>VXBO01014740.1:341-64189 GCA_013400135.1 Rhinoptilus africanus
AAAAAAAAATAGAGGGAAGAAAATGGGCCTTTGACTCCCGAGGGCAGCTTCAGGGAAGGTATGGGGAGGGTGGGTTTAATTATTTTTGCTGGTGAAACCCGACAGCGCCCGCACCCCTGAGCGGAGCTGCCCAAAGGGGTTCCAAACCCAGCCCGCAGCACATTTTGGGTGGTGGCAGATGAGCCACTTAAATCCCCTTCCCCCTCCCGCTTTCCCAGCGTGTCTCCCATCGAGGGTCTGGCGTGGTGGTGGTGCTCCAGGAGCCTGGCCCCACACCATCGGGAAACACGTTTTGCCAGCAGACGCGTTTCCAACGCATAAAACCTTTGCTATCCATTTAAAAACCGAGCCTCGTTTCACCCAGTTGAACGCATCCAGGCATTCATTCTGCACCCAGCCGAGAAAAGGGCATTTACCTCTTTGCTAGGTGGCTATTAATATGCAGTAAAATTATAGCTGTACAACGCCAAATGTAATTGCCATAGATCATTTAGAGCAGATCCAGCAATTCAGCTGCGGGAAATGCATGCTCTGTGAATAACCATGCATCTGGTACAATGCCCTCTACTACAATAACCTGAAAGGAGACAGAAGCGTCTGGTACTCGCTGCAATTAGTAATCCTGTAGATGAAAAATAAACAGTCAATAAGTACAAAGCGGCAAGGCCCTATGAAACACAGTGCTCATTTCTGTCTACAGCGATACAAATAACCCAACTCCCACAGACAGACAATTCTTATTTAAAATATGCAGTTAAAAATGCACTCCTTTCATTATGCGCTTTCAGAAAGCCCTCGTTACAGTTTGCCACAATTAACGAATGTAGAAGAACTCGTGCACCAGTCAGACACGGATGAACATGCAGAAGGCTGGGGCGAGGCGAGGGGGGCGAAACGTTTGCGTTAGCAGGTATTATCCTGGCACCCCTGGAATCCCTCTTTCCCCTCAGAAGCGAACACCTGCTTTTTACCAGGGACCGCTGGCTGGAATCGGACTGGAAGAATACAGCGAGCAATGAACCACGACAGGGTGTGCATTAGCGGGCGCCTGGTGCACGCCTCAGGTGATCAGAGGCATTCAGCCGGGCACACCAAAACCTGTTCCGCTAATGCACTTCCCGCGGTAGCTTACTCCTAGCATGGTCGCCTGTGGCTCCATCAATTTCATTACTTAACGTATCCCCACGCCATGTGCTACAAGTTGCATCTGAAAGCAAAAAGATTGGCAGAAAAGGCTATGAATGGCACTACGCTGAAGGACGCTGCAGCTGGCAGCGGGGGAATCACGGAATCGTAGAATGGTTTAGGTTGGAAGGGACCTTAAAGATCATCTAGTTCCAACCCCCCTGCCATGGGCAGGGACACCTCCCACTAGACCAGGCTGCTCAAAGCCCCATCCAGCCTGGCCTTGAACGCTTCCAGGGATGGGGCATCCATCCCTGGAAGGGACCTGGAAAGACCAGTTCTTCGGTCTTCACTGTGGATCAATGTCTGTTTTCCGAAATGGCTATCAAAACCATTTTGAACGTGCACTGAAATGCCACGGACCTCACCTGGCTGCTGCACATCACCCCTTCCCTCCCAAGCAGGCTTCCCAGCTAAGGGAGAGAAGGCAGGCTGTGTCGGGGACGTTAAAGCAGTACTCACTCGTTTCTTCTCTAGACCTGCTTGAGCAGGAAGGGGGGTGAGGGGAGTCAATGTTTCAAAGCCTTACCCTAGTCACTAGGCACAATGAACATGTGAAACAGCCATGCGTCCACAGCTTGTCTCCCACCATGGGGATACTGGACTGTCTTCAGAGTGGGAAGCGTCGAAGCTGTATGTCACATTTATACGTAGATAAAAATTCATCCAAGCTGTATTCCTGGCAGTTCAGTCTGTGGCCGGATGTGCTTGGGGCAAGCTACCAAATGCTAAAAGATGCCAGCTACAGCAACAACAAAGGAAATACTCAGAAAAAAACAAACCCAGTACCACGCCAGTATCATGCAAGCTAGTATTTCAGCTCAGAATGGTGAGCAGCATCAAACACAGCATGTGCAGAGAGGTGAAATTGCCTCCCTTTGTTGAGAAGTCACTTCAGACCTTCTCGGCCAGATGCGGATCTAACAGAATGTGCATCTCACTCCCTCCTCAGGACTTTTCTTTGCAGAAGGAAAAATCACAGTCATTGCACAATCACAATATCCAAGAGGTGGGGAACCATGGCCATGGCTTACTGCTGATTTGTAAACATGCACAGGGATAACTGTCCATTTAAGCCTCATGGGAATCAGCAGAAGCTGTGTGTTTAAGCAGAGGCAGAATTTGATAAACTCTTCAGCCCTCTGACACCTTTTCCTGTCTGTTGCGTAGCCAGAATTTGGTGATAATAAAAAAAATAAAAAAAAAAAAAAAGAGAGACAAGACCTACTTCTCCAAATCCTTTCTTGAATAAAGCACTTAATTGACCCCCAGCAAATGCTTTCTAGGACTCTGGTCTCGCAAATTGCTCTTGTGCAATAGGACCACCCTACAGCAGTGAAACATACCCGCGCTATACGTACACAAAATTCCAATAGTCAGCACCAAACTCTTAAGCTCAAGGTATTTTCCAAGCATGACAACAGGCTATATTACTTCTTCACTGCGAGCACACTTTCTAATTATGTTATCTCAATTTCACTTGAAATCAAGAAAACCTTAGCGAGCTCTCAAAAACCGACATCAGATTGCAAGCATGTGAAGTCGAACAGAGCTTCACGCAGTTCGGCAATCACTGGAGATTCCTGTAATAGAAGGCAGGCAGTGGTACTTAATACATTAGTCAAAGCTTGCATGACTGGTTGCACATTTCTTCTGCCTCTAGTCATTTTGCAGTGAAACAAAACTAGCATATAAAGTCTGTTGTGTTTTGGAGTCATGGAATGATTCAGGTTGAGGCACAACAGTATGATAAGCTAACGATGCGTTTTATCATAATCTTCTGTAAAAGAGATCAGTCTTAGGTTTTTTTATCGCTTTTTTAAAAAAACTTTTTTCCCATTTGTACGTCCTACGTGTTGCAAACAAATTAATCATGCATAATTTGCAGATGGACTTAAAAATACTGCACTTCTATTTAAAATGGCACTTTACATTATGTAAATATAGTCAAATTGCTCTAGTTTCAAACACTTCGCAGGAAGAGCTAAAATATTTATTCCAGCTACAACATCACAAGTGAAGGAAAATTAACCAAGCAGTTTGTGTACAGCTTGTACTGGTAGCTCAGATTTGATAAAATATGAAGCTTTATGCTATTCCCACTGAAGTCTGTGGGAATTTTGCAACGGACTTCATTAGGATTAATATCAGGTACCTAAATCCAAGACTCTCTCTTTGGAGGAAGATCAATGAGTGACCCTTTAAAAATATAATCTGTTGCTAGAGGGGCTGAGGAAGGTATTTTTTTCCCACTAAAAGCAAAGCATCATTTCTTTGTGTTTGACATTTCAAATCCCCTCTTAGCTTCTTTTAGAAATCCCAAAGTGTTTGATGTGCCATATCTGTGTATCTTGAAAAGGATATTCCAGTGTGGAGTTCCTCACCCCACAAAAAAAAAAAAAGTCTTATGATCCCCCCTCAGACCAGAAACTGCAGCTCCTGCTCAGCTGTGACTCTCAAGAGAAAAGGAGCAGGAATTTGAACTGTCTTTGACAGCTAGCGTTGGTGCAAATGGTCTCTCCTCCTGCAGCCTTTTCCTTAATTTATGTTTATAGGCAGGAGGACCAGGGGGCTTTAAGGTGACAGTGTTGGAAGGACAGCGGACTGTTTCATGGGCTAAAGGGTGGCTGGCAGCTCAAAAAGGATGATTCAAAGTAAGACAAATGCCACACAGAGGGCTCACCCCAGTCCCCTTCTGACGCAGTCACGTGGCAGAGAACATTCAAAGAGCTATGACAGGTTGAGAAATTCGGGTAGCTTTCAGTTGCTCTGGACAAAGGCACATCTCTGATGCAGGAACTTAGCATTGTGGTATTTTTTATAATACATGTGTGGCACGCATATCAGGGCAAAAAGACAACACAAGCAGTGGTAAGAGAAAGAGCAGTAAGAAGAGAGAGTCAGCCAGAATGTTGTGAGCTGTGGTGTTAGGATGGGCCAGAGAGAAAATGGTGAGAAAAAGAGGAGGAGGGAGAGTCCCAGGCAGTGAATGCAATGAGTTGGCTATCTTGAGATCTGTGATTCACTGTGGGGAATGTGCACTACCTACACATTAGAGTACAGTAGGGAAGAAATCAGGTTGAGGAAATTCCAAAGTCTTTCAATAGGATTTATGAGCTTTAATAATCCAGCATCTCAGGGTCACCTAAGAGCCCAGGAACTGCTTGGCTCACAAGTATGAGTGTCTCTAAGGAGACATATGACAAACAGCATCTGCAGGAGGATAGTTAGAGTCCTCGGCATAGGAGCCATAAGAATCACAAACAACTTCACTAACACAAAGCAGTTTCCCATAAAGATCCCACCAAGAAAAGCCTTTATTGCAGCTTTTTGTCTAAAGCAATGCACAAAAGCATAGGTTTCCTCCCAGCACACCTAGAAAGCAGTCAGGCTTTGGTGACAATTTTCAGCTTCCACAATAAAGGTTTTCAAAAAATACATGGTGCCTCTCTCTCTGCTAAACCATGACTAGACCTACACCTGTCCTTAAGGTATCCTGGTGGAAGGGAAGCTGGAGGACTAGTCCACTTGAGTGAGCAAGTGGATCTAGGAAATGACAGGGAGGGGAAAAAAGAAAAAAACAATGTCAAGAGGAATCCCCATTTACCTTCTAGAAATCCTGCCAAGCAATATTAACAGTAAACCACTGTTATGGGGTTGTAGGCTATGTTTAACACTCAAAAGCAACACCAGTACATTTTATAGAAGACCATCATCCCACCTTAAGTAGGCAGAGAACAATCACAGAGACTGAGAGATATTTCCCTTCAGCTATTTATTTCATATAGTAAAGAGTCTGGGTCTTGGTAATGTTCAGCACATCTCTGTTCTGTGTTTCGGTCAGGGCACATGGATGCAACCCAGTGCATTTCCTGTTAAATAAGCAGTGCTACTATGTGTATTGGATACCATACAAAAACTTAGAGACTGAAGTTGGCAAATGATTTGGAGGTCAAGAAAAGAAGGCTTGCCAATCTGCCCTTGTAACCCAGAGTACTCACCAACTGCCAATTTCTCCCTTTGAAATTCCCCTGAACATGTTGGCCTCTTAACTTTTGCTTCTAGAAATATCTAGTCTTTTCCAAAATGCATGTTTTGAACGTAACAGATTAAGAGAAGGCTCCCATTGACATCAGGCCCAGATCTACCTTGCAGGTATTTTTCACAAATAACTTGATACCATACTAGTGTGTTGATACTATTCAGCAAGATTAATGTTTAACTTCTTCCATGAGAATCTCTAGAAGGGATCCTGGCCACAGCATCTGTGTAAGTTGGATGTGTTGCTTTCCTGCAGCACACCCTACCTCACTGTAGTATGCTCTGAGGCTTACACTGGCCAGGAAGCCACAGCATTGGCCTCCAAAGAGCAGAACACAGACATATATTAACCCTGGGACTACAAGCTTTCCTACCATCCACAGTGCCTAAATGTTAACTTGGTTTTGAACTACAATAAAGAGGAAGCCAATGAGAACCCCCCAGAGAGAGTGGCACTGGCCTTGACTTCTGTACAGCTGCTTCCACCTCAGATCTCCTGTGGATGCAACTGCAAGGCTGGATTGGTAACTCAGGACCATAAAAATGGAGTGATGGAGTCCAGTACATCACTATAAAGAGGCTCGGAAATTATTGCTCTTTTAGGATCCCCAATCCAAAGTCTATTTGTAGAAGAAGGCTGGGGTTTATCTTTGCTAAGGTCACTCCCACTCAAGTTAATAGAGATATTGCTGAGTCTAAACAGGATAAAAACAGTATAATGGCTTCAAGATGTGGCTGCCAGTACTGTGGATAGTCACATCTGAAACACAGTTGTACTGAGAATAATTAAAAGAGAAGTCTACAAAAATATGCCTTTCCTAAACAGGGATGAACCTGCCAGATCACAGACTAATTCTGAAAATCTGTAATCTATACACAAATTGGTGTATAAAGGTTGGAATCGCACTAAAGGTAAAGAAAAGAAAGGCTAGTTCTTATTCTGTAAAATTGTGGCCATCTGTACTTACCCCCCTGCCAACCTCCAGCTTTATTAAACCATTCAGTTAGAGAAGCAGCAAACAAGAAACATTGGTCATGAACACTTCTCAAGAGGAGATGTGGAGACCCTCCACAATAGAGGGTGTTAAGAGCCTGACATAATTTGCTGGAGATCAGTTCCCCTCACAATCCATGTGATAGGAAGCAGCTGCCCCCTTTAAGGCCATATCATGCTTTATGTGCAAACCAGCGTGCAGATATGCCAAAGAACAGGAGCGAACCTGAACGAAACCAGAAAAAAACAGAGCAAAACCCACAATCTGTGCTAAATCATGCTTTCCAAAACCAGCCCTCTACAAACTACTGCAGGCAATATATCTGACAGCCTCTTTTTACAGCTTTTGTATCATCACATTAGCTTTGTTTATGCTCAGTAACAATGACCAGAAAAGGTACAGACGTAACTATAATTTAGCATAGTCACCGTGACTCTACTTCAGACTGTCCTACCCAAAACCCACAACAGTAACAGCAGCCCTACAGAGAATAACTCCTGCTATGTTTCATTTGAAAACCCTCTCAAGTTCTGTCCGTAGTGATAAAACTAGCAAAAATGTGCCCTTTGTCGTGTGATTGGGGAGTCTTAGAGGTTTCTCAAGGAGCTATGGGTTAAAATCCTACTGAGGTAATCATTTGGTAAGAGGTGGGAATTGCCATGTTGCACTGGCCCAATGGGCTCTTTATTCCCCCGCCTGCCTGCTGTTACAAGCTTAGCACGTGTCCTGTAGCTGTGAGCTTTCCAGCACACCCTCACCTCCCCGGCTTCACTCATTTAGGACCACTGCTCGTTTCTTAAGACTCTTAGCAGAGTCTAGGTTTGATTGGCATCAATTTAGCAATTTGCAGTGTTTCTCTTGAACACTTTGGAATCAACTTTTGTGTTGGCTAGTGGGCTGCAGAAAAGAGACAGTAGGTAATGAATGACTGCTTACGTAAAAATTAGGTCTATTCAACACAAAGTGATGGGGGCAGTATGAAACCCCATAATGCTGTATTTCACAGACAGAATGCAAAGATGCTTTGAAGTCTTGGACCTTTCAGGTCTTAGAGTCTTAAGCATAGTTATTTCTCAGTTACTGCCCTTAAAATACTGCCCTTTGTTCCCCCAAATTTTCTCCAGCTGCCTTCTTTTTGTTTCGCCTTGCCTTATCCACTAGACATATTTAAATTTTCCTTTGTTTGGAATCTACATTTTTTCACGCCCTAAAATTATAGCCTTTGCAATGCGCAATACTGTAGAAAGTCCCTTCATTGAAAGAGCAGAACATGGTACAATTTTAGCATCATATAATTTCCAGCATAATTGTTAAATCATTTTCTTCCTTTTCTCCCTCCCCCTCTCCTCTTTTTTTTTTTTCTTTTTTTTTTTAAAAAAAGGAAGGAAAGATTCAAAGCGCATATCCAGAGAGAGAGACAGACAGAAAACTTGACAGCCTCGTAATACCGTGCTACACCACACCTCACCTTTATTGCAACAACAATCTTGCATCAATGACAACTTGCCCTATCTCTTGCTTCGGTCACTCAGCATTGGACTCTGTACTCTGCAAGGCACTATTGGTTCACAAATACAAACCTCCTTGTGTGTTTGTGACGTTTTATTCCCAAATATCACATCATAAAAATATTAAAATAAAACTGTTCATAACATTTTCCTGTGCACCATCTGGGCCTTGCAAGAAAGCTGACATTATCTGTCAAACTAAAGATAACCACATTTTCTCTCTTTTGTATTGTTAATGTTTGTCATTGCAAATTTCGCTTTAATGCTCCAATTACATTATGACATTCTTACAAACTGAATGGCACTAATGACTTTCATTATTATTTACACACTTCCTTAATTATAAGGCTCTCCCTCTCATTCACAACATGTTCTCCCTCATAACACTCACTCTGATATAAAGCTAATGAATTTTAAACTTTCTATTACATAAAAGCTCATGATTAATTACCCAGCTTCCCAATCTCTTTATGATACACAATACAGGGCTCTCCTGCAGTGATGCAGCAAAGGGGGAGAAGTATGGAACTTTTATTTCCTCCTCAGTGAAAGCAAATAGAGAGATAAATAGAGTATCTTTCTCTTTAAAGCGGCATATGCAAATTTAATTGAAAACAAATATACATCATACCATTCCTCAGGAGAAATCTAAATCTCTCTATATTAGCAGCATGTAGTAAACAGGACAATAATGCCTATTATTATCATCTTTAATTTTTCATGACAACAATTTTTTAATCTAGTTCGAACAAATGAGACAGTAGAAGTAAAAACACATGGCTTTTACATAAGACGTCTTAGTGTTATATGCTGTATCGCCGAGATCAACTATTCATGTGGTTTTAATTATTCAAAATACTGGACTCTTCCACTGATCAAAAAGACAAGACAAAAAAGCCCAAGGTTGCACGACACCAGATGAAGGGCAGTCGCGACAAATATAAATTACTGCACTTCAGACTGACAAAGGTAATACAATAAACCTGAGCCTAGAAGACTTTGAAAGACGTTCTGGGGGCACTGAACAGCCTAGCAGTGATATTCCGAGCTCAGTGTTTAAGCACTGATACAGGCTGCAATCTGCACAAGCTGTACATGTCTCAATGCCTGTGCTGCCAACAGAAATTGGATTCTCGCAGCCAAATGTAAATTTACTGACAGCCATGGGGAAAAAAGGGGTTAATTAAAAAGTATGGCTACTCTTCCCCCATTTGCTGGCTAGTAAACTTGACCTTAAGATTACAGGGAACCTGTGCATATAAAAAATTTATTTCCTGCCATTCCAAGGGAAGTCCCCTTTTATGCCTCTCCCCTGTTAGTAAAGCAGGAGCCAATATCTATGCAAATAGATATATAATCTAAATAGGAATATAGTCCCAAATGGGACAAAAGCACATCCTGTCATGACTGAATCACTGAATAGCCAGCTATGAATGACATATTCACTTAAACCAAGCATGGGACACCCAGAGCAATGAAGTTTCATTTCCCAGAGCCATTTACCTACGTGTTGCCTTTATAATAACTCCTACTGTTGATCTGCTGGTGGAACAGATAAGAAAATCATCTTTGTTGTGAGAAAAGCCTTTTCTCTTTCAAATTTGGGTTTGTTTTTTTTTTTCTTTTTAATATGATATGCTTTAAGTTTCTAATCTGTTTCCAGTGTTACAGAAAACCCCAGAGGTATATTGAATTAAATAATTCCCTGAAAGTTCAGTACAACACAACGGTACAGTGTAGCTCCTGCCTTGTGAAAATCCTGAGAGATGATAACCATATTTTGGTCTGCTTTTGAACACCTCTGGATGAGTATGGCAACCCTGTGGTCCTACAGAGCAAACAACTTAAACCATTTTTTTTCTTAGGGCCTGATCTAAGGCCCACAGGGTAAACTATATGATCTTCCTGCTATCTTCAGTTAAGGTCTCATTCCAAGGCTGCTACTGATCAGCATTTCAGGTATGTGACTTACGAAACTCCCTAAAATCAGAGAATGTTCTGTAGTTTTAGAAAAACAAAACTTAAAGGAATCAAAAATTGGTCCTTCCATTCTCTTTAACGTTGTCTTGCATGCTGTGTATCTTGCAAAAAGTTATTAGGAGTACATTATGAAGCAAAAAGTATAAAACACTTCTGTTAATTTCTTTTGTAGCTAGAAGCCAGGCTTTAGAGGGCAGCCAGGCTCTTGGCAGAAATTTAACAAAGAGCAGAGATGGAAGAAAAAGACAGATGCAGAAAGAGAGTAAGTCTCAGAATAACATTACTTTTCTAATTCCAATAAAGTTCCTTTGCTCAGCATTGAAAAAGACCGTCAACTTCTGTGCTATTCCAGCTTTAATCAATGTGCGATTCAGAGATTCACCATTTGCCCTTAGATATTATATAACTGCTCTGTGTAAATAGATAGAGTGCTCCTGAAATCCGTTTTTCTCCAGATTCATCTGCTTTCTGTGGCTATTGCGGTTGTTCATCTTTTTTTGCTGACTCTAGGGTCAAGAGCACTGGGCCAAGATATCTATAGAATATGCGTAAGTTTACATTCAAAGCCTCCTGACATCTTGGGCAGAGAGTGTCAGTCTTTCACAGGGGGCCAGATTATACTCCTCAGTCACATTTACATGCCCATCAAGAAATCTCAGAACAATCCTGTTGAGAGTCAGTTGAATGCACACATACAAAACGTCCTTTGAGCAGCATGAGAGACGTCCTATATGCTCTTGAAAGACTGGACCATGACCCTAACCTCTGTTTTAGTTGACGGTTTATGTTGCAGATAATCTTCCTTAAAATACAGTGAATAATGAACCTCAGTAGCCATTAATCTTGATGATTGTTTCCACATAAAATAGTTTCTATGTTTAGACACATTCATCTGGAAAGCCTGTGCATTTTCCAATGTTTTCCAGAAATAATTGTACCCTAAAGAGAATGGTGTAGTCCTTGGACTTCTTTGTGTACTTGACTATTAGTAATAGCAGTTACACAAAAGAAATGAGACATCACAGAGCAAGGCACAAACATAATAAAACAGTCGAGCTAATCTTTATACAAAGATACTAAACTGGAGAAGGTTGATAATAATGTCAGAACAGGTAAAATTAGTCACAGTTTAGTAAGTGGCATGAGGGTTTGCAGTTACAATTTTATGGTCCATTCCTAATGCAGCCCAAACTTGTGCTAAGTTTACAGCCCACAGGATCAACTAATTAATACAGCAATTAAAAGATAAATGTATTTTAATGACATATGGCATTATCCTTATGCTATGTAGCTTTCAACAATATTTTTTTATTGCAATATTTACGTTATGAAATTCTTTTAAGATAATCAAATGTGTTTATATCATCACATTCCCCCCAAAAAGAGTTAGACACAGGCCCTCTGAGATTCCTTATGAAGAAGAAAAGATTTATTAAAAAATTTGAAAGTGAGATAAGCATGGTGAACAGGAGCCTTATTTCAATCTGTAACTTTATTACACGGCCTTGTGATCCACTGCTTCTATGAGCATGTGAGGCATGAAGCCTTCTCTCTATCTTGCCTTTCTGTCAACATTAGGAGAGCTTCATGGCTCACAGAAGTAAATGACGGAGAGGGGAAGGGCTTCATAAGCATGGGGATAGGGCAGGGAGAAAGGCGAGATGCCACTATGAAAAGTAATTAGTGGCGGTGGGGAATAATCTGCTGAAGCTTGTTCTTACAATTGATTTTGTTGTTACACACTATATGAGATCTCCACAGCCCAAGAAAGATGAGCCATGCATCACCTGAGAAAGCTGCATGTGAAGCAACATCATTAAGCAGGAGCCAGGTCTTGACTTCAAATATCAGGGCTCTGATCATGATTCTACCTTTTATTTAATGGCAAACTTTAAGCAATTCAAGCCATCTCCCCAGTGCCTTTGTTTATTCTTCACACCTGTTTCTTCTGATCTTTCTCGTGGCTATTGTAATTCTCAGGAAAGGACTATCCATCATTACGAGTTTACATAATGGCAGTCTGTAAAAATGTAACATCCTACATCCCAGTCTGAAAATAGTCTCATTGAAGACGATGGGAATTTTACATTGATTTCAGCAGCAATCTCATTTGCCAATAATATCATCTGTATGTATTCTTTTGAAATGTTTTGTATTGATTAATACAGTTTTTAAAAGCACAAATGATAAATTACTCATTTTGATTTATAAAGTAGTAATAGTAAGTGTTTATCACAGGCTGAGTATTTTCATACAAATCAGAATACTTAGAAAATAAGCCAAAAAAAAAGCCCCAACAGATCAGCATTCCCCTGTATTGTAACTGTAATCACTTTCCTATAAACAAACAAAACTGGGAACCTCTTTCCTGAAATGCCTAAGAAAAGAGATGAGCCTTGCAGGCCAAGAAAACCAGTAAACCCCATAAAAGATAGTGCCTTCATGGAGAATATCTTAATAATAGCTCCCCTGCATTAAAGGCACAAGTGCCTCTGACAGTTTATGCTACATGTATATTGGACAAATAGTACTAAATCTGCAGGAGTAGAATTAGAAAGCCTACCAATTTTTGATAGAACTGTGCATCACTTGAGGACCTGGATGAATTTGATTTGGGATAAATCAAGATAGACTCAGACATTCTGAAGTACCACAAATAATGTCCTTAAGTCATCATACCCTGCTTTAGAGAAAATCACACATTAGGGAGATTAATTTGGGGGGGAAAAAAAGAAGTGCTGCTGTAAAGTCATAGCTGTACAAGGTATTTCTTCTGGTGTCTATCATTCTTACTATTTGTACAGTACTTGTATTTTCTGTGTCCTGCCTTTCTCCTACCAGGAGCTGGCAGCTTTTAAGACTGAAAGCAGGGATGGGGCAGGCACCCAGCCTTGCATACCTGAGCATCCCAGCCAAAAGTGGTGTGCTTATTTCCTAAACAGCAGCAGGGGAGTCGTAGCATGGCCACCAGTAAAAGCATCACAACCCCCTAAATAGCAGAGCTCTTTCCTTTTAATTGCAGTGCCCAGCAATATTTTCAAGGGTGAGCATTTTTCCAGTGTCCCCTGTAGGCCTTTTGTCAGCTTCTGTGCACTCTTGGTTGTTTTGCTGATGCTTCTCAGCAAACATGATGATAGCTGCTAAAGCCCTACATATCCACACATCCATTTGAGAAAATGGTCAGAACTAAAACAGACAGTGTTTCAATGCCAGTCTTCTCCACAACTTCTATTGAACGCCTGTGAGAAAGGTGACTGACAGCTGCCTCATGTCTAGAGCAAGAGGCCATGCTAAGAGTGCAAGAAAAATCAGATTTTCCAGTGATATTGAACTCCACTCACAAAGTACGAGGGTAGTGCACCTTGTTGGTCCTCAGAAGTCATGTTTTATGCTGTCTGCCTCTTCTCCATTTCCTCTATTACCCTTTACCTCTAAAAAACAAGCTCTTTCAGAATTTCTTTGCCCTTCTATTCCTCCATGTTCCTGTCCTGTGTCCCATGCACTCTCCTTTCTCCTTTTCCTTTTCCCTCTCTCCCTATTCATGCCGGAGGGTATATCATGATGAGGTTCTCTAATCAATCGTCTGACTCATTGCCTTATGGCAGAATATTGCCATGGCTAATGACTAATATGACTGCAGGATTTCCAAATGTCATTTTATAAGATCTTACAGATTGCCTGTTAACTATTTTTTAGCCTTACCAGGATTAGCTGGGTAGCAAAATAAACCAGTATGATTTAGCACAGTAAACTCATTTCTTAGCAGCTGATTTCTATTTATAGGTGTAGCCTAAATAAAACAGTATAGGACAAAGTTTTTCCAAAGTGAGAAATGCTCCACTTGTGAACAGCTTTTCCTATGATACTCAAAATGTTTGTTTGCACAGCGAATGATAAAAAAATAGTGGTTGAAACTTTCTAATTCTTGAAAGATGGGAATTGATATTTACACTCATATTATGATTCATTATAAAAGAAGAAATGTGTGAAACTGCCAAAACAAGCAAATAGTGTTAGATGCATTTCGTATGTTGATTTTTATTTCTGCACATGAAACACTTCTTCCACATTAGTTGTGTGATGAGCAAAGGAGTAGCACAGCACATTTTCTCTCTGCAGCTCCTGTGTCCCTGCAACTGAAACTAATATTTGCCCTTTCAGTTAAATGCAGTTATTCTATGATAGCAACTAAGTTTTATTTTAGATTGATGTGAAAGCAACATACTTACTTTGAATAATAAGAACATTTCACACTGATAAGGAATTATGGCAAAGAGCAGTGAGAGTAACACAAGGAGAATTGTAGATGATTTTAAAGACTGACAATATACAGAGGATGCTTTGCCACAATCCTAATGAAGCCTAAACATGTCCAGCATGATTTACGGCCCATGTACATTAGTTCTGTCATCCTTTTCTTGACACACTCTTGTATACAGCATGGAATTGCAGACACTCTGACGCTTTTGCCTTTTCAAATCCTTGTGCTGGCACAAAGAAAGAACTTGCCAATCACAGAATTTTGATACTTCCTCTGGGCAATCAACTGTTACACTCCTGCAGTTTGACCATTCCTGAAAATACAGTAGCATTCAACCAGTTCTCACATAAAACTGATTTTAGCATTGACAAAATTTCCCAGATAATTGTTTATAAATACTTACCTATACCTTCTTGATCAACTCATCTGGTCACCTTGCCAATGAGGACAAAATGACATCGACGTGAAACAAACATCCTGAGAGATACTGTGAGAAGGGTAAAGTGCCAGGGAGTGCTAATTTTTGCTGCTGATTGTCAATGAATTAACAAGAAGCATTATCTTGGGTTTAAAAGAACAGAGCCCATAGCTAGAGGAGACACAGTATCAATTTGGGAAGTGTACTGTAAAGATTAGCGTGTTAGAAAACTAATGAATACTGTCACAAGACCTTAAACTAGCTAATCTCATTGAGACAGCTTGTTAGATCATCAGATTCCCTAGCTGAGAAACCTGCTTCCATTACTGCTGTGTTTGTGGTGTCAAACCCAATTAGTGTTTCTCCAGATGAATTTCCATTCATTAGAGTTGGAAAGCCAAGTGGAAAAAAGTGCAGTGGAACTGCATTTGTTTCCATTTCACTAGCAGAGTTTTCTCTGTACGTAGGTATCACAAATACAAGAAACACACACCAAGACCAGCTCTAGGAGCTGTCACAGCTCTGTTCCTTCCCCACAGCCCTGCAAGCTTTAGTTTCTCTAACACCTAGCCTCCAGCACAGAAGCAGAAAGGAGCTCCACCATACTAATCTGAAAAATCCAACGCAGCAGGAAAATTTTCCACCTCTTTACTCAACCAGCGCGAATTTGCTGTCAGCCCTCATCTCAGCCAAAACAGGGTATGCCCTCCTTCAGTCTGCCAGTGTTTCTACATCATTTTCTGTACGAGGGTTTTTTTTTCCCCCAAGCTGAATATGCAAAGGTAACCACTGCTGACTCCATCCTGTGGTTCCACCTTAGCACACTCACGTCAGCAACCCAGTAAGAGTCACCTCACTACCGGTGCTTCCTCACCTGGTAGAGGAAAGTAAAATTTTGGCAGTGGCTGAGTTCATGTTACTGATTTCACCTGAGCCTAATTTTTATCACCCATCTTTACCAGAGTGTTATACAACATTGGCCAGGTTTTAAAAATCATTTATTTCCTGTTATGTAATGAAAAACTTCTATCTTAACCTCATGCAGTGCACCTAATAAACTGCCACAGAAAACTGCTGAAATATTAAGGCTATTTGGTTGTCTCAGTTTTTAAGAGTAAACACTGCAGTCTTTGTTTTTTTAACTCAAATGCGAAACTTTCCAGGTGTTGAGTTTGTAGTGGCATTTTCAATGTTCCTGAAGCATTCTGAGGGGAACCTGTGAATTTTAAGTAGTGACAATCAATAAGGTTTGAGAAATATTATATTAAAACTTAAATCTCAAGCCCATGATCCTGACAGAGCTGACACTTATTACGTACTCAGTCATCATCATTTTTTATCACTTTTCCTACCCTGTGAAAACACTGCTGATCTTGTTTTGGCTGTCAACTATCCAAGCATACTATTAAACTCCTCATTTAATAAGATAAGCGATTTCTAATGGGATTTAAAACTCCAGGTGCAATGCAGTCAACATCAAACGCTGGCATAAATCTCTTGCACTAGAATTCATATTTGTCATCAGAAGGGGGGGAAGGGGGCTGTTTAGTTTTTAAAGCATCTGTAGCTCACAATAGCAAAGGTTCTATATTCAGGAACACGCTTTAAATTAACTTGGGGTGCTATTAAAGAAGCCTACTGCTTCCAGCTGAACTGAAATTAGGTTGATTCCTTCCAGTTTTTTAACAGCCAGATAATCTGAGTGTTCGGTTTCGCATCTGTTATACAATTGCTTCTTTTTTCTGAGTCATTTGCTAACCTCTAAAAATAGTTCACTCTTCTTGAATTAGCAGCATAGCGTTATAGATCATGTAGACAGAAAAGCCTATCTCCTTGCTTCTGCATAGCCAATATGCTACAGGGCTCCAGTATCAGAAAAGTCATTGCAGTGTATCTTAACTATAACAGATGTTACTGCTGGCCTCCTTGAGAGCCGGAAGGAAAAATAAAAGAAAGAAAAGCAATGGATTACAGGCCAAAACAATTGCTTGGTTCCAACAGTAAAATACCATGTCCATGAAGGTGGACTGTGAGGCAAAAATGTTTGTTTATAGTAGCTTGCTTTGGTGGTAACTATTTTTTTCAGTTATTTGGTGGTAACTGTTTTTTTTAGGTCAGTACTCAACTGCTTTTATTACACCTGGAATAGGTGGTGATATTATTTTTGCAATAGAGGAACTATCTGCTTTGCAAAAAAACCCGCAGTTTCTGGTGGAATCAGAAACTTCAAGTTCCAGCTCTCCCAGTGATGTCCTGCACAAAGGAGTCCCAGGAACAGAAGAATCCATTCATTTGTTGTTCTGGAGTACTACTAAGCTATTATTTGATACTCAGCAGTAGGTGTTCCTCTAGGATTGTTCCCTCAGGTAAATTAGACTCTCTTTTGTTTTGCTTTTTAGCTATGTGATACGTCTCGAGTGAATTATTTTCCAGTAAAAACATTTGAAATAGCCTCAGCAAGCTGGTGAGAAGAGAAATGGCAGCTGGAAAAATTACAAAAGTCCAAGTGAAAGTATGTTTTAAAATATAATTTAATCAAAGGCAGACAAGATCAGTCAGGAAGGTAGAAAGGACTTTCAGATGAATGACAAGTCACTGTTAACAATCCAAGCTTTGCTGAGAAAACAAGCCAAATTGAGAACAAAAAAGAACAATGTGCTGGAATGTCATGCATACAATATGTCCATGCAATCAATGCACCAAAGGAAAAAAAAAAAAGATTTTTTTTGTTGTTGCAGATGTGAGAAATCCTAGCATTTTCCATGCAATGCCGCAGAAAGAGAAACTTAGATCCTTGTGTCTCACCTTCCCCTTTCTCATATTCTAAAAGGGTCATAATATTCATGAGACATAATACAGACTATAAATTTTCATTGAGGATGCAAACAGGTTCATTTTCCTCATGCATCTCAGGCCTTCCTGAAGGTGTTTGTTGTTATTATTTGGTATCGGGTGCCATAAGAAAGTTTTCCTCCATCTGTTCATTTTTGCAAAAGGCCTGATGTGAACTTTCATCTCCTTTTTTTTTCCTCTCTATTGTCCAAAGGGACTGTTGAAATAGAAGGAAACACTCCATTTCTACCACCAAAGCCAGGAGAGCCTTCTCTGCTGGACTAGAAAAAAGGGTGGCTTTATCCTGGAGTGAATTAACTCTTTCCCTCCAGGACAAAACTCAGCTATGGGTTTCCTGGAGCCTGTGCCTGTTCTAGACAGAGCACATGAACCCTACACTGCACGGAATTTGAGTGGTGAAAAGCTCCAAAACTATCTCAGCTGTTCTTGTACTCCACAGACTCCTCGTACAGTCATGCCACACACCAGGGCACACTGTGCACACACAGCATCGAGCCATAAAATCACCCTTCTGGTTAGCTGTGACTTTGCCTTCTTAATTTTGGTCATTTCAGGTGATCCATTCTACCTCAAAAGAAAAAAAGGCCACAGAGGTGCCACAAAAGGTCTGTGAAGATTCAAACCAAGTTCTGTGTGTTATGTAGATGCACTCCCAAGGTCTATCAGCTCAGGAGGATTAGAGTACTTCGTAAGTGAAGTAAGTTACACTGGTCTTCTTGTCCAGAGACGTCTACAGCCAGCAAATAACTTCAGTACCGATAGCATGCTATATGCTAGCTTCAGGAAGAATTTCAGAATTTCAGCTGAGAAATTGCTTCTCCCTCTAGGTAAAAGCCTACAAAAATCAGGTGTCTCCTGGGGTCTGCTGTGCTAGGGTTGGGGTGGGGTGGGTGAGTGAGTTCAAACTGTTTTGGTTTTACTGCACTTACATTTCCTGTAAAGGAAGGGGCATTTGTGAGATGTGCACACGTACACACACATAGAAATCACCACAGTGCATCTGATCCTACCAGAATCCTACCTCTGATCCTGAAGTGAACTAAAAGAAATACTTAAATAACTCTTCCCAAGTACTAAACTTGAGATTTTTTTCTTTATCCGTATAAACAACCAAGATTCAAGTGTATGAATTTTGCTAATACCCCATAGAACTTTGATATCATGGCGAAGAGTATTTCTTTTCTAATGTTTAACATCCCCATTTATAAATTCCACCATCATTGCAACAGAGGATCCTCATCTACCTGTTTGCAACCATTCACTGCTTTATGTACTTCTGTCACCTCTGAGGCTTCTTATTTCTAAGGTAATCAAGTTTTTCACATCATGTGAGAGCTTTCCTATGCCTTTATTCATTGTTGTCATTCTTTTCTGAAATAACCTTTAACCCCACAGAATCCTCTCTGAGATAAAATGACCTGTTCTATACAGGTTACTCCAAGTGAAAATGTATTTATGAGTCACATAACAACATGTCAACATTTATATTTACTGTTCCCTATCACATTCCTAATGACTCCTAATTCATCACATCCCTCATTAATATTTTTAGCCACAAATGCACACTGCCAATAAGCCTGCATTTTGATGTCCATTTTCCCATCTTACTACTGTTAATGCAAAAAATCCCGTAACGGCTGGCTAGTGCTGCGTGAAGGCTAGCAAATAAGAGACATTTTTTTGAAGGACTGCCAAGATTTCAACATTCCACTTCAGAACAAGGCTCTCAAACATTTCAAGGAAGAAACATGAGAGAAAGTGTGCACAAACCACAAACAAAAGCTTGAATGCTCTCCTTAGGCTCTTCACGGTCTCCCAGTGACCGTCAAGCCACCGGTAGCTCAGCTGTAGAGGATCATAGCCCGAATCAAGCAAAGCCATCCAGCTTCCTTTCTCTCTCTTCTGTGATAAAGACTAACAGATCATTGAGGTGCAATTTTCTTTTTTAAGAACAGTTGTTTAGATCCTTTCACAGACCTCCTACTATTTTATTATGTGGCATATACTGTAATTTCAACCCAAATATTTGGAACAAATGTTTTCTTTGTCTATACACTTATGTATATACATTAATATTGAATATAGGGAAGTTGATAATGCAGCAAGACTTGAGTTTAACCTTCATACAAAATACAATTTTAAATGAAATATTCAAAATGGCCTTTTCTTAAAACAGCTTGTTTTGGATAATTAGAAATCAGTGACATTCTTAACATGAAGCCAATAATACCCTTTCATATAATGTGACTGTAGCTAAGTGTTCACTTTGTAACTTTTTCACATTAGTTTTGTAATTTTTATGTATTTTTCGATGTTTTATTTCATTCTGTGAGGCAAAAGATTAAAGGAAAATGAACTCACAGCAAAGATTGAGCTCTAGTGAAGCAGTTGATTGTCTCTGGAGAGAGTTACTGAGAAAACTCTGCTAGCTTTCAATTGTTTCATGAAAACTAATTATTGCTAAATGACATTTTAAAATCTTCTGTGTATAATCAGGGTGTACATATTAGGTAACCTTCATTTAAGGCTGGAGGAACATGTGAAACAGCTTAGGAAAAAAACCTGGCATGAATCTATACTCATGTATTTTATTCTTTTTATGATTTACTGAAACATATTCTTCACCAAAGGCAGTTAGTAATACGAGCAGC
Source organism: Rhinoptilus africanus (assembly GCA_013400135.1). Lineage (NCBI taxonomy): Eukaryota > Metazoa > Chordata > Aves > Charadriiformes > Glareolidae > Rhinoptilus > Rhinoptilus africanus. The sequence continues at coordinate 20,234 of VXBO01014740.1, forward strand.
AACTCAGTGGAGTGCTTACGGATATGTCTGAAGGCTGCAGCCTCCTAAAGAGATCCAAAACAAGAGTATTTCAAACAACCTCATGATGGTTTAGGTGGAAGAATGCAGCTTTGTTTACTTTCTGATTTTCAAACCTTTTGGCACAGGAGTGCATTTAAAGGCTTACGTATACATACGCGTGTGAATACGTACCCACAAACACAAGTTAGAAACTCCCCCTCCTTTTCTTGCTTAACCATATCACCCCAGGCATCATGCAAACCCTTGGCCTTATGGCAGAGCTGCCTCCCTGCGTTATCTTTTCCATCCAAAGAGAAGCCTCGGTTCTGTGCATCCCTGAGCACAGTAAGCACAGAACCAGCATTACTATTCATGGCTGGTGCTTCTGACACACGGCTGTGCAACGTCGTCTCCGAGACAAGAAACACACAGTGCGTAGCGGTACTAACAGGCAGGCAGCATCCTAAACTCTCCATAAAGCTTTGCTAACACTACCAGCTGGAGGTCTTGCCATATGTGTCACAAAAGTCTGGTCTCCTATCTCCTGCTTTAAAAGTCTTATTTCCTCTTTCAACAGAAAGCGAGCTACAGGCTTACGTTGAGTAGCAAATGTTGATGTATCAGGCACAGAATGAGTTTTAGGAGCGTGAGTCATGCTGTTGGGATGTATCTCTGGACCTGCTTTTTAAAAGCCACCTCTTTTATTATTTATCTTTTAAAGAAAAAACTCACCATTTGTGAAAAATTTACAAGAGCTTTAGCTCTCATCAGTCTGTCCAGTGCACCAGAAATGTTAATTATAACAATTTTTATGTATTTTAAATTACTTGCTTTGTCTTTAATCAATCTTTGCTTAAAAACATTTCTTATGCTTTTCAGAATTAAAATATGTTCATATTTCTCAATTCAAAATGTGCAATCTAACTTGAAGTTTCTATTTTTTCATAATCTGTCCAATACAGAGATATATAATAGATAGCTGTATACATACATTTTCAGTTACATGAAAAGTTTGTTGTTTTGGGGGTTTTTTTTAGAATTGTAAGAAGCTGGAAAATTCACTTTATACCCAAGTCTGCCACAAAGAATGGCAAAGCCAAGAGCGTGAATTGATGAGATTTTCTATTGTTTAACTTTCTAACACACTTCACCAGGATATTTCCTGAAAAATGCAGGAAAGCTACCTGGAACTGTGCATCTAGGTTGGGTTTTTCTCCTTCCATTTTACTTCACAAGAGCAAGGAAATATAAAGAAACCATATTCAAGGAGGCTGCTTAGTCAGTTAACTTCTGTAACACGTAAGAATGTAAGGCTGAAGGACATCCAGCGTTGTATTGTAACGACTGATTGATGGTTTCTTTAACAAATCTGTAGACATCAATACACAGTTGGCCACAGAGATTCACAAAGAACAGACTTATACAAAAACCCTGCTGCTGTGTTCTGCAATTTCTGTTATTGTCTGGTTTTAAAATTGTATCAAATAAAGGCATAATTATAAACAATATATAATCGGACACCTGTCCTAATCATCTCCATTATCTTACAAATAACATATTAAAATGAGTAACTGCTCCTCATATTATGATTTCTCTTCAGGCATTTTATTTAGTACTTATTCTGTCTACCATTTAGTTTTATTATTTACCTAAGTCTCCTTGGAAAGTTAGCTTCTTTCTTTAATTTATACAGCAAGACAAATTTCCTTCCTGGTGTTTACAATCTACTGCTTTCAACTGCTCAGTGCCACTGATGTTTTCTTAGTCACAGCTTTTTTTTCAGTTCATGCCAAATTCCCTTTATTTGCCTAAGTGGGATCATTATAATGGCCAGATGATAAAATATCAACCTGCTCCATTAGGAACACCTACAAAATATTTATTATTTCGCAAATCACTATCCTGGCATAGTGAAACACAAGTTTAAGGCTCAAAAGCACACACTCGCACACAAAAGATGCATGCAAACAAGTGTGGCGAGATGGCAACCGTACCTTAAACGATAATCAAGTATTTTAAAGATTTCATGGTATTTTTCCATCACAAACATGCTGCTTCATCTGTTGACAACCTTTCCAGAAAGTAGATGTTGCATCAGGAAGAGACCTTTGAAGCAAGATACCGAGAAGATGGGAGCAGTTGTGTGAACCTTGCCGTTACATAGGTGCCACGTGTTGGGGCAGGCACTGGAAAGAGCAATCTCAGCACGGAGAGGCTGAGGTTGGCATGGGTGGCCATGTGGTTGGGATGGGAGGGAGCAACGTGTGAAAGAGACCGGTAATGAACAGGGCGATAAAGATCTGCGGGAGGGAGAGATCTCTTCACTGAGAATACTGAACTCCTTGTGCTGAAGGAGTGGGCTCCAGTGTTTGTATCTGTGGAGTGAAGGGGAAAGGGCCAGGCAACTTTTCTTGGCATCTTCATTGCATTTGAAATGGAGGAGGGAGAGCTTGATTGCCAAAGGCGTGGAGAGGCAATTAACAACAGAAGGAGAGAACTACATGCACATACAGCACATCTTCTTCCTCCACTGTTTTAGCGCTGCGCTTTTCTAACGCCATTTGTCAAAATACCCAAATTCTTCATTTGATAGTAAAAACATGCTTTTCACCTTTTTATTGTACTGCATAAGTAAAATCTTACTTTTCAGAAAATGACTGCTTTTTTATTTATTTCTGTCTTTCTGTGGTGAAATGACACTTCCCACGCACATACAGTCTCCTGCTATTTAGATATAGCATGCCCTAAAATGTTAATTAATACTGCAAAACTGGTTTGCCTCCCTGAGCAACTGAAAAGCATCTTAAGCTGTGATCCATCTTTTTACTTTCTTGTTTTCACTTTTAAGCATGTGTCTCTACATTTGTGGCTAACTTTCACTTGCAACTTTATTATGTGATCCTTCAAGTTCCAATTAAACTCCTAATTGATGGAGGTGGCCCTCAAGGCATGACACACAGGAAAAATGAGTAGTGAGAAAAACATGAATGGCAGTAGTAGCATTCAACTGCAGCATTTAATTTCCAGCTTACCTAATAAGAATATCCACATATGTTGACTTCCCACCATGGCCTCTTGATTTCCAATGATGTTTGGTTTTTTTTTAACTTACTGATTACTACTACACACCATATTGTAGGACAATGACAACAAAAAATTGCACTTGCTACATGAATTATGTATGTTGTTTTCAAAACCCCAAAGAAAAAGACAGAAACAGCAAACAATGTGCCTTGAATGGTGATCTGAAGGTTACTTGATGTAGCTTACCAGTCTTGCCAAGAGAAGTAAGCCTCAAGGGAAAGCAGTGTTGATACCAGTGGACAGGAAGCCTTAGATATCCTCTGGGACAGAACAACAGCCTCCCTGAATGCTGTTCCAGCAGAAAAGAAGAGAGGAAAAAAAAGCCTGCTACACATTAATTACACTGCCAAGTGACGCAGGGTGTCCAATGAAATTACAGATTACCTGAACTGTGACAAAATAAAGGGTGAAAAGTGGTTTCAGATAAGTTCTGGATCTAAAATGGCCCTATGCACTGCAGAACACCACTGATTGCTGTCCTGGTTTGAGGTAAAACAGAANTCCCTCGGACTTCTGGTGACATCATCCAGGAGCTTAATACGGTTTTGTATATACTGTATCTATTTCATTATTTTCCTTTTTATCTTAGCATTTCATTAAAGTAGTTTAGTTTCTTCTAAACTTGTAAATCTCTCTTTATCTCTCCCCCTCCTCCCCGTGCACAAGAGGCTGGGGGGGGGTGCATCTGTCACTGGCCATTGGCCAATTTTCCAAAACCACGACAACTGCCTAAATACAATCTGCAATTTCCAAGGAAGCCCTACAGAAACTCAGTGATAGATCCTAATTGCTTGCTCTTTCTCACACTAATAGGAAAGGCAAAGCTGTGCTGTAGGTTTTCCAGTGGAGTCCCTACATACTGCCATAGAGAAGTCTCATCTGGGGCTGACTGAAAAGATTTGGTCAACTCCAAAAGGAGCCAAATTTTGTGTTCTGCTGTTGACAGCAATTTCTAGAGCTGTGAAGTCAGAGAAATGAGAGATCCTAGAGTATCCTGAGGTTGTGGTAAAGACTCACTGCTAACGGCCAGTTTTTTAAAGACCTTTAACAGAAAACTCAGATACTATTACATCCTTTGCATTACGTGATTCCCGCTGTTAAACGGCTCTGCTTCCATCAGGTGTGGAGTCTCTCATAGAAAGAGTAAAAGACTATATTCGAACTAGGCTTACTTACGAACGCTTACGAGTCCTTGATGATAAATGCTGGATCCTGTTATGATGTTGAACAATTGGACTTAACTGAAATTAGGTCTTGCTGTCTAAATTGTTCAGAGATTTACTATAACAGAAAAATAACTGGAGTTTGTTTGGTTGGTTCTTTTACTTTACTAATCTTAATATCATTAAGATACAAAAATTCCCTAGAAAGAAATCAGGACAGTTTAGTAAACTGGCCTTGTAAACTGGTCACTTCTAGTCTTTTGCATGCATTCTTCCTTAGACCCAAGGTAATTGTGTGCCACGGAGTTCAAGGAGCATCTGGGTGACGCTCTTAGTCGTATGGTTTAGTCTTAGGTAGTCCTACAAGAAGCAGGGAGTTGGACTGGAGGATGATCCTTATGGGTGCCTTCCAACTCAAGATACTCTATGATTACAGTGAACTCTTAAAACATAATTAAAATGCAACCATACTAATGAACAATTGTACTGTGGGCAATACTAGACGACCAGAGGCACCTAAGCCTTCTACACTATCAGGTCTTATGCAAATAAACAGTTTCTCAGAAGAGGTCCTAACTGAAAATAATTTAATAAAAAAATTTACTTTTTTATATATTCCTTGTGAGACCCTTTTTTCTCTTAAGTTTTTTCAGTTGTCAACAAATTTCATTATAAAACCCTGGCCCTGCTTTTCTTTGACTTGGCTTCTCAAACAATCTTCATATGACGAGAGATGGCTTTCTATATCATGAGAAAAGACAGTTTTAGGGGGAAAAAAACCACCTAGACCTAGAGGAAGCTTTGGCTTACCAGTGATACCCATATAGTGCCTGCTGATTCTTGTTGCCTTGTTTATTTTTCACTGTTATCCCAGTAGCAGAAAATACGCAGGTGATCCTGACTGGGAATTAAACCAAACTTATTATCTCACCTGCAGGACAATATTACTCAAGGCTCTTTCACTGAATGGGATAGGCCATTATCACTCCTGGCATATCAACCCCTGCTTTGCTTGTCTCCTTAGATCACAAACAAAATTGTAAAGCTCCTAGCCTTTTACTAAGTTCTGACAAATTCCCACAAAAGAAATTAGAGCTGTATAAAAGGAAGAGAGGATTCAGAAGCTCCAGAAAAAAATGCAGAATAACTTTGATGGTTTTATATTGTATTTGGATTACGCTTTCCTTGAAAAACCAAAAACTTTACATTACTCAATAAATTGACTAATCTGGACACATCTGGTTATAAGAACCCAACATTATGACTACCAAGATGCTTTCTGTTTAATAAAAATAGAAGTCCCTTCATAGTTCGAAGAAGCTAAACAAAATTCTGAACTGAGGCTGGGAGGCAAGTTTAAGCACTTCATAAATTTATTAATCTTTTCTGCTGCACTCCAGCCAGTGACAGAGCATTCAAGACTGTCTCCTTAACTCTGGCTTCACGCAGGAGGTAAGGGAGAACCTCCACTTTTGCACATCTGCTCCTTTTTATGCTTTCATTTGATGTCATGAGATTTTCTTTCCCCTAGTTTACCTCACGTTCCTTTGTGTTACCCCACAAACTGAACTCCAAAATCACATGAACAAAGTCACTTGCTGGATAAAACTAGTTTGCTTTCTCTAATCGTTAGCATCAGCTGCTCAGCACATACAAGTGACTAAATGCAAGTATACAATGTTTGCCAAAAGTGCGATTCAGGGAAGGAAAAAGTCAGGGAAAGAAAGAAGCAGAGGTATCAGTCACAGCTCGCAATGCAGCACGATTATGCAATTTTATCATGGACAGCAAGACTACTTGCAATTAAAACAGCTTATTACAAAACAGCCTACAGCAGAGATGGAGCAGGTTCTAGTATTCATGCTTAGAATAAAGGATAAAGTACTACTTTTTAATTTCTTTTCTAAATATAGCGGTGAATTTCATTTAGAACAATTATTTTGAGTAATGCTGAGAAGAAGCACATGTTAAAAACTCTCCATAAAGAGTCACAATTAGCAAAACCCAATGAACAAATCACAGTCATTCTTACGAGGAAAGAAACTTGATCTTATGGAAGATTTTTCTGCAATTACAGATAAGTCTGAATGTGGAGTGCTGACAGCCATGTGATAAACTGCAGAGTATTAGAAATAACATGCTTACCTGCACCTTATTGATTATTTCACTCTCAAGGGTACTCCTAACCTCCTGCTTTCTCGAGAAGCTTCAAATGGCCTGTGCAACTTCAGTTTACTCCCTTTATGAGAATGCATTCACAAAGTGTTTTTAATCACACGGTGACATACTACTGCTTCACAGATTCCTTGTACCATACAACACACTGGATGGACGGTACTCACTTTCTGAGGAGCTGTGCAGTATTTCCTTTCTCATCAGTGTTAATAGCTTGGCTTTGTACTTTACTCCTTGCTCTGAATGTAACAATTTACTTACAGACTTTTCTTGTGAACGTAGCACCATAGCATTCAAGCAGTTTTGGAAATACTAATTTTTCTTTTCAAAAGTCTGTGGGATTAAGAGGTGGTACTAGCTCCATTTTAAATTACAGGAATTGAGGCTTAGATCTTAAAAACAGAGGCTAAAGAGGCATTCAGCTTGCTTAGAGAGTTTGAATGTACTTAGCATTCAATGGCATCTTTTATGTCCAAAGCACATCTCCCACTGATTTCATTTGATGCTGTGAGCCCTCAAATGCCCATAGAGACGAGCCCCTCTGGTTTCTGGTAAAATTAAGACCGTCCATGCCCAATGGAAAGACTGGTTTCAGTGAGGTGCTGCTGCCGTTAAATTTTGTCTTTCTGATGTTACTGCCGCTCATCTCCCAGTTACTGCAGCTTACATGGAATTTACTATGCCTTCAGCTGAGGAGGAGGATGTGACCACGTGAGCACTACGGCTCCTATCCAGTGTAATGTAGAAAAGGCTCACTGGATCCATTACAGAAGCAGCCAGTGGAACAGTACTGTAGCTTTCACACGGTCAGTGAGTGAATCTCAGTTAAAGGGACATCATTTTCTTTTTTAAGGCAACCGTTTGTAGAACTGTTCAAATGGGACTTGTAAAAGCTTCTCTGCCTTTGTCTTGTTTTAATAAATATTGCATCCAAACAACACGGCAGAACCAAGAAAAAAAAAAGCCTTCAGGAAAGCATTTCACTATGACAATTCTCTTTCTCTATTTTCAGCTTTTCTATTCAATCCCTAATTTCTGCAACAGGTAAGGCAGGGGATCTGTAGCTAAACAGCATCCTTTGCTGGGCAGTGTGTATTTGTCGCTGTATCCAAGTTATTCTTTGCAATGAAAGAAGCATGAGTCCAGAGGGAAAAATTTAATCATGCAGTTCAAGTCTATTTTGCAAGAAGTAAATTTTTTATGTGCAGAGCAGGGAGGAGCTAATTAAAGTGATACAGGTAAAACTAATTCTGCCATTTCCTAGTGGAGATCTAGTAGGTTAGTGTTGTTCAGATGCAACAACGTTACAAGGGAATTAAACACACTTTGCTGGGGTTGGGGGAACTTCACAGAAGCGTTGAAAAGCAAAGCTTGCATGCAAGGTCCTTGAAGAACCACTTTAGCTTCTGGAAATAGTGCATTTGCATGGATTCAAGTGTGATGCTTTGTTCAAAGCTCATGATTGTAACCTTGACTTGCTTATTGTCCAGCTGGACTCCTTATGCCATGGTCGTTCTCCCTGCATAGCTAATCACAGCTTTCCCTTTCTCTCCAGATCTCTTTTTCAGCTTTTCCTGCAGACTGATTTCTAGTAACCCAGACTGTAGCCCCACTGGCTCCCTGTCTGTCACTACTAGTCATCCACAGAGTCCCACTCAGCTCCTCTAACACCTTTCTGAGTGGGACGGGGACTGAGATCTACCTTCCTCATCCTTTGAAATATGCCTGGAGGACAGAACTCTAGTTAGGATAGAGGCCTGTATACGCCAAGCTCAATTTTTCTGAGCCAAAACCAGAGTCAAAATGGCTGTTTCTTTGTTAGAGGGATCAAAGCAAATTGGTCAAACAAAGTACCAACAGAAGTAAACACAGCTGTTCAGTTGTCAGTGACTTGACTGATCAACCATTTCAAGGAAATGAAGACCAACTGAAAATCTGTGCAGATAATTAAACATGTTATAGGCAGCAACACATGCTAAAGAGCTGATAAAACACACGTATCATGTTCTTAAGAAAGCCATGACTTGTAAAAGACCCTCATGAGAAATGTGGCATATATGGTCTGTGCAAGTCAGACAGTTTCAGAAACTAAGAGCATGAGCCAAAACCTCTGTGTAGCATATTATGACCCAAAAAAGACTGAGAGGGGCAGAAAATCAATAGTCCATTGGTATTTCCTTAACAGATCCACAGCAGTGCCAAGACTTCTGCTTGGCCTAAGAGCCAAGACTGGCTGCTTAAACTCACTGTATGACTGTGGCTTCATACAGCTAAATTATTTAGAGGATTTAGTTTACAAAATGTTGTGAAAGCATGAGGAAAAGTAGCGACTAGAATTAAAAGAAATTTCTACTGCATTTGTCTGAGCAATAGATACAAAACTTGTAATTTTAGTGGATGCTCATGGGAAGAGCAAAATGCACAACTCCAACTGCTATTTTCAAAGATAGGATTCGGGTCTCTGGGGAAACAAAGCTTTTCAGGAAAGTCTGTCGAAGTGGTTCTTCTATTTGCTTGGGTTTAGTGAGGGAAAAACAGCCATCTTTTTGCCTAGCTTTGTTCTTAGAAACAGCCGGATGGCACTGGATGAATTTTCAATGAAATGTAGCCCAAAGCATACACTTTGGAATGTTTCTATCCAGAGAATGGCAGAGGGTTAGGCAGATCTATTAATAACTGAAATAAGAGAGGGTTTTATTTAGGTGGTGGTGGTTTTTAAAGGGTAGAGTCTGGCTGTGCTACCTGCTCCACCTACAGCAGTATCTGAGTGGGTAACAGTGGCTCCACATCAACTTTCGGGGCTGTCTTCCCCACAATACAGAAAATACAGTTTCTGAAGAAAAGCTGTGACAGTTTTAGGCTAGTGTTTTGAGGGTTGTACTAGAGAAGGTGTTGCAGATATTAAAAGTCTGATTTCTGCTTTTTTTTTTCCTGTTAGTCATCAGATAAAGACGATGCAAATATAAGCATATGCACCCTTTATACTCCAGGAATATGTGTATAGACAACAATCTAGTGTAGGGATCTAGAGGTCTTTCTACAAGCCTTGCTTCCATCCTGCCATATTCATGATCTGCCTCTTTATATAGACTCATATCAAGCACTGTCTAAAGATATATTTGTTTCAAAAAGGCAGTTAAGTCTAAAGCCTCATAATTCTGCAAACTTCCTGAATTTGCTGAATTAAGAAGTAATTGCTCCTTAATACTTAATAGTATATTTAATTCTTAATAATCCAGCCTTGCTCTTCAACCTTGAAGGCTGTAAGCAGGTGCTTCTAATCTTAGCAGAATGAAGAAACATCAGCAGCCTTTGTGCTACATGATCGCACGTTCCTCCTTCCTCCCCAGGCTGGAAGATGATGCTTCTGGTCACTGCATCAGGGTGGCGTGCTGGCTCCAGTCAAATAACTGATTTTCTCACCAAAATAGTCACTGGAGCGAGATTTTCCCCTGCAGCTTTGCTGTCTGACTGAAATGCAGAACTGGGACCTAGCTCATTTGAGAATTTAGCCTGAACGTCAAATATTTTTGAAAATTTGGCTCGCAGTGTATTGGCACTGTAATATGTCAGCGCTGGGTATTTATAGTGCTCTTAAATCCCTTATTTTTATTCCTGTTTGAAGTAATGATAGTAAAGCATACAAGATCTGACCATTACATATTAATGAATAACTGTACAATAACTGCAAAGACCTATCAGGAACTCCATTTAACTTCAGAAGCCGTAACAATGCCAGGTTAGCACTTTACCTTCAATGGTGCAGCGATAGCATAAAACCTTCCTAACCAGTTATCTAGGGTCAGCCTTAATGGTACCATAAAATTTCTTCAACATGAGGCAATTTTTGCTTCCTGAGAGCTATGTAAGTTTGCTCTAAGTGCATTTATACATCCGAGTATCTAATGAAAATAAATTAGCAAGAAGCACATATTTGCCCAAATGTAATACAAAGTCCTAAATTACTTACTAGTCTGATAAAACCCTCTTATTTCAAAGAAACATTTTAGAATAGAGGAATGAATACATATAAAGCACCAGAACATCCATTTGTATATACTCTGCAAATGTATATTTATAGGCACAGACTACGTGTGTGTCCCCTTGGTAAGTTTGAACTGACTCTTGCAATTCAAGAAGGATTTAACTACATTGCTGTGCATGAAGAACACTGCTCAGGCTCCTAGTATTGATGCACTTACACTTTTAGAACATAATCGATATTTCCATGTGTTTACAAGTAAATTTGTTAATTAGTTTCTAAATCAAAATATAATTTGAAATGGGTCCTTCAGTAAATTTAGCATCTGACAATGGCCTGTTGCCTTGTCTCAAGCAATTTTGATACCGTAATAATTAAGAGACTTTGTATTTCCTATATAATTAACACTCAGATGCCTTGTGCTGTGTCTACCTGGATAGAATGAAATGGTTATTTGCTTTCCATTACTCTCCATTTCTAAAGGTTTATTTTTCACTATGAGACTACTAAAAATCAGACTAACAATTTCAGTCTCTCTATGATGACACAGAAAGCAATGGTCATTTTGTAATGAGTATCTTAAGATATCTTAAGAGAGGATAATGATTGCATGTTAGCTAAGGACAGTCTAATTAAAAACAGTGGCAGAAAGATGCTGTTATGAAAACAGAATCTTCTCTCAAGCTTCCAGTGAGGGAAAAAAAAAAAAAAGCATCAGCCTCTGCAGAAAGACAGATATTCAGCTACATGTGAAAAAGATTATTACATATTTTATTCTTAATCTTTGTTTAAAAATAAAACTTACCGATGACAAGATTTAGTGTAGAAATTACATACAAAGACGCCATTGCACTGTACTGCAGTCTAGTGTCCATGAATATAGGAGTCTTTAATTTCTTACCTATCTCCCTTTCAGCCTAGTCTTAAACGAACATGTCTTTCATGAAATACACAGATGGTACAATGAGGCTATAACTAGAGTTCTGCTTTGATACAATTGCTGGCAATCACAATTTAAAAACTAACTAGTGCATCAAGCGATCCTGAAATCTGTAAAAGCTCTTTTTCTCTCTGGGACAGTCACCTTTGCTAGTTGCACAAAGAAGAGATCTTAGTAGGAACAGTGGTAGGCTTTCACTTTTGAAAAAATACACTTAAGACCAGATTAAATGATCCCTCTGTCAGTTGTCTCCGTAAACAAATGGACATTAAGAAGTTCATTACACCTTAATGGCTGAACACTGAAGAGATGAGAATGTCATACGCTATAAAAGGCAACGGGTGCCTTCCCAACAGCAGGCAGCTTTTATTTCCGTCGCCAAGACAGAGGTATTTCAGCCACCGTATTTCTTTAATGAAGATATTTCCTCACTCTAATTTTCATAAAGCTGGAACACTGGGACGTAGAAAAAGCAGGAATTATTCTTATTATTTTAGAAATCTACAGTCTTCGTTTTTACACAGGAACAGTGGAGATGCTAACAAGGTCAAACCTGAAGGATTTTCTAGGTATTCGACTACTTGACTGTTTCTTTCTTTTTTAAACAAGTTAGGAGAAATTAAATGTTAAATTCCTCCTTTTCTCCCTCCACTGAAAACAAAATGAATAAATTAAACACTAATTCCCATCACTCGTAATTCAGAAAAAGAAGGTTAAGAGGAACAGAAGTAGAGTTACAACCTTACATGAGCAGTTAGGACTCATGGGCTTTCCAGCTGACATATAATCCACCTAAATACCCCCAAATACTAAGTATATCTGTTCAAGCTTCAGAGGAGTCAGGCTTGAGCTGAGAGCTCACAACATTTAAGCCACAAAGCTGTCTCTGGGACCACAGGTCCACTTGACTCTCTCCAGCACGCTGCAAATTCCATCAAATAAAGTTTCCAACTAGAATTTCTGAGGTTGGATTCAGATAATTCAGAGAGGCCAAGTTCACCATTCTGTGGATGCTCTTTGTAGCTCTAATCCCTCCAAACCAATGTGAGCTCATTTCCAATTTCATGGGTCCAATTGGCTCACGCAGCTGAGCTTTAGGAAAGTCTGTGAAGTTGAAAATTGCCATTCTGCTGAATGCCTGCAAGTATAATGATATATGTATATTTCTATCTTTCTGCAGAGAGACGTTACTCACACATATCCTTTGCATATCAGCCAACCTGTAAACCATAAACAATGAATTTTTTGTGCCAAGGAATTCATGCTACTGTTTTTTTTTTAAAAAATATATTTTAAATTTAGATATAACTCCACAATACGCTCCACAATAAATAGAAGCCAACATTCAGTAAGCATAAAATCAAATATGAGGCTGAAAAGAAAACAATGCAATTAATTTTTTATTGCCTATTCATACTCCTCTATCCCTCAGTAACTTTTCCTTATCAGTGACATCTCTCCAAAGAAGAGTTGAACTTTTTTTTTACTCATATAAAAGCCCACTGTCTAGCAATGATACTTCCCTCTGCTTAGCATTTAAAGTGCTATAAATATTCTGTTATATATGACATTAAAAAGTTTTCTTTTAAAACTGAAGGCCAATTTTATTTTTCAGTGTACTTTTGAGACCAATTTGATCATGCAACTGTGTTGCTTGCACAATGCTTCCCTTTCATCCCTTTCTTCCCTCTGCTCCCCACAGAACTGACAAATTCCTGGCCACTGCGACAGAGCTCTCAAACTTTGAGGGTCCTACAAGTTTCCCAGGGCAGGTAGGTCGAGCCCAAGCCATTGCTCATACTGAGGAAAACACAGGTAAAAGTCAGCTGTCATCTGTTCTTTCGGGTAGTGGCCAAGCAGCCGAGCAGCGCATGCAATGCTCCCAGCTAGCCCCGACCACATCTCCTTACCTCCTGGGAGCACCAGAGAGGGCACTTTGGGGATGAGGCGAGCAGAGAAAGAAGAAATGCAGAGCAAGGCCGTTCTGCTGTTCATGGACTAATGAATTTGTGGCAATATCAACACTTCAGGCTCATTCTTTCTATTTCTGAGTTAGCACAGGTTAGGACAGGAAAGCATAGAGTACTTTTAAATTAAGAAAATACAGAAATGAGTTTATATTTTGCAAGGGTGGGATGTGCTTTCGTCTAACCCTGATCTCTTCTTGGGAAGGAGATGAGAGTACTGGCCCTTGCACCTCTGCCTTTCCCCCATGCTGTTCCACCTTGTCTGCAGTCACCCACCATGGGTCTCAGCCCTGGGTCTAGACCACTTGGACATCTGTCGAGTACAGTCCACATCCCTCATGGCTTTTCTCTGTGTGGATCCTCTAGGCTGCAGCAGACACGTCCTAGATGTCTTCTGCACCTCATCTTGCTCACATCCAGTCTCCAGAAACTGCCAGGGTGCAGGACTAAGGGTTTCTCAGGCTAATCTTACCATGATGACATGTCAGAAAACTATGCATCATAGGTTTAACAGAGAGTCCTTCAGTCACACTGCAGCCTCAAATCAACCCGACAGTTACAGATACTTGAAAAATACGCCATCTGTCTTTGAGTACACAACCGTCTTACTTCAGTGCCTCCTCCTGCCTTGCGACAGCCCAGGCAAGCCTATACTAGTTGGATCCAGTGACCACAGTCTCTGTCTAGTCTCCAAACTACCAGTTCTTGACACAACCCCTTCCACAAGCCTGCTAGGATTACTTTATTTTTTATGAATGTGACATTCTTGATTTTAATTTTCAAATTAGTTTGCCTGCAGAAGGCAACAGACACTTCAGCACTAACAATTTGGATGCTATCTACATGTTTACTGCGGAGCAACTTATCCTGAGACATATTCTTCCTTCCTTTTTGTTTTTCTTGACAGGTCTCAAATTAAACTAAATATTCTGGGAACTAGGTCAACATAGAATTCATGAACTAGGATACAACAACTCCAGTTTGGTCAACAAACAGGAGCTTAAAATTTAGTTGCAATTGAATATCTTTAAAAATCAGTCTTATTACAGGCAAGGCAAAAAGTGCGCTCGATTTTAAAAAAGGAAATAAAAGCCAACTAACAAAGACAACACATAGAAGTTAATTCATTTTAATATTCTTCTTGAATTTCAAAGAAGAGACTCCTCTCCAAATCAGGTCAGAACAGGAGAGAAGACTAATGCCATATAATTGTATTTCTAATACTTTTAGTAGACCTTTATGACTTAGGCTATTAAAATTGTTTTTGAAAAAGAGCTTTTTCACTCTGACAGCCAAGTTAGTGAAACTTGAAGGGAAGCCATTAACTTCCACATCAACTTCTTATCATAGGGATATTTCTCATATCACAATGTCAATATTATTATTTTATACAAAAAAAAAAAAGAAGTGGAAGAAGAAGGGATCATGAGAGAAGAATATGAGTTCAAATATTAAAAGAATAAAATTTGAGTAACTGTGAGAAGTTTGAATAGAGGAACGCTGAGGGGAATCTTCCATGTGCTGATAGGAAAATCAAACTTCCTAAGAGTCACATACAGCTTCTTTATAGTCATCACCTATAAAGGTTCTACTCCCCAAATCCAGTGGACTATTGTGCATTTTCAAGCTTATACCCAGTTCTCAGGCTTCCTGAACAGACCAGGTTAACACTCAGACTCTTTGGTTGATAAAAAATTCTCAGTATCTTCATTTCAGTCTGCTTAAGAGTAAGAATTTTATGTTAGAAGAAAATTCTAGAGA
Source organism: Rhinoptilus africanus (assembly GCA_013400135.1). NCBI lineage: Eukaryota > Metazoa > Chordata > Aves > Charadriiformes > Glareolidae > Rhinoptilus > Rhinoptilus africanus. The sequence goes on from VXBO01014740.1 coordinate 35,306, forward strand.
AAAGGAGCTCGTAAAATTTTCATTTTCAAAAATCTGAATTTGTTACAAGTTCCCACAGTTTTATTCAGAAATAGATTCTAATTATTTCTGTGTTGGAATACTACATTGTGAGACAATTTTCCTATTTTTATATCTTTACAGCCAGCCACTACTTAGTGCAAATCATAATACTTTATATTCTTTTTCTGTTTCAAAGCATTTTCTGTCTGTATAGTAATGAAGTATGTCAATGTAAGACAAGACAGCCAACTTGGAACTGCAAAGTAAATGCCTGAAATCCCTATAAAGGACTTAATTATGCCATCAGACTTGGCCGTATCAGTAATAAAAATATTATCGCAATATAATGAAAAATAAAAATATAATCAAATTGTGGTTTAAATAACAGTATTACCACGGAAAGAGTTCACTAAAAATCAAAATAGTGCGGTATTAATCTACAAATTGCTTTAGTAGCTGCTGTCCCTGTATTTTGAAGACATGTTAGGCAGTGATTCGTTTATCCTGGATTTACTGTCCACACCTCAGTGGTTTTCCTATGAAAGCCCCAAGTTTGCTGCTTGTGCAGAGGGACATTAGGGACAGTATGTTGGAATTGGTATGGGAAAACCTGCCTGTACAGCGTGGTTGGTGGGAGCAGAGGGGGCACTCGGCTCTGTGCTGGTGATTGCCGTGGGCTTGGGTGTATGGACAAGCAACAGCCAAACACATCAAACGGCGACGGCACCACTGGAGCTTCCTGTATTTCACTAGACTGCTGCTTTGGGCTTGTTTCAGCGCATTTGACATACGTTTTTCCTCCGTGACAATTTCCCTCGTTGCAAGGTAGAGGCAGGGCTGCTCCCTCCTAATTCACTGCTAGTGGTGGGAAGTTGAGGCGCTCCCCTCATAAACCACCGAGTGACGATAATTCATTAACAGCTGACCAGATCTCCTCTCCCTGCACTCCACCTCTAAAACACAGACCCTCTTGATGGATTTTATTACATGCTGTAAACTTGCCCAATTTTCATCTTCCCCCTGTGCTCAGTGTTCTGCAGCATTTCACCTTTCCAGGGGAGGGGGGAAAGGGGAGCGCAGTATAATGCTGTTTGATTTAAATTATTACCCTGGTGCACGGTTTCTTTGAGATGCTATTTTCCCTGCCTGTTCTAACTGCTGAGCACAATCGCTACAGCTCAATTATTAAAGAGATTCTAAAAATAGTGCCATGTAAAGCTGTCTACAAAGAAAAATCATTCAAACACAGCAAGAAACATAGGCCGGGCAGTGAGCTTTCACCGTTATTAGCTTCTTAATTCTTTCTTTCTTTTTTTTTATTCTTTCTATCTGTTGGTCTCTTCTCCCTACTTTTCCATTCCTCCTTTCAGCAACAATAAGTAAGAGAGACCTCCAGGACCTTCTCTCCACTAACCTAAAAATCTGCATTAGCTTATGGACACATTGACACAATGAAGCATTTCCTTCTTAGTAAATGCCAGCATTCACTAGCTCTCATTTCAAGAGAATCAAGAACCTGGCGTGTACAGGAGTATAGCCAAAAGAAAATAAATAAATAAACGCAAGCGCTAGTATTTCTAGCTGTGAGTCTTTTCATGCACTCTTCTGTGAAGCTCAAAACAAGGGCATGGTTAACCATCTGGAAGCCTCAGAACGAACGTTTCCCTGCCAGGGATTTTCAAGGCTGTGATTCACTTGATGATTCCTATTTGGGAAAGCATTTAAGGCTACAGTTGAATCTCTAATTAGGCACAGGTAAGCCCTCCCCTCAAGGAAGGTCCCTCTTATTTTGAATCACTGAGTAGGAGGGGAGGCAGGAGGGAAGGCGACTGCGAGATCTAAGAAGGTTCAGCTTATAGTCGATGTGGGCATCCTAAATCCTGGCTACTCTTTCAAAAGATATCTTGAAGGATAAATAAGGAAATTACGGCTGATGCAAAATAGTGATACGCTAACCTCTTTTTTTGTTTTAAAAGTTTCCCAAATGATTTCAAAACAAATTATAGCAATAACCACCAGATGCAGAGTTGTGGGAGGGAGGAAAGGCAGAAGAGGAGCAAGAGACAGGAGAAAAAAGCTAAAGGCTTTTTGGCCCCCACTGGGAAGCCTGGATGGATACAGAGTGCATGCGTGGGTACCCCTCACCCCAAGGCAGAGGCCACATCACTGTTTCTGCCAGCCCCAGCAGGAGCCTTTTAAACAGGAGACTGGTGGGATCACACCAATTTCACCTGGCTAGAAGCATCTCTGGTTGGAAAGAAAGTATCTTCCTCCCCCTTCCCATCTATATCAGTTCCACATCCCATTAACATTCAGACTAAATCTGCAGCTACAAACTCTCCATCAGGCTACACTTTGCAGAAACGGCTCTACCACCAAAGCTGTGAGGACTGCAAAAGTGTCGAGGGACTTAGCCTGAAAATTGAAATCCGGGGCGCTATCAGCTTAGAGGTTGCGCGGTGCGTGCAGGACATAACAGCAAGGAACGAATATACATCTTGTAGCACTGACAGCTCTGAACCATTTTACTCTGCTTTTCACAGTGAGCTTAGGTGGCCATGCACCTCTATCACATGCCCTGTCATATACAGGAAGGGTGTTAACTGCTAATGCCAACAGTGTGAAGGGGTTCAGGAATTTTTCTGCCAGCTTTTGCAGCAAAGCAACCCATTTAAGGAGCATACGATCCTCTAGACTGTGTCTCCTGCTGTCTCTAAAGTACGCACAAACAGATGAAGGCACATCTTGTATGAAATGAATGTCCATGGTCATTCTGAGCTAGACACTAGCAATTGAATACATACGTTTCCAAAGCAGGATACAGAGAAATATAGGCTCTTTCGAAGTTGCTCAGGTATCATCACTAGGTCCTTACCAGGTTTTAATACCACTTTCAGCTATCCAGCTTAATATAAAACCACATGAAGAACAACCATTTACCAGAAAAAAAATGTATTTCACATTCAAACCAGTCATTTGGGATATACTACTCGCCAGTGTGAGGAATATCTGAGTTCATCTGTGTTACAAAACTAAATTGTAGGTGATTTTTTTATCAGAAAAGAAATAAAAAGAACAATTACACATGAGATAGTTTGACCAGACTAATTATTGCACTGTGGGGTCTAAACACTCAGTTAATAGAAATGACCACTTAGGTGAGTAGAAATTGCAGAGCAAACTAAGTTTCTACATGCTTTAAGTTCAGCAGGTGACTTACACCATAGAAGAAGCAAAGTATCGAACCTTAAAGAACAAGAACCGAAATTTACTGCCTTTCAGGAGCATCAGAAGTAACGTGTACGACACTGCCACAACCACCCATATGACATGAACAGAGTCTCCCCCTCAGGTTGACTGCATCTTAAAACATCATAAAAATATTTCACTCAATTATTCCACCTCGAAGTGTAAAAAATATGCAAAAGAGCATTACAAGTAACTGAAAATATAACATCTGTGAAGTACTGCTGATTAATAAAAATAATAAAAATAGGATATAAAATACAGCATCCCTTTGTTAATTACAGATTGCTGTCTTTAATTAAAACACCATAACTAATTATTGGCACTTCCTTTAAAAAGGCAGGGTTTGCCACAGGCACTATAAATACGGATAACTCATTTCTGTTAAGGTTTTCATTTATGCTGGTTGTCGCACTGATACACAAAGAGCAAAACACATTTTCAGCCTGAACGGCTTCAGTGAGATCGGGGAAAAGGCAAAGGCTCAACATGTCTCCGCACAGAGGGAGCGCAGTGAGCGGCTCGATGTGCCGCAGCCACCGCGAGTGGCTCCAGCACTGGCTGCCAACCTCCTTGGAGACGCGCTGAAGCTCCCTTACATTTCAAAAGGTGCAGGGCAGGCGGCAGAAGAATCAGGTTCACGACATCTCCCCTGTATTTACATAGCTAATACATCGCTGAATACCACCCGCTTCCCTCTCCTTGCCTGCCATTCAAGACCAGCCATTAAGCGCTGAATGAACTAAGAGTAGCTAATCTGCAATACTTTTCACATGCCATAATTTAGTATGATTTGTTGAAAGTGGCCTCCTTTGACAGCCTCATTTACTGCGGAGATGTAATGCCTTTCAAATGTTTATTGTGAGCGATGTATCCGCGCAGTAGCATCAGCCTTTGCTGATTTTATTTTTGCGCTGCCAGAGGAACACAGATGTATCCTTCAGGTTTTATGAAACTCACAACATTCTTGTCAATTTAAGGATGAAAGACCTAAACTGGCGACACTCCACCTGGGTATTTCATACATGATCAATTTCTCATACTTCCTTTGGAGACTACCTTTGGAAATAAGAAAACAAAGCTGGGAATCACTCTCACGGGGAAAAGCTGCCCTATCAAACCCACACACGTGACATGGAGCCTGATGTTCTGCCCCCCTCCCTGCCCACAATCATGCCAAACTCCACGCCAAATTCCTACTGGTGGTTGGGAGTGGGGTTTTGGGGGGCTTTTTTTCTTTTTTTTTTTTTTCTTTACAACCGTCATTAAATCTAAAAAAACCCAAGCTATCGAAAAAGGATAGTGGTTTTTTTTTTTTTTAAATGCTATTATTTCTTTGGCATTGTGGCTGCAGCTGCTGCAAGCTGCTCTGGGGAAGGTGGAGCACGAGGAGCCAAACGCGGAGTTTGCCACCTGCACCTGGAAAGAGTTGAGCCGCAAAGAGCTGGATTCTTGTTCTACTCCTGTGCAATACACCTGGATGGGACCCCGATGGGGGAGCGGACAAAACGTTCCAGTAAGAAACTTCGGTCTGCTGGGAGCCGCACTTTGCCTGCCAAACTTTTGGGAGAGTTGTGCCAGCTCTCCAGGCAGTGCGGAGGTGGGAGCATCATCCTCCAAGCCTGCACTCCATCTTCTCCTGCACTCCACTGCACTTCTTCGCTCTCAGACTGCTTTCCATCCAGCCTGAGTAATGCTGCCTTACTCCTTTAATAAGCTATATAGAGAAAGAGACCCTTGAAAGATTTCTTTTTCCTATAGCTCAGCTTCCAATTTACAGACACAGAACCCATTCTCACAACATGGTTAGCAGGGAAATTTCACATTGAAGGATCACAGGCTTAGGAAGTACAAAAAAACTCAAAACAAACAGAAAAAAAAGCAAAACAAAACAAAAAAACAGCCCCAAACTTGTCACCGTTTGCTAATGGGTAGCTATTTTAGGCTGAATGAACTAGGTTGGCTGCTCATGCATACAATACCACAGAAAACACTTGACATCAACAAGGTCACTGAGGGCACTTTAGGCAAAAAGTAACAGCAGCCTACAATGCTTGGCACATCTAATGCAACCTGGTTGTTTGCCAGTCTTTGTCAAACCAGGGAGTTAAATATTTCTGTATAGGCTTCGGAATAAATTCATCGCGGCTGCAACATCAGGGACAAATTACATCTGGATTTTGCACATATTTGGTAAACTGGCACTCCAAAGTCTCTACTTGCATTTAAAATAATGTGGATGTTTCCAGTTTCCCAGGCCTTTTATTTTAAAGGGAAAAATAAAATTTTAAAAGCATTCAGGCACCTTACAGTGTGAATTTTCCTCTGGCTTCCCCCTTTTCTTTTTTTTTTTTTTTTTTTTTATTAGATAAAATTTTTTTTAAAATATCCAGGCCAAAACTCTGATCAGCAAACACAATTAAACACTGACTCAGACAGAGGCTTGTGCCAAATGGCAAACTGCCCCATATAAAGGTACTTTCAGTCTCTTTCTATTTATCTCTCTCTGCCTTGAAGTCTTCAGTATTAAAGAGCAATGAGATTTGGGGACAGCTGGGTAGCATGCTGGGAAAAAGGAGCAAAAGGACTATTTTATTTTCTTGGCATATCCTAGTTACAAACAGGTTTCCTACAATAGAAGAACAAATGAGCAACTTCAGAAGAAAATGGACAGCTAAAATCTTATATAAGGGACCATTTATGTCTGAAAAAAATCAAACTAATGTAAAAACAGCATCTGAAATAAAAAATGTGAGGGAAATTTAAGACAGAAAATTATTTCCCAATGTTAATACTTATCATGTCAGTCAGAGTAACTCGCTTTTTGATAGTATTTTACTGCAATATTCCAAGCTATGGAAAAACCGAAGTTGCATTATAATGATGATTGCAGATTCTTTTCTTTATAGCACTACACCTGCCAGTTGAGTGCTGGGTAAGCTCAGGTGAGGACTCCAAGCTTGCAAAATAAAATGAGCTTTTCACCAGATCGGTTGGAAGGGACCTGAGACTGCCTTATGTCTGCTGACTATGGGGACGTGGACAGTCTTAGAATCATAGAACGTGTTGGGTTGGAAGGGACCTGTAAAGGTCATCTAGTCCAACCCCCCTGCAGCAAGCAGGGACATCTTTAACTAGATCAGGTTGCTCAGAGCCTCATCAAGCCTGGCCTTGAATGGCTCCAGGGATGGGTCATCCATCACCTCTCTGAGTGTGCCAGTGCCTCACCACCCTCATTGTAAAGAACTTCTTCCTAATGTCTAATCTAAACCTTCCCTGCTCTAGTTTAAAACCATTGCCCCTCGTCCTATCGCTACATGCCCTTGCAAACAGCCCCTCCCCAGCTTTCCTGTAGGCCCCCTTCAGGTACTGGAAGGCTGCTGTAAGGTCCCCCTGGAGCCTTCTCTTTTCCAGGCTGAACAACCCCAACTCTCTCAGCCTGTCCTCATAGGAGAGGTGCTCCAGCCTTCTGAACTTCATGGCTCTCCTCTGGACCCGCTCCAACAGGTCCATGTCCTTCTTGTGCTGAGGGCTCCAGAGTCTTCCCATCACTTCTGTCCTTTCCTCCAAACTCCGGAGACTACCTCTTTCTTCAGCTGTTGTTGCTTAGTATCACATGCAGGTATGGGCTGACTTGCAGGGTCAGAGAATACCAGAGCATTACTTGCCTTAGGGAAATGGGTTTTATCACCATCAGGTCATCTGATGCTTCCTTTTTACTGTAGTCTGCAGGACTTCATGTGGAAATCCTTCTCAGCATGCACTGTCAAGTCCGGTCATGCCGTCTCAAGCCAGTTAACCGATGTAGACTGCTGTAAATCTACAGTTGCTTTTGGTATAGTATCCTGTGCTGTCGCTGAAACCATGGCTTTTCCAAACAACAGCTGGGATGGTTGCCTTTAACCACTGAGCTTTAGTGAATATGGTGACAGCTTATGACCACAGCCCTGCCAGCTTCAGTGCCTCTTGCAGGGCTCCAAGTGCCACATTTGTTACAGGCTCATAAACCACATACGTCTCTTTTTCTAACCATATTTTCATCGATGCACAGAAATGTCCCTGTATGATACTAGGCTGAGAAGGATCCCAACAACTCGTCTCTTTCCTCCTCTGTCGGAGATATTTTGTGTTTTATGCTGTGTTTAGTCCCATTGCTACACAGCAGTGAACAGTACTCTTGCCTTTCAGCTGTGATAATCTCAAACTATCCTGTGGTTTTATCATCTGTCTGCATATGCCCATTTGTCTCTCAGTGATTCTCTTGCCCATTACAAGTTTCTGGTAGCCCAGGCTCTTCCATGTTACTCAGTGCTGCTCCAGGCAGCGTTTTGGTGGCCATCAGTCATGCATGGTCCCCCCCCTCTTTCCTTGGGGTCTCACCCACCAATCCACAATACTATGCTTCATGTACCCGATGATGAATTACAACATGGCGAGACTCACCATCTCTAAAACTTCAGGGAGAAAAGGCTTTCTACGGTTTCGAAACTGCAGGTTACACTACATCAAGACGGTTTCCCAGAGCCTCCGTCAAACTCCGAGATCCTTTTATCGAGCTCTGCATACGCTATCCTCACCTCCCCAGCTGTAAATGTGTTTTTTGGGAATCTGTCATGCTCTTAACACTTTGCCAGTTTCCAGACTGACAGATGCCAATGCTCACAGATTAGCGCAAAAAAAGCAGAGACCTGGAGGCTGGAGGGTAGTTCTCAGGTTTCTTCCTAACGTGCTGCATACCTCTAATTGGGAAAATACGTCACAAGGATACAGGGCAAATGTATTCTTCCTCGCATGGCATATGCTACTTAAATAAAATAAATAGATAACAACCCCCATGTTGCATACCAACAACGCGCAGTATATGAACGTGACTCAGGGAGCCAAATGTTTAAAGCAAATATGCCAGTAAAGGAGAACATCAATCTGAGCTGAAGGGAAGCTGCTGGCTGGATGATAAAAGCAGGCACGGCCCTTTTCTTCAAACTCAGCATAGCCCTTGCATGTTATGGTGAACTCTCGCCTTCGCATGATGAAATCCTGAGCCTGGGTGGGCAGGGAGGGGGAAAGGAGCTGCTGGGGAGGGAGGGGGAGGAACCGCAGTGCTGCTGAGTACTGCTGAAGTATAAAGACATTAAAGGGCCATCAGCAGCTCACCAGCAGAACCCTGCATTTATTAAAGCATAGCAAATTTTCAGAGATGAGCTCCTTTCATTTAGGTCTGCAGCTGCTTCTGACATCTCCCAGCTGAAAAGGGCTGAGCCTTCTCGCAATATTAAAAACTCAGCTTCTTTTCCTCTTGAAACTGTAGAGAGGAAGAGCAATAAAAAAATGAAATAAAATATATAGTCTGCTGTGTCCTGCCTGTTTACTCTCTGGCATAGGAGGACTACATCAAATTTAACATGGTGGAAAAGACTGGAGCCAAAAGATTTGTTTCTAGATTCTGTGCTCTCACCGAGCTCATGTAAGCCTTATAAAATTGAATGTGTGACTCTGATCTTTACGGTAATGCTGTGAGTCATCCGCTAATGGTCAGTCTCCCCCGGCTGGAACTCATTATGTGGTGAGACTCATTATAAATAAATCCTTTTATCAGAAGAATTTAAATTCCTCCTGCTTGTTCCAGGTGCCTAAACAGCCAGGGTCTAATTAACTAATGATGCTGGCCAAACTGCCAAACCGATTTGTTTACCAGGTGATGTTACCATACATATATGCAGCATCCTCTGGCAGCAAACTGGGCAGTATATATATAAAAGATGATGGCTTTAAAAGCTCATTTTCCATAGGCACAGGTCAGAGATGACACAGGCACCACACTTCTCATATACCCAGCTAGTAAATGAGACTGCACTGTGCAGCAACCTGTACGCACACACAAAGTATATATTAACGGATCAAGAGATGACTCTCTTCTCTACATCATGCCACTGCTTCCACTGATGTGGGTTTGCCGTTTGGCTCTGCAAACACCTCGTTCATCAACACTTGTTGCGCTTACAATTTTAATGCCACACAAAGATGAAACTGAAGAAAAAAACCCAACACTTTATCACACAGAAACATTAATATCTCTCGACTGGAAACAAATTGCCCAAGGGATCTGCCTGATGCCCCCAAGCAGAGGAATGCTTTGAATGAAACTAGGCAAGGCATGTGTCTAAAGAAATGTTTGATGCTGGATTATATGGTCTAACAGAATAATGCCACACAAATTAAAATAGAGAGCCTGCTTCATTTTTTCTATAAATCCAAATGAATGGTATCTGAATAGATACCTATAGAAAATATTAAGCTAAGTGGAAACTACTTTCAGATATAATGTAAAAAAGAAACTCTGTGATCTACAAGCAATGTTAAGATGTGCTAGTCAACACCAAGTAACAGCTGCTCTTAAGGTTTAAAAAAAGAATGAATTAAAATAAGTATTTCAGCTATTGCAAAAAAGACCAAATGAAAGACGAAAACCAGCACTGTGTGCTATTGACATACCAGAAGAGAATACAGAAAAGAAATTCAGAACTGAAAAGCCAGTAAAATAGGACGTTAAGTGAATTTTTAGAATTCCGTGCCTTGAGAAAGTCAAGAGCAGTTTTGTTCCCCAGTTCAGAATGAAAACAACACTTCAGCTTTTTTCTCTGAAATAAATATGGAGCGTTTGGGGTTTTTATTTCCCCCAAATCTGTATCTGCGTTAACAAAGGCGAAAAGACCAGAATGAAGCTGAAGAACCTAATTCCCCGTTCTTCTCTCCTGGACTTACTGGAGGGCAAAGTGGGAAAACCCAAAATGTTAATTGTCCTTGCTTCACCTGACCTGTGCCTGGGTGACTCTGGACAGGCACTGTGTCCACAGTCCTCCTGGGGATGGTGAGGGGACAGGGAGAAGGCTGGGAGAAAGCAGCGAAGATGAAAAATACATTATGGAAACCCCTGCAGTTGCAGTCTCTTCACAAACTTCTTTTCCTCTGCTCCAGCAGTGCACTCATTGTACAGAGGTTTGTAGATGAAGAGAAAGAGCATCTTAGTCTTTGATGTTACCCTCTCCTTCCATGACAGGACTACATGGCATGTAGGTACCAGGCAGGACAGATCCCGACATGTGTCTTAAAAGACACCCTCCTGGAGGTCAACTCAAAATGCATTTTTTGTATATATGCGCACAAAGGTTAGGAGGGAGGTACGACAAGAAGTGAAACGTGCCATAATCTTCCTCGCCCAGCTCTCACCAAAAGAAAGAGACTCTTGATTCAGAAGCGGATGAACAGAGACATCTCTCTAAAGCTACACTGTAGGTACAAGTGTTTTTGCAAAGAAGCCACAGAAGGTTTGGTTATTCTGGGCTACCTTCATATAGTGCTGTTTAGGAGTAGTTTAGATATTTTTGAAGAAACGGAAGAGGGTTTTTTATTGTGGGTTTTTTTTTTTTTAATGAAGCTGTCAAACTTTGCAACTGCAGCTTCTCTCTCCCTCTCCTCCTTAGCTGATTAGAAGAGAAAAACAGAAAAAAAGTCCAAAACATTTTTTTCAGAATAAAATGAACTTTTTTTTCACGTTTTTGTAAAAAACCCTACACTGCTACACTGCTTGCTTTTTTTTTTTTTTAAATTTCCCATCCCCCAGAAGAGGAAACCTACATTCACCCATCTTTGCTGATATTTTAGCCCCTGGAATGACAGAAAAAAACATTTATGGTTAATTATTCAGGCTTTCCTGTTTGTTTAAAACTCTTCATTACTGGCATATTATTCAATGCCTGAAATGTTAAAAAAAGAACAATACTTAGTTTTGCTTGTTAAAACAACAAATACATAATTTTTTTTTTTCCAAAGTCTTTGGCCACTTAATGGCAGCACATTCCCAGATGCCATTTTTCCTCTTCTCCCACATAGTGATTTTCAATATCATTTCTCATGTCAAACAACTATCCTTAATATTTATGAATTATCTGACTGAAATGACACTTTTTCATGATATGCACTTTCTGTTTTAACACCAGAACTCCTACTGCTATAGATAATGTCTATGTGCTGAGAAGAGCTGGCTAAAAGTACTTGATGAAGCATTTTTTGAGAAGATTTGGCATTGGTTTTAGGTCATTTTCACTGAACATCCCACATCATTTAAAATATCTCGCTGAAATTCACTTTTAATTAGAAGGGTTCATTTTTCAAATCAAAATTACTTTTCATTTCAAAATGGATGCTAATGGACAGCAAAAAGAAATCTTCCTGGAGTAAAATGAAAACAAAAAGAATCCCTGACTTGACCTCAAGCAGGTTTTTTTTTTCCCCCTAGTTTTCGTAGATTTTTGGTCCACAAAATTTTTCAAGTTATTCAATCTTTGTGAACAATTATAGTGGAAACATTTGAATTATAAATCTCAACATTGCCTTAATTAATTCATAATTCTCGTACATGTGAGAACAGTTCCCCTGCCTGGCCCATGAGGAGCTCTCCCGAGCAGAAGAGGATCTGCTCGGACATTTGGAAATGTCTTGCTTGTTTGCACCACCAAAGAGAATCAAAGCCCCAGTACTCCTACTTCTTTTTTAGTTTCAGAGGCAGATCAAAACCATTCAGATTTCCGAAACAGATGGCATCATTTTAAATTGTGACCGCATTGTCCGCATGTGTCCCATATACTGTACGGATTATTCCTCACAAGTGCTTGCTGGTGGCAGACCCAGGGGCACGTTGTGCCTTTGTTCTGCTCCTTGGCACTTCCATAAATGTCTCCCCTTTGGAGTAGTGTGGGCTTTCTGCTGCATCTATACCAGCAGCATGTGTGAAGCCCTGCCATATTTTAATGGTATAAATATTAAGGAAAGGCAAAGCAAATAGAATAATAAATAAGGACTTGCTCTCCCCCTGTTGCTACTGCTAAGGTACTATTTATTTTAAGCTAGGAGCTCCTGCTAGAAAGGTGATCTGAGGGGTGGGGGGTATAAAATGATGGATTATTATTTTTTTTACAGCATCGCATACACCCAGCATCTGTTCTGCCAGGTTTGCCGAGCAGATGTGTGTGCACCGTGGGATCCCTGCCCACCCCCTGGACTATCCGGCTGGAGTTCACATCAAGGCACCACCGCAAAGCACATCCTCCACAGCGCCCGAGTGGGCACAGCCTCTGATAGCTAAACTGAAGGGATGCAGCTTGTCCAAAATAACACTCTTGGTGTGTATATTTTTTTGAGCTCTGAGCATGATTTGGGCTAATTGCAAATAGCAGCTTTGCTTCAACTGCAATCTGTTTTCTGTTTTTCCTTTGCTGAACACTTATGCAAGTTAAGTATATTCTGGGGACTCTGTCCACTTAGCATGTGTCTCTGAATGAGGAAAGCTACTCGCCTGTAGGTAGGGGGCTGTGCTGCTTCCTTGGAAGCGGTCTCTCTCTGCTTGTCGGGTGACAGTCACCAGGCAACAAGGACAACATTGCATCCTGAGGAACCAAATATACCTACCTATTTTATAACCCACTGACACAAACGGCAGCCTTATAAACCCAAAACTTTTTTGGATGAGTATTTTGCAAGCAGAAAACACAAGGCAGAAATTGCCATATAAACTGTTTGAGTAGTTCAGCCAGCCCCTTTCCCTGGCTACACAGCTCTCTTTGGAGGAAAACCTAAGATTAAGTTATTGAGGGTAGATTACCATCAACTTTACTGACTGTCTCTGAATCATATGATCACCCCCACAGTACTAAAGTAACGCAGGGCAATGAAATCAATGGAGGCAGGCTGCTTCACACCAGCAGAGAAGTCTTCCTATGCCTGCACCAATAATAGCTATGAAAAAACCTTAAGTGGGTTTACTCATGAGTGAGGGAGTGGGGGTGGAAACAATTTCTTGGTAAATCCTAAATCCTGGCCAAGGATCCAGAAGATTAGTATTGCAGTATCCCTCTTACCAGCTGGGCTGAGCTGAGCTTGTTAGAAAGGTGTTAAAGTTTCCTCTGCCAAGAGCACTTTGCAATAATCAGTTTATGAAAAATTCAATTTGGCAGCAAACTCTTGGCAGTCTCAAATCAACTGTACCTATTATACTCCACTCACAAGTGGATGGGCAAAGGTGGCTCAGCACATCAGTCTCTCCTCCCCCTCCTCCGTGGCCTTGAAATTTGCTCAGCGATGCTGGAGGAGGGAAAAAACAGCATTGTGTAACTGGTCTCCAAAACACAGACAGCCATTAAGGACAAGAAGGAGGAAAAAGAAGTAGTCAGAACCAAAAGGCAGCCAGCTGCAAAGCTTCTGGCAGGAGCTTCCAGGTAGCAAGTCTGTTTGTGCGGGCTTCCCAGGGCAAAGGAAACAGCCTGTACCCTGTCACGACAAAATATGCACCCCGACTGGGAAAAATGTAAATGATGCTGAAGTGATAATGAGCACTCAAGTGGATTTCTTCCTGAAATGAGTCACAGCTGCTGTCAAAGCTCCGTCAATTTGATAGCTGTAGCAGGGCGAGAAGAAAGCTCTCAGGAATACCACCTGAAAGCCTTTACTGTGGAAGGAGAGTCCCACCAAGCCCAGGCAGGGACCCAGCAGCACAGGGCAGCATGAATGTCTTCATCCATCTGGGAACACGGCTTCCACCTCCCTCCTCTGGGGAGAAACAGCAGTCCCACCACAAACACAAACCATTGCATTATGGTGTGTTGGTATGTGTCGTGTTAGTAGCTTCAAGGCTGTTTTTCCACTAGAAGGCATTACTGGGACCAGGGAGAGCAGGCTGGAGAGGAGACAGATGGTATTTTCTCTCTAATTTTGGTGTTTGAGAACAGAATTTGCACAGTTTGTTCCTCAGTCAACCCTTACTTTCAGGATAAAAAAAACCTGTTACCTGCCAGAACATGAATGGTTTTGAAACATGCAATTAAAAAAAAAAAACCAACCCAAAATTTAAAAAACGTGCAGAGGGGGAGCTTTCATCTTAAAGAGCTATGAAATTTGCATTCCTGAAGTCTGATGCTATGGTTATTAATCAGATGCTCTGGAGATATTAAAGACTCTCTCTCACTAATATCAAATGCAAACGTCCTTTCTTCCTGAAGAGTTCCCAACAGATCTTTAAAGTCTTGGAGTTCCTTTCATTCTTAATATGCACCGTGATTATCTTGTATCTGCAGAGTTCTCCTTTACAGCCAGAGTTTAGTGTCTTCCCCTCTCCAGCAGATCTCCTTTTAGCTAGGGCTCCATGTCAGGTAACTGCTATTCTAAAACCCGATTTGCCCATTTATATTAATACGTGCCCTCAGAAGAACAGAATTTGGAAGCTCAGCCTGACATCTGCTGTGCCCATGCTCCACCGACTTACACGGTGTTATCCTGTCACGGGAATCTGCAAGCCTAAGTGAAAACCCCAGCTGCAATTAAGTGAAATCTCCTGCTCCATTTGATGTGGCCAAATGACTTCATGATGCACATTCCCATCTTCCTGCCACTACTGAGGGGTGGGCAAGGAGCAGATGAGGTTTGTAAGGTGCATGGGCAACCCTTGTGCAGAATGAGACTCCTCTCCATTCCTTCCTGGGCAGGGCAAGCTGATCCCCATGTACGGGAGCCTTTTCAGGGATGAAAGCTACAGAGAGAACACGAAGTAGTTTGCTGTCGAAGTGACAGGAGAATGAATTCCCATAAGACCTGAGAAAGCCATGGACAAACCTTTGGAAATGGTGGGCAAGAAGGTAAATGTTATTTTATGTGTGCAAAACACAGGCTCCAGGCAAATCATGTTTGCTCAAGGAGCACCCTGCAGCTGAGCTGATGCAGGAACCCCTGTCCTGCTCAGGCCGTCTTCCTCTGACTCTCCCCCTCACAAGCACACACGCACACTCATTCACATACATCATCTTAATTAAAAGTCTCCAAAATCCAAATGCAAAGCGTTCCCCCTTTTCCCACCGCGCTTCCACCAACCGCCACTCGCTTCGCTGAAGGTGTAAATAGGTCAGGTGTTTCCATGGCCACAGTGAACCAAATAAGCAGTTGGGGTTCAGCAAGCAACGTGGCTTTTTTTAATTGTTCCAGTGCCAGGTAGCACGAGGTGTGCGGCACCACGCTGACAGTACCTAACTATCTCCTCTTGCTCATCGGCGACGCGATGGCTGGCACCGTCCCCTTCCTCCCTTAAAACCGTTATCTCCTGCAAGCTTCAACAGGCAGCTCCCCTCATGGGGTAGCGCTGATGAAAAGTACATTTCACACGGAAAATGTCTCTCTGCATCGCCACTGCAAGTACTAATTGCCAGTTCCAGTGCGGCATTGAACCTATTCGCACAAGGTGTAATTAAGTTGTGACTCACAGCCAGAGGATGCTGCACAGGCCAAAAAGTATAAAATAAGCCTAAAAGGGGACTAGACAAATTCATGAGGGACATATCTAACCAACAGGATGGTTGGGATGCTGCACCATTCAGGAAGCCCCTCCTAAACCTCTCAATGCCTGAAGACGAGGAGCTGTAGCACAGAGAGTTTTTTGCAATTATGTCCTACTTCTTTCACAGAGTCCCTGCTGTTCCCCAGGATCCCAAGCTAAATGAACACATAGTCTTCCACCTCCTCACCTTGCATAACAAACAGAAAAATTGGGATGAACTGTGTAGCTGATGGCTCCAAATCTGAGCAGTGTAGAGATGCCTGTGACCCTTGCTGATGGCCTGGAGGGGAACACCTTGGACACCAATGGGATCAGCCCTGTGCTGCACATTTGACCAGTTGTCACAAGGCATTTTCTGACTTCTGATTTTTTTCTGTGTGGTGGATCATCAGGCTACTACAGCACAGATCAGTTTTCACTCAGTGAAAAGCACCAGATCTTTCACACATCACAGACTGAGTTATTTGTCAATAAAATTGCTCATTTAAGACTGATTTATTTCCCGTTCCAGGGGCCAGACAAGGGGACATCTACTCTGGCTAACGTTGCTCATGAAAGCGCTGGCTGGAAGATTTTGTCCCATAACGCACCACCTAAAACCATCCCCATCTCAGATGTGATGCTCATTGAAGCCTCCTTGCAATGCAGAAGAAGATTTTACGAGGAGGAGTCAGAGCCAGACTTAAAGCAGGCTGCCTCGGTGACCAGCAGGAGCCCTCCCTGTTTCTGCATCCTGTAAAACAGACATACCAATCTCTTCTGCAAATTGTCAAGCATATGGACCCCCTTACAGAAATACTGCTACAGAAATAAAAATAATAATAGAAATACTAATAATCCAAATATGCTATACGATCCTGGGATTTTGGTTTAGGCTCTAATGGCACATGGTTGAAATACTGCAATTTCTTGGGTCCTGTGTTTATCCCCTGGGCGGGCAAAGAGAAGAAGGGTCCACAACAAGACCTTCTCTCCTGTAACCAAACACAGCTCAAACCTCCACAGAGGGAGTCTGAGTTTTCCTGACCGATTTCTAGTACAAACTTACATGCTTCTCTAAAAACCATCTCAGATACACTTCCCACCTTTTGGCAGTCTGGCTTACCAAAGGAATTTGGGACTACAGTTGTATTGCTTGGGCTAGGCTGAAGCCAATGATGGTCGTCTTGTCTGTACAGTCATCTCAGCAAGCTGGGGCTTGAAACTTGGTGTTGTCTCCTGCCAACATGACCACCACAAATAACCAGTGCCAACCAAAGCAGCTGCTCTTGCCCCTCCACAAGTCGTCTTCTCGCACAGCCAAAGGGCCTTTAAATTTAGGGGGTTGTTGAAGGCTTGACAAATAGTTCAGGGGTAATTACCACCTCAGCTCCCTGCCCTTCTCCATTTTATTGGCTTGACACTGCTCTTATGCCCCCAGTGTCTAGAAGCGTGAAAAGGGAAAGGATTTTAATTTCAAGGCAAAATTCCTCAAACTTAATTGTTATGTGAGGCTTTGTATTTAGCCTCCAGTCTCTCTCAGAAACCTGATAAACATGCGTTCCCAGTTTGAAAATATTGATTTTTTCCTCCTCAGTTTTTTTTTTTCTTTCCTTAGTGAAATGAGATTCAGTAGAGATTTTCTCGTTTAACAGCATAAGATCTGGCATAATATACAAGTACCACCTTGTCACGACAAATAAGCTTTACTTATTCGTTGGCATTAGCAGTGTCCACGCAGCCCTGGGAATAGCGTGTTGTTGTTTCAGCTCATTACTGCGCTGTCAGCAAAAGGAGAGCAGTAGGGCTGAAATTCAACCCCCAGACACGTGTGGCACTGCCTGGAGTCTGCAATGGGGAGCAGTGTTATGGGTGGCTGTAAAAATGCACTTTGGAAAG
The DNA here is from genome assembly GCA_013400135.1 of Rhinoptilus africanus. Lineage (NCBI taxonomy): Eukaryota > Metazoa > Chordata > Aves > Charadriiformes > Glareolidae > Rhinoptilus > Rhinoptilus africanus. Next base: position 52,806 of record VXBO01014740.1, read on the forward strand.
TCAAAGAGGACATAGCATGGGTGGCAGCAGACCCGGTGCTCCCCTCTAACTTCTTGGCTGATCTTCACAAAATTGGATCCCTCATCTGTGAGGTGGGGATAACCATATTCATAACCACTCTGTAAAGCGCATAAAACCTACAAATAAAAAGAACAGTAGCAAACCAGATAACCCCACTGCTACCAGTTAGCTGTCTTCTAGGGAAACTTTATCTCTCCAGCAGATTCTTATAATTAAGATAAATGAAATTCTGGAACCAATATATGTTGTGTATAATTATCTACTCCCCCCCACCCATTTCCTCCACCTCCATTTTTTCTTCTATGTGAAACCCGGCAGTCTTGCTTACCGAACAGATTCAGCCCTGTTAGGGCTATCTGTGATAGAACAATTATTCAATCATTAAAAATGCAGGGTTTAGGAAACAATGGATTAATGAGGAGGGAATGTAACGCAATACTATGGAAACTATATTACAGGATTTAATATCGTATACTCCCATGGTCAGTCCTGCATTTTGATCCTATGGTGCCAGTGAGGTACTGAAAAGCAAGTAATCCTAAAATCCAGTTAGTTTAGGCTTAGTGTACTGCAGAAGCTAGCAAGAAGCTATAGAAAATAGCAAGAATCTATCCAGTCACATTGAACTACCATAGTTATGGGACATGATAAGGAAAAAATGCTTTGTTTTGTTTTGCAGACCTCACTTTCCAAGTGCTAGTGCTCAGTAGGTCTAGATAGCAAGTGTTGGGCCATTGCCTAATATTGTAAGACAAATCATAGGTCACTACATGCCTATTCCAAAATAATCCTCCCTCCCTGCCAAGTCCTAAGTCCCAGAAACCCTTATCATGGATAAGAGAATGGCAGATATGCAATCAGGTGCACAAGAACGCACTGAAATGGCAAAGCTTCTGAAAATATAAGTATACTATACCATTTAACTTCAATGCTGATGTTATGAACACTAACTCCCTTGGACAGTCCTAGTAGTCCCACTGTAGACACCAGCACCCCATCTGGGAGGGGACATTAAATGCTCTTCTGGCCCCTCCTTTATTCACTAACACCATCCATCCTAATTACCAGTGGCTCACAAACCCCCAAATTTTTAGCAGTGGAATCTTTGGAAACTAGAGCTTGATTGTATAAGAGATTTGGGTTTGGTTGTGTTTTGTTTTGTTTTGTTTTCTCGGGGGCATGGTAATGGGTTTTGGTTTTTTTTTTCCGAGTAGTTGTCCTTTAAATGTGGACATCTGGATAGCTTTCATTACATGGAGTGGGATTCTCAAGGGGGAAAAAGCCACCAAAAAAAAAATGCCTGCAGAAAGCATTCTGAAATGCATTGTACAAGACCTTAAACGTTGAGGCTAGGCAGATTATTTTAGTACTCTCATTCCCTGGCTGCTAACTAACCCTTAGACGCGTACTGAAAAAAAGATTTTCAGCATGAAATTTCTTGTGCATTCCTTATGTTTTTATAAGGGAATATAAAAGGAGGGGACATTGTTCCACTGACTTCAGGGGGTTGTGGGTAAGACTTCTGAAGCTACCTGGAGATGTTAAAAGTATAGCCAGTATATTCTTCCCACTCCTTTTTTGGTTTTTAGAACAAGAGATGCTAACCTGTTTCTGGAACAATCCCTTCCAAATTGTTAAAACAATTAATAGATTTCTTAATCAAAGTCTTAAATAATTTTCTAACACTGCATTCAGGTAATATTTATCTACCCAGCAAAACTAGCACGGAGACCTTACCTAATTGACCATTGCAGCTGCAGCAACAGAGGTCTGTTTTCTGGTATTCAAATAAAAATGAGCAAGAGAGGAAAATTCATACAAAAATGGGAGGGGGGAAAAGTAAAATACTATAAAAAATTATAAACAGGAACACTTGGAAACTCCAGGGCAGTATCTGAGTCTATGGCCCTCTATGTATTACCGTGTATCACATATAATGAGTTGACGCCTGGGGCAAACTGGCTGACTGTCCCCATCTTCATGGCAGCCCTGATAACAAGTACAAGAAAAGACGGTGTTTTAACCATGGATACAGCGGTGGGTGCTCAGCTCCAGGCAGTGACATTAGACAAGCCACAAGGGAAGATGTTTTGTAACCTTAGCTATGACAACTGAGAACCTACAGCTGCAGCCCTACTTGACTTGGATCTGGATCAGCCTTAGATTACACCGACTGTATGCAGCAAACACAGTTTTATTTCATGCCTGGCTGTTACAAATAAGAGTCCCTTTTTTCCTTAGAGAAAGAAAATCAGAAAGTATTTTTGCTCCAGCACTGCCTGGAGGATCTATAGCAACATGATCTTATTTATTACCCGTCACTTCTACGCAAACATTTCCTACTGTGTCAGACCAACCAGTTATTACCTCATTCCTCTCTGAGGTCTCAACATCATCCATCACGAGTAGTCACCCACCCTGCTTCCGCTCTGGGCCTTTGCACTGCACAAAGATCCACCAGTGCGGACGCCAGGGGCCTGGGTGGCTGCTGTTCTCCATTTCCTCACTCTTCCATTACCACTTGGCCTGCCTGAAGCTGCCGACGTGTTGCTAAGGGTTCAGCGGGGCACCTTCTTTATGAGCCTTCCTTACCAACAACCCCTTAATATAGGGGATGCCAACCTGCCGGTTTTGTGAACACCTCACCTCCTTCTTCCTTTAAGAAGAAACGGATGAAGGTTTCCTTCCCGTGAATAATCGTGTTGCCTCCCCCCACACACATGGGCACCTTTAGCCTGAAGACTGGGATACAGAGATTTTTACCTAACCTTTCTCAGTCACTGCAGGGAAGAGGTGGGAGTGTAAGCAAAGGTGCAGTTGCCATTGTAGCAGCAAGGGACAGATGGCTGAACTTGCCAGGAAATAACAAGGGAAACCCAGCATTAGATAGATAAATCTAAGGCAGATCTAAATTCAAGGCAAAGACATCTAAACGTAATTGCTTATAGTGAGAACGTGTTAACATTACCCTAGTTTGCCAGTGAAGTTTGTCAATAACAAGTAAGGCACGAACAGAAGGCACCTAGACAGCAACAGACTCGGCTCCACATGGGTACACCTCCTCAAACCTCCCCAAAGGATGGGTCATGTAGCCCTCTTAAGTACCCCTATAGCCTCTGGTAAGGTTGTTCATGCATTCTTTTTCTGTCTTTCAAATAATTTCTCCCCCCTCTTTTGGCTTTTGGGAGGTGAGAGTTTGTAAACAATACACAAGTGTAGCTATAAACAAACTTATCTGGAAATTGCCTTTGCTCTGGGGAGCATCTGGTAGAAAATCTGTCCCAGTCTCTTCTTCCCAGTCTCTCTGCCAAACAGCCTTTCTCCTTTGCTCTTTGTTTCTAGACCTTGGTGAGGAGGGAACAGGCCATCATCATCAGATTTTCTATGCCAGAGAGGGAAAGAAGCGTTCTTTAAAAATTCACAGAAGCGCAGGATTGTCGATGCATGACTGAGGAATCCCTTGCTTGCATGCCTCGTTATGACCAGCTTCACCAGCAGTGGTGTCAGAATCCTAACAGGGTCGATTTTATGAGTAGCTAGCCCACGCTTTTGTACATTATAGAAATCATATTCTCAAATGCATACATGTATTTATAGTCCTAGGCCATAAGGAAAGGCAGTATAAGTTGAAGAAGCAAAGGGGATTGTCTTCCTCACTATCTAGATGCGTACATCATTAGAGTATATTCTTCTATTTCTTTAACACCAAATTAAAATAATTCTGACCAGGTAACACATTTACAGTAACAGCAGGGATTCCCATTCTGCTTAGAAATGGAACTGGATTTTCTCATATGTTGCAGTGACATTACAAGCTAAATGCCCAAGAAATTACTAGAATGATGCAGGGTGAGTTATGAGTATGATGTGCAACATAATGTAATACAGGAGCCCATAATCCCATAATGTCAGTTTCTTACGAAACTGATAGATAATTTTAATCAATTAAAAAAAAAAAAGAATTGTGCGGATACAGCAAAGACCCCATGACCCTGCTTGGTTACGAAAGGTCAATCGCAAAACTTATTTGGATACGCTCTCTAACTCCGATGCAAGATCAGTGATTTGTGTACAAACTGTGAGAAACATTTTATTCTTCTCAAACTTTTGTAACTCCAAACTTGTTCTCATAATGGTTAAATAAATACATCTGAAATTATATTAACATGCTATCCTATCCCCAGCACCACTGCAGATCCACATGCTCATTTATGCTTTCCTACCTGGACACAAGACCCTTTGCAAGGCAACAGATGTGGCTCTTCGGGGACGCAAATCAGTGCATCCCTCCTGAGGGACTCTTCGCTGTCGAGTTTAGCAGCAATGAAATCCACCTTCATCTTGTATTTAAAAACTGGCATCAAGTTTGCAAATGGCTTCTCTGTGAGCTGCTTAGAGAGGCACTTTTAAAGTCACAAGTAAATGACTTCAAAAGGGAGATGGTCGTGCATTTTCCCTGCGCCTCAGCACCTCTCCCTTCAGCAAAACCCTGGGCCCTCAGCACTGGCCCATCCCTGCGTGGGAGCTCCTGCCTGGGCATGGCTGAAGCACTGGTTTGAGGTATAGCATATTCTGCTTCACGTATCAAGTGAGAGGAACAGAAACCAGGGTGGGTGCGTGGTGGGAAGTAGAGAAGGAGCTGAAGAAAGGTTTGGCTGGTTGGATGAGTCAGGGCATTAGGAGATGTATGCGATTGTCATAGTTTACATAGTGTCCTCATTGCCAACGAACCACGTCAAGTCCCCAGCGCAGTGCTGGCTGTGGAGAGGTCAGGACAGTAATAGTATTACAGCAGCACAGTGTCCTCAGTCAGAGGTACCTGCCCGGAAAGGATTTCGCAACCCACCCCAAGATGTGATGGTTCCTGCAGCAAAGAGCCTCTGGTGCACTTTGAGGCACGACCACACATGCAATTGTCACACGTAGCACTGAGAAAAGGCATTTGCTATCTTTCTTGCCAAGACCATGTCTAAATATTAATGGCTTCAACCCAAAACCTCTTCTGGAAAAAATTTAGACCTAGACTGCTCCTAGAGACACCTGACACTTGTGAAGTTGGACCTTCCTCATCAGTTCCATATTGTATTATTTGGCCTTGATAGCACTTACTTATTCCACAACTACCCCAAAATGGTTTCACTGCTAACTATAGATGGAAATAGTAAGGACAGCGCTGACCCAAAGCCTACGACAGTCAAGGGAGGGATGCCCACTGATTTCAGTGCCCTTTGCATCAATCTAACTCTCCAGGAGCACTGCTGAGGCTGACCTTCTGCCCTTGGTAGCAGAAAACACCAAACTACTACAGAGATGAGCCTCTTATATTTTATTTTTTGGGGTTTTTTTTTTCCCCTTTGTTTTGGAAGCAGCAGCAGTATCTAGCTTCCAGCACACGGCAGACTGTCACACCGCAGACAGAGCCTGCTCGACTCCCTAAGCAAACCTGCCTCGCTCCAGCCGTGAGCCTGCACGTAGGCACCACGCAGGCACACGGACACGCTGCTCGGCAGAAGTCACACTGCGGCACACGGGTCTCTTCTGATCTGCCTGACGGCCCTGCCTCTCCTCACGCAGTCCGCCGAGAGGGGGTCACATATAGGGCACAGGACACTAGAAATGAACGTGTGAAGCATTACAAGCCTTTCGGCTCCATTTTCCTCTATGCTAAGTAAACATCACCTAGACATTCTGTTGTTTTTACCAAAAGAAGCTATTATGGTTAAAAAAAGAGAAAGAACAAAGGAGGAGATGGCAGAGCATAAGATATTACCCCTGAGCAGAGAGATCACATACTTTTAGAGCAGAGCAACAGCACTTCTCCCCTCCTCCCCACAAATGCAGTCAGCACATTTGATTTCTTTTTCTATATCTCTCCCATGTTTATTATTAAAACACGTCATCGCTATCTAATCACCACTGGAATTGAAAGTAACTTTGCACAGGAGCATTCTAAAATTAGAGAACGCCGATTAAAATTAATGCAAACCCGAAGTGCTGTGCTGGAAAGAAAGCACGGCCAACAGATGAGCAAACGCAACCCAGATCTGCTAATTTCACGGTGCTGATACTTGATTTTTAGTAATTTTTTGTGTGTGTTTCCCTCCTCTAGGAGTAGCGCCACAAAACCGTCAGCTCGGAGCTCTGCGGTGACCTTCTCCTTACCCCATCCACACTGCAGGAGTAGTTCAAATCCAGGAGCTTCCCGTTTTTCCACTCTGGAGGAGTCACGGTTTGCTTCTCCCTGTAGTAGCCTCCCTGGGCACCCGCCACCCCACTCCACGTCCCGCAGACAGCTGGGGCCAACCCTGAGGGGCCGGGACATCGCAGCAATGGGACACGGCCCTTCCTGATATAATGGGAAGGCCGGTGCCAGCGCCGGCATCAGTCAGGGCGGGATTCCAGCGCGGCGTCCGTCCCGCACCTGTCGCTGGGCACCAACCGGGACAATCAGCTGCGCTGCTAATATTAACCACCCGTGCCGTCGGCACCAGGGAAGCGCGGCAGGGATGGGCGTGTGATCCCGGCACAGAGCAGTTTGTAGTGAAATAATTGTCCAGCTCGGCCTTTAGTTGAAAGGAAAACCAAAAAAAGAGTGAATATTCCTACCTACACAGAAGTCCCTGTGGTCCTTTCCCATTCATCACATCAGCCTGCTTTTCTCTCCAGCAGTGGTTTGGTTAAAATTGCTGGCCACAAATAGGAAAGGATATATTCATATTTACTGTCTCTGCTACCTCAGCGCCGACAACCTCGCGTCCTCCAACAGGCAGAAGAGAAAGGCCAGGGTGAGCCTCAGCCGTCCCGAGGGTGATGGTGGCACAATCACACTACTCGGTGGCATGCTTTGATTTGTGGCTACTGAGAAAGCACCATGAGAGACAGCGCCGTTGCACACGGCAACAAGGGAAAATAAGCTAGTGCTGTAGGTGACTCATAAAAACCAAAAGCAAGAAAACCTTCCCACCCAGCATAACCTGCAACGATAACATAGCATGTTAAAGTCCTGCTTAAAATAAAATACCCACAGAAGTGGGCCACGTTTTTATTTTTTAAGGAATTTTTTCAGTGCTTGTTTCGCCCTGCTCCCTGGATATTGCAGAGGTCTCCAGGCACCAGGGGATGCGATGAAGGCATGCACTGCAGAAGCAATAAGCACCAGAGGGCAGCTTAAATACGATGGTGAGCTCCAAATTCTCTGACCAAGCAGCTTACAGCAGATCTTCCACAGTCCTAGCTGTAGGTTTCTTTGATGCATCCATTTTGTTTCCATAAAATGACTGTGTTCAAGATGAACGGCACGGAAAGCAAGAGCTACAAGGCCCTGCTTTCTGCAAGACCTATCTGGAGGGGAAGGGGACCCAGTGGTGGCAGTGTTTGTGGAGAAATATAGGTGGGGAAACTCTCATACTGGGTTGTGGAAGGTGTGAAGTCTCGCTGCTGGCTTCGTGCTGGCTGGATTGTTATTTTAAACCATGTCAGGGACCAGATGGTGCCTTTTAAAAAAATGTGATTATAAACTAAAATTTAAAAATACCCCAGAAGCATTTGGGAAACTGTAGGAGAATTAAAGGGACAAACACCAAAAGTAAACATAGAGAGACCTTGGGTTCTGAAGAAGAAAGCTGCTGCAGCCTGAGAAAGATAAAATGAAACTGGATGTTTCCACTTCTGTAAAACGTGGGAGGCTCCCCAGACGGCTAAATTAGAGAGAAAATGTGACACAGCTGAATCCCTACATTCCCCTTGCTTCCTCTGAGTAACCTCCTTGGTGTCAGGGGAAAAGAAACTTGATTAATTTCCACAGCCAAGTCTCTCTTTTGATAGTAATATATAGATCATGCCAAGATTTGGGCAGGTTCTCTCCTTCCCTACTAGCTGTATTGTTTGTTTACCCGACCAAATCAAGATGGGCTTGCCAGACTGCAATTGCCAAATATTCTCTGCTCGTTCCCTGACTAACTATTTGAGTCATTCAGTTAAAAAAAAAAAAAAAAAAAAAGGTTTAAAGGTTTCAGTTTAGCCAGCACATCTATCTTTAAACTAAATCTTCAAAACAAATATTTAACATTTAAATCTTTCAAATAGATTGGTAGATTTGGAAAATTCTCTTTGTATTTTACAGCCTTTCAGAGGAAAGATGTCAGGTGATGAAAGCTACATAATTCAGCCTGCTAGAGAAAGGAACATTTCTCTTAAGGAATGTGGATTCAGATCCACTTCTTCCAACCCTTATGCACCAAACTGGAATATGGGAAGCCTGCTTTGTCCTGATGTGACACAATCTGTTAAGTGACCATGTGCAGCCACCTACATAAACAAATAACTTTAATTGTTCTTTGCTTTGTTCCATTTCTGTCAAAGGCATTAGGCTTAATGTAGAAGAAAATTACAGCTTTCCTTAAAAGAGGAAAGCACCAGACATCATTTTAGTGAGGGATGTTTGTGGCTGAGGCATGGGCTGCATATCCATTTCAGGAAATGTGTGCCCTTTGCTAGACTTCTCATAGCAAATAATTCAAGATTAAGCGAAGACCAAATCTAGATGCAGAGCCTGAGTGCAGGTAAGAGACTCTCACCTCTGAGTGTATTGGGATTTAGTTGTCTGCTTTAAGCTTGTATTATGTATGGAACAATATGCCAGCATATACCATCAGAAGTTAAGTATATCACAATAAAAATTTGACATGCAAAGCCATATTCTCCAGGAGAGTTATAATAAACAACAGAGATATTCAGGAAACTACATCTTTCTTTTTCAGTCTCAGCTTCCAGCGCTCTGCTTTTCGGTCTAGCAGCAAGCCAACTATTCCTGCAGGCATGGTGTGTCCCCTTATGGCCACCATCTAGCTGTAATTCAAGAACCTTGAGCACAGCTGGTATCATCACTCAATATTGTGCAAGCACTTACAACGTGAAACAAGCTGCTCAGACTCTGGCATGAGGCTAATGTCAGACCTGGATATGCCCGCATGCAATTCCAACAAGAAATTTTACCCTACTGTTGAGTTTTCTCACATATACATTGGGTTTTTTTTATAGTATCACTGATTTTCTGGTGAATGTATGGTCTCCGATGATGTCAACCTAGCTTGCTATGCACTTTTACAAGAATTAATATTACCATAATGAGAGGAAAAGCATTCTTTAGTCCAGCCCCTACAAGCCCTGTACTTTGAAAGGTACACCCAAGGATATAAGAGGAAAAACCAGATATGATCATATCCACAAAAGCTGACACTCAAAAGCCACACTTGGCTTCTGCTTTGTTGTGGAGGTGCCTCCAGTTTTCACTACAACTGGTCCAAATATCAGTAACTGTGTGTACTCTGAGGGACTTCATCACAGAAGTACTAAATAGCTGGGACTGTAGTTTATATTGAAGATTAGGCTGAGCAAGGTCACAGCTTATGTCTTTTTTTTTTTCTTTTTTTTCTTTTTACAAAACACACAGTGGTTAGATCTGTGATGCAGCATACTATGAAAAAAATAAGTTAAAGTTCCCTTCCCTGTCTAAAGAGAACTGAACCCAGCAAAAGGCCCTACTGACCAAGTTACAGCTACAAAGCACTCTGAGGAAGATGTCTGCAATTTCAAACTGTTGCTATTTTAGTAGATAGGTAGAATAAATTCTTATGAGTAAGACAAAAGCAATACGCAAGTTTCCAGCCAGTCTGTGTATGCAAGGGAATATTCACGTATTTCCACAACAGGAATCTGACTTGGCAGAATGCCTTAATTGCTAGACTAGAGGTTTATTTTTGAACTCTCTGTCAGCCACCCTTTAATTACCCAAACAAAACTTTAAACCGTTTTGATGCACACAGGTCTATTCTCATCTTTGGTTACTAATAATCATCAACTTTTTGTTCCGTTTCAGTCTTTAAAATGTATCAGTCCACCTGAAAAATAGCAATACATGCAGTTCTCCATCCAGTGTGCAGAATGGTGTGTGTGATGTGCAGGGCTGTGTTGGGGGAGATAAGGCTGAGCAGTAGCTCCCCTGAACTGCTAGAGTCCTGAAGCGAGATTTCCAGAATGTCCTAGCTCCATTCCTACAGAAATCTGTAATTATGCTGTCTCTACCACTCTGGGGAAGGCTGGATTGATCATCAGGTTAGCACAAAATTAATTCCAGGCCAAGTCTTATGTGACAGATTGGCCTAATGGTTTCTAAAATAACTCCTCAGGACTTTGCTGCACCTACTTGCAGAGAAGCAGCCCCTCACTATATCAGAGAGCAGCGGGGATAGCAGTGATGAATACACAAAAGAGGGATCTGTCAGCATCCTCGTGCTGCCTTCATTAGGATTCAACATCTCCTACAACAGCAGAGGTCAAGGCAAGAACCTAATCACACAGTTACACGAGCCTGTTACTGAGATATCTTAAATTTATATAGCATGAATTGAAGCAACTGACAGAGTCATGGAGGGAAGACAAACATATTCAAAACTACACAGTATATTGTAGCCGCAGATGAAAGCGCATCTCCCAAACAGCACAGAGGTAAAAAGCTCCAATGTTTTTTGCTTGCAATCCCAAATAGAAGAGGCATCTCTGAGTCATACAAAAACACACTAAGAAAATATTTAAAGTCAGAAAAGGAGTTTAGGAAAGTGCAAGGCATCTCATCAGAGGTAATTCACACTATGCTGTGCACAGTATGTTCATATCCTAGACCAAGCACACAATAAACTTTTAATTTTTAAATGCTTTTTTGACAGGCTATCGATGCGGCATCGATGGCAGCAGCATTACTAGCAAAGGCAACTCCTGGGTCAGCCCTGTATTGGGTACTCTGTTGGAGTGGCTCATGTATCTCCTGTGATACATGTATCACCTTTTGGGAATCCCTGTGCTTGACAAACCTCTCCCAGGCACAAGCTTGTGCTGACCACAATGAAGCCTCTGAAATTTTCTAGCAATTAATATCACTGAATCATGATTAATAGAATTGCTGATATGTGGAGACAGGGAAATGAAGATATGCAGGCAGAGAGATCTCAAAACTGACATAAAATTTGGGGCACGCAAGAGAAGGAAGAGAATGGGTGTTGAGGAAGTAACACTGGATTGCGACCTGGCTTGTAAATTGTGATGCAGCTTGGGGAAAGAAATGATTCTGTGGCCTCACATCTCTGCTCTTCCAGACTGACGCTGCTTCGCCGATTGCATCTCAGCCACCAGGGACTTGTGCAACTTCTGCTGTTTGACAAGAACCTAGCTGTGCCGATGAGCTGACAAATCCAAAAATGCCTCCCGCCCCCAGCCCCTGCTGTGTGCCAAATTGCTATGTGTGCGCTTGTGCACCACTTAGGATCCATCTTCAGCAGTTGCCAAGAATACACCCCCCCCCCCATCTC
>VXBO01014776.1:287-11198 GCA_013400135.1 Rhinoptilus africanus
CATGATGAAAAATTACCGCTCTGATTTATGTTCATGTATGTTCATAGTGGAACAAATAAAAATTTTAACACTCCGTTAATGAATAAATGTAGACCCTCTTTTAGTCTGCTGTCCATCATATCATTAAACTCACTTTGAAGTGAAATTTCAGAACTAGGTTTCTAAATTTTGAAGAGTTTATCAGACATCTAATCACCACCTTCCCATGATGGGAATAACTATGAGAAACCGATCCATATTTAATACATTCACTTACATCCTTTCCACACTTTCCATGTAGGAAAATTGACTCCAAGCTAAAAAGCTGACTTGTTGGAATCTGTCCCATTCTTACAACCTCTGCACTCTTATACAAACACTCTCTCTTTTTCTTTGCCTCTGTAAAATTTAATTGCAACGTATGTACTGCACAGTTGTATATTTAAAAAGAAATCTGGTAACCCAAGCAAGGAAAATAAGGGCAGTGGTTTCTGAGCAGCAATTACACTGACAGGTTATTCTGAATACATTGTGAAAACAGACCAAGCTCCACCAAACCTGACCAAAACCTTTACACTGTCTCCAGGATATCAGAGTTTCCATCTCCTCTGGAGCCATGTAACACAAACAATGATTTACCGACTTTTCTATAGAGGAATGCCATAAAGAAAGGTGTTCATTTTAGCAGTAGTGCAAGCTACATTACATTTTAAAAAGCCCAGCCCAAGAAAACTACATATAAGCCAATCTTAACATAGAAGACTTCACAAAAATGTAATGAAGGTAAAAACTCAAAATTTCTTGATTCACATACCTGTCTAAGATTTAAGCGGAGCCCAGAAGGTGACAGGGCTCACCATCCCTACGCAAACGGATGGTTTACTGACAATAAGGGCTACAGACAATACATCAGCCTTAACAGCGTGTCTAGTCCATGTTCTTATCTACAGCGTTTCTGGAAACCTGGGATGTTGACTTCTGCATAGTTATCAGATTTTTCTGTGGCAAGACTCAACATATGTGTGCTCTCAGATTTTTTATTTCTGAAAGAAATAATTCCTTTTAGGACAATAAGTGTAACTGCTTCCTGAAGCCTCAACTCATAAACCAAATGGTCCACCATAAAATTTGGGGAAGTATCACATTAGCTTTCATTTGCCTGAATAGAAAGAACTTTAACAAATGTATACTAAAAATCTAGATTTCAAATTCTGTGAATTCGTTGCAAAATAAGTACAAATGACCCAAAATAGTAATGACAATTTTACTTTGTGATAAAGTAATACCATATATATCCAAGGGAGAAACTTGATTCCTCTACTTACCTCTGTGAATTACTTGCTTTTGTAAGACATTACGGGATTTAGAGTACACATTTTTGGGGGGTTTATAATTAGAGAATGGACTTCTGCAGTTTTGACAACTTCAGGAAGTATAGTATCTTTTTCTATTCATGAATACAGTGATAACTGGTCAAATTTCAAATGCAGGAAAGAATGAGTCTATTAGGATATTTTAAACTATAAATGTATAGGTTTCTAGATTATGAAATTATTTTCTTCTACACAGCTATTACAGAAAAATGGATGACACTGCTCTACCAATCTGATAGGTTATGTACAGTAATACAGTGTTTAGCCTCTCACTAAACAAGAATAAAAACTTCCCATTTCACAGAACTGTTTTAAAGAGATTTTGATATGAAGTCACAGACCTTATTTGCTTTGGTTTTATTCAGATACTAGGGATTTATAATCTTCCTTTGGAGTCAGTAGTACAGGATACATGGGAAAAAAATTCGAGTTATTCATTAAATGCAAGACTTCTGGAGCATTTGGGGTGAAATATTTATAAACCATCATAAGAAGTAAAACTGTAATAAATTCAGATTAATATGCCCCATAGAGCTTTTTTTCTCCCTTCTACACTTTATCAGATTGGGCTAGATGCCACATGTGGGAAATACAGAAAATAAACAGTTGCCCAGGGCTTCACTTGACTAATACCAGTACTCACACTTTTCAATACCTTCTTTAATTCCTAGGAAAGATTGAAATATACATTCATACAACCTGAGACACCTTACTAGATTGACCATGTGTTGAAATCACTTTATTTTCAGTTTCTCATTTTAGAGCTATATGAAGGAGAATTGAACACACTCAAACCATAAAACAAATAAGAAGTAGGCAGCATTAGGTTGCTAAATGGACCAAAAGGTCTTTTAGGACAGGAAATACGACTGTTCTGCAGTAAGCAATTTTTACCACTCCTGCATCCTGACAGGTGATCCTTTCTAAATAAGTGGTATGGCTCTGTGTTTTCATGACCTAATTCATAAAATATGTACCATAGGCCATACTACTGTTAACATCTATTATTTTATCCACTTTCAATAGGAATTGTAACAATAAAGCACATAATAGTGTTAATATGAATGAGAGAACAGACATGTTTGGCTTTAAGTAGGTATTTTTTATCAAAGCACAAAGGACAGATAAAAGGCATTGATATATTAGCCACTACTGCTTTCATCAAAGCTTTTATGGTTTATCTGTTGAGGCCCAGTGACATTCACAGATGATGAGGACATCTAATGCAGTTAAACTGCAAGGAAATCAGAAATATGAACCAAGCTGGAACAAAAATACTTTCGTGGTTTCAGAGAGATGGAAACTTTATCTGTGCCAGCAAACACTTTCATGAAGTCAGAGAACTGTGTATTGTCCTTCTGTTTCAACAAGAAAAAACGGTTACCTCTGTTTCCTTTAACTGTTTATATTAAATAAGAATATGAAGTATTTTATTGACAAGTTTAAGAGAACTTTAAACTTATTAGAAAAAACTTCTAATTCTGCAAACTTTCCTACATCTTACTGAGCTATAGCATAACAATTTTAGTCTTTCTTACGGAAACAGAGCTGATGCTAACCAGGAATTTTAGCATTTAAGTGGCACCAAAGAAACTTGCAGTACATTTCATTTTTCTTTACAGTGTAAAAATACTGAATTAATCATAATCTGCATTTTCTTTTTAGATAGATCAAACTCATTACCTTAAATTCCTCAAACTCAAATGCTACTGACATAAAAGTAATTCCCAAGAGGAAGAATTAAAAGAGATGACCCATACGTACTTCAGCCAACCCACACAACTTTCATTAGCAGCGATAGAGCTGTCAGTAGGTCAGAACAGTTAGCAGAACAGTTTACCAAAGAGCCAGATGCTGCTGTTGGAAAGACGCCAACAGCGCCTCATCTCTGTGGCTCTGGGCATTGAAAAAGGAGTCAGGGCAGCAAATACAGAAAAAAAGCTGCCTAAACCTTTGGTCCTGTCCAGAACTGTGATTTAAATGACAACGTAGTTAGACAAAGCATAGTCATAATTTTCTTACTCTGTGGACTTAAAGGAAATATCTATTTCACATGGATTAAAATATGGAGATCACATTCTCAGAAGTCTTTTTTTTTTTCCTTCTTTGTTCCCCAGATGTAGGGGGAAATTGGAAATGAAGTGTCTGCAACTTAGTTTCTCTAAGTATGGCAACACATTTCCAGTTCTTGCAAAATAAACCCTGTCAAAGTTCTGCCTCAGTGCATAGTTCAGCAATGATACTAATCCAAAAAGACACATACAACACCAAGAAATTGTACCTTGGAGTTCTTCTTTACACAAAAAGGCTAAATTGAACACTGTTTGCTGAAAGCTCTGCTTCATTTGCCTCTCTGGGACGTCCTGATGGATCTCTTTAAATGTATTTAAAGGAAGGGTGGATCCACTTAGGGAGTATTTAAGGAAACGGGATAGAAAATAAAACAAAAAATCCCAAAACAACAAAAAAGAACAACAAAAAAAACCCGTAACACTTAACAGAACCAGCAACAATGGGTGAACTATTTCATTAAACATTATATTCCATGGTATAAGGCATAAAATTGAAATAATACTAGAAGTAAAGAAGTGTTCCAATCAAATTTAGAAATTGCATTTGCTCTGCAAAATAGCTTTCAGATGAAGAATTACTGTATTTAGATAAGCTTGGATGCAGTGATATCACAAAGGCTTATGCCAGATTTTCAGGGAGGAATGAGGATATGGCTGTGCTGTAACTGAACGCTGGCAGGCTGTGTATTTGTGGGGCAAATAGTGTCGAGTTCTGTCTCTGGTGGTATACTGCACAGCACCTGCTTACAGTGTGCTGCCAATATCTCCTAATTCTGATCCATAAAGGCAAGAATTCAGATAGGAAAGGAAAGCAATGAAGCATAAGGACAAGAGGAAACGGGTTCAAATTATGTCAGGGGAGGTTTAGATTGGATATCAGGAAACACTTTTTCACTGAAAGGGTTATTAAACACTAGAATAGGCTGCCCAGGGAGGTGGCGGATTCACCATCCCTGGAGGTGTTTAAGAAAAGGGTAGATGAGGTGCTGAGGGACATGGTTTAGAAGGGGTTTTTGTCAGGGCAGGTTAATGGTTGGACTTGATGATCTTAAAGGTCCCTTCCAACCTCACCGATTCTATGATTCTATGATTATATTCCTATATTTGAAAGAGCTTGGTTGCTACAGCAAAATAGCGAGGGCCAGCTTCTCCCCATTTGCTTCGTAAGGATGGATCTTACTTAGCAATGGCTCGAGTGAGTGGTCATTAATGCCTGTTGTCCTTTCCCTCTTACTTTTTAATGCTGTGGCCCCCCTCCTTGCTATGCACAGGTCCTTCAAAACCCCGAGGGGGAATCTCTGGCACTTGTATTATCTGACGCTCTTCAGGCCCTCCAAGAATCTCTAGCAGAAGTCCTGGTATGCCAGTGGATTGGCATAACAACAGTATATATGGTTCCTTTACCTTTTGCAGCATTTGAATAACACAGAAAGTGGAAAACTTATTGTAGCCTAGCACTTTGACAGTTGCTTTCTGATATTTTTGTACAAGTATGCATATTTTTCAGGAGGCCTGGTTACTGTCCCCCCACACCAACCTAGGTTTTGCTGAGTGCTCCACGTTTCCCGTCTAGCCACAGGCTCCATTCAGGAACTGGTGACATAACTAACTAACATCTCTTTTGCAGATAGGACAGCAGTGTGAAACCATCTCACAGAGCTTGCAGAGAGACAATTTATGCAAAACAGCAGGTACACGGCAATGTGTTCCTATGCTGCAGGCCCCTGTGCATACCCCGCTGCATCAGTGGTTGATGTAGTTGTATCCATGGTACTAGTATCCATGATTTCAGATGAGGACATTAAAAGTGAGAGAAGGAATGCCAAGGATCAGAGAACCTGAGTGCATGGCATGTTTTGGGTGTCTGACACACACATTGGCATATAGACACAAGAGACAGCTAAACATTTGCAGAGGTGTGGCACGTACTGGATTGCACAGCTGAAAAAGGCCAATGGAACGGGACTCCACAAAAATGAAAATTTTCAAAACCGCTTTTTCTAGTACAATTTATTCTGGGTTTGATATCTCAATCAGCTCTGCTAATTTAGTGTTGTAAAGAAAGAGAAAGAAGGGAATAATCCCACTTCCTTGCTGTAGTTTTTTGTTGGAGTTCTTTTCCTTTGAAAGAACTCTTCTGAAACTTCTTTAACTGCGTCATCCTGACAAGATTTCAAACTCTGTGCTTTGTCTTTTGATAGAGAGGGGTTATCCTCAGCAGTGAGTAAAAGGCCAGTGCAACTTAATCAAAAGGAGAAATTGCAATGTTTATTAAATCATCATATTCTTCAAAATTAAAAATCTTGCTGGTGCTCTCTGATTCTACAATCTGTTCAGCTGCCATGCCTGGGCTCCATATCTAGGTGATACTCACTGACCTTCTGCACCATGCACTAATTGACAAGGCATGCAAGAGCATTCAGGAAACCTCTTACACAACAGTGCCTGCATAAATGAGGACAAAAAGGCACAACGCGTCAGGCTCTATTTATATCCTCTTATTGTAGGAGTTTAAACTAGAGGTACATGAAACTATTTGAGAAACAATAAAAGACATAGGCTATCTCCATTTTCAGGTTTTTGTTTTTCATGTGTGTTTTTAAATTGCTCTCGAAGACACGTGGACCCCCCCCACCCCGGCCCAAGGCTGGCCAGGGTGATAGGCAGCAGCTGGGCAACACTCCAGGCAGGTGGATGCTATTAGCCTGCAAAGCAGCAATGAAGCATTAACATTAATTAACAGATCAGAAGTCCCAAAACATAAGAGTTTAAAAAAAAAGCTAGTCTGGATGGGTAGGTAGAGTTTGCTGTGTGGGCTTTTAAAACTTAAATTAAGCTGCTGCTTTATTGGAGTTTTTTTGTCTGTTATTTTTTTAGGGTAACATTAAGATTTAACAACTTTGGATATGTGTACTGTTTTAAGTAGTGTGCAGGTAGGGTAGCAAAGAAGAGAAAATACATATGAACAAAAATCAAAGTAGCTCAGCATAAGCCATTTACTTTTATGAGACATTGGTCTACAGTCCTGTATTATGCGACTGATGGGAATCTGTGTATCTTAGACTATTGTTGCTTCCTGTATAGGCAATTTATTGCTTTAGCTCTACCTTTCCCCATAGCTACAGCTGTGCAAGAGGTTGGAACTGCAGTAAGTGTCCAAATTCTCATGCCTGTTTCTCTGAACATGTCAACTACTAATAAGAAGCGATGGCTACCTTGCAGAGTGTGGTATACTAGTAGCAAGGCAAGGTCAGTTGAGGTCTTCCTAGGGAATTTAAAGTTCTTCAGTTCCTTGCCTCTTTCCTATGCCCAGCCTCCCTGGTTTTCCAAATAAGAAGACATTTTTAGGCTTCTTTAGTGATTGTGTGGTTAGATTAACCCCTTTCTCAGGAAATAAATAAAGGATACTCTATTTTAAAGCACTTGAAGGAAAAACTATACTATTAAATCTCATCTTGTTGAAATATTAACTGCTTACTCTCTTTTTCTTACTAGAAACTAGCTAAACTTGAAAAATAAGGTGAGTCGGTTCTCAAATATTTGATTGCATGTCTCTTTTTTTCTTCTACAGATAAAAAACGTTTATGTTGCCATAGTTCTTCTGCTGCCATATTTTTTTCTGCAAAGCTATTTTATTAAACTATTTATTTAACTGGAGAATAAATAATATTAAACTTGATCATGTATAACAAGAGGTTTATACAAGACTACTGAAATTAAATAGAGATACTTCTAAAGGACAGCAGCAGAGTCATACCTAAACTAGAAAATTAAAATGAAAAACATCTGGAAAGCATTGTAAGTTCTCTTCAAGTGCCTTAATGCCTTCTGCATCAAGAGGGGGAAAATAAAACATTATCTGTTTTCTGAAACTCATTTGCAAGTGAGGGAATATCATAAGAAATGTTGTGTAACGCTTTTCCATCAAACGATTATTTCCTCACGGACTATTTTATTGCGTTATGTACTGTGTAATTTCCATTAGTAGCTCAAAGCTAATATTTTCTTTTCTCCATCACCTTTTTTGACAGACTACTGTCTCTGAAAGATAACAGTTGAGGTTGATTGTGATAAACTCTCAAAATTATATGGTTATGTTTGTTTTTCAGTAGTGACTTTACACAAACATACACATATAATATTGTAATATTCCAGTACACTCACAGAGCTTACAGAAAACAGACAAACAGATAATGTGCTACTCCTCTTTCAGCTGTGTAGTAAAAGGGCTTCTGAGATTGGTCAAATCCTTCACTTTTTAAGCAGTATATCCTAGATAAACTGTGAGGGAATCTCTTTTTGTGGAGGAATGTCTGTATAGATATGAGAGACACTTAAAGGTAAATGCGACTTTTCTTACCAGGGAGCTGCTTTCCACTCAGTTTCTGCTATAAAATGTTTATTCAGCTTTTCCTTTAACTGTGTGAGGGGGCCATTTTTCTCACAAGGTCTCAGTTCTGCCTTCTGTATTCTCCACAGTCCAAACCACATCAGAAGTACAGCACAGTTAATCTCTGCAAAGGCTGGAAACTTTTTCTACGTACAGACCACTAAGCCTGGACAAAAAGCTCTGGGAAACTCTGGTAGGCTTCCAAAAAGAACCCTTTTCTTTTTTTCCTTCTTCCTGTCCCCTCTAAAGACTTTAAGGCCTATCACAAAGAGCCACATGTTTCTAAGTGGTACCTTATAAGGACTCCTCACTCACTCTGCAATCAAGCAAATATTTCTTATTTATGCAGCTATTTTGCTTCCTTGCAAGTGCAAAAACAGAACCATGGTGCAATGTCAAGTTTTAATAAGCAAAGTTTTTAAAGACTAACACAGCTATGAATTTATGTCAGGCATGCAATTCAGTGTAATCACATGATTAGGCACAATAGGAATTTTCTTGCTGTCAGCTTCAGCTTTTTAGACATCTGTCAATCTGGATTAAAATGTTGCTTTCTTCTTAATTGGAAATGGTAGTGCCTAAGTATTTGTTTTCTAAAGTCCTTTGAATCAGTATTAAGAATCTTATTTATTTTGAGGCAGAAGAGTAAAATGAGAGGTGATCGCTTTAGTTCTGGACCTTACGAGCAACAAGCCATCTTTCTCTAAAAATAACTATTTTTAAAAAATACACCATATATTTGTTACTGGTGAAGGAGCTGTAGGATGTGAGGGATTCATAGCTTCCCTACTTCTTTACACAAATAATTCTCCCAAGCCTTGTAGGCTTTGCTTTCTATGAAAGTCTTAGATAATACATTAAGGGACTGCTAGGGCTCTATAAAAGCAGAAAGCATGAGGCATTATAGATGGAAACCATAAGAACTGATGGCACTAGCTTTTGTTCATGCTCCCAAACCATATTTATTTTGAGGTGTTGTTTCAAATCTTGCATATCCCTCTGTACGTTTGTGTTTGCCACTGCCATAAAATAAAATCCGTCATCACAACAACATGGAAGAATGCCTTAGATGACAAAAAAAAGGAAAGAATAGCACCAAAACTGTGTAGCTTTTGCATAAAAAAGCCTTCCATATCTCAAAAGTGTCCGTGCTGCAAAGTGACACCAAAATCCCTCACATTTAAAATGGAGGGGGTGTGGGGTGTCATTGATTTGAGTGGAACATGAAAAGACTATTCCTAAAAATTGATTTTGTTGTTGTTGGTGTCAATGAAAATCAAAGTATCCCTACTGAAGTCAATATCAATATAATCTCCAAATGAAATCAGAATTCAGTGTCTTTGCTACATGCAGATGCAACAAAGGTTTTATTGTTTATTTTGTTTTCCCTTTTTGGCTATGGTTTCCCAAAAAAACAGAGCTGTTCATCTGTCTTCTTCCAACAAAATGAGAATTGTAGCTAAGTGGTGGACTCCATTGTCTGGAGTTTTATGGCATTGGATTTTTTGATCATTGAACACAATTAAAATAAAACCCAGAATTTTCCCAATCATATGTACTGAATTCTCCCCAGAAGTTTGACAAAATGTTATAAATAAAATCTACAGCTATTGTGTGCCTAAGGAGAACATTTCTATTCATGAGAAGAACAAAAAGCCATATATGGTAACAGTGCTATAATAGAAAAACCTATGCTTAAAATGGGCATTTCTAGTAGTCGAAAAACATTTCCAGACAACATATTGTTTTCCTTACCTTCTTACCAAATATGTAATATTGGAAATTGTGTGATAATAAATATTACTTTGGTTTTTTAGGAAAGGAATTCTTCTTTCTCACTTGCAAGAAGTCTTACTGTTGGTAGAGTAGAAAGCTGTAAGTGCTGTAAAGTGTGAATGGAACTATTGGACCCAAAAGTTGAAGGGAAAACAGAAAGTGCACAATGTCTTGTCTGATAGAAGATATTGCCCCAGTATATCTAAGTTTCTTNGTGTGATAATAAATATTACTTTGGTTTTTTAGGAAAGGAATTCTTCTTTCTCACTTGCAAGAAGTCTTACTGTTGGTAGAGTAGAAAGCTGTAAGTGCTGTAAAGTGTGAATGGAACTATTGGACCCAAAAGTTGAAGGGAAAACAGAAAGTGCACAATGTCTTGTCTGATAGAAGATATTGCCCCAGTATATCTAAGTTTCTTTGTTTATTTATCCAGATCATTTTACCAGCATCACACTATTATAGCGTAGGCAAGGCAAGTTATCCTTAGAGTAAGCAGGCAAGATTTTGTTTCTTCAGAGGATCTGTTTGTCTGACAGGGTGGGTTTATCCCTGGTTCAATTACAGAATCAGAAATTAAAATCAAAGAATTAGAGACACGAAGGGAGTTGTAAGATATCAGAATGTCTCAGCCAGAAAACATACAAATGCTGAATACAGTGGTTTTGTTTACCATAATCTCTTCCTTAGCTAAGTGTCTGAGTAATCCGTATCTAGTGCATTCTTCTCAACTGCTGAGCAGCATTTGGTTGAATTAATCACCATTTTGAACTAACATATAGATGCTTCAAACTACTAAAAATGTCAGGCATTTAATTGTACTTTTTCACAGCTGTATATATTTGGAGTATCTCCAGTGAAGCTTTTAAAATTACTCCAGTTTATATTAGAAAGAGAGCTTGGGCTTGCCTTAAAATCAACACTGAAAAGGCAATAGGGAAGCTGACCATTGCCCTATTGCCATGGGCATGTCAAACGCCCAAGGCAGAACAGGTAGTATAGAAGTGTTATCTAATTGTAGGGATTGCCTGTGGAGCAACAACTCTGTCATCTTAGTTTAAAATACACGGTATGCATCTATTGACATAGGCAAGCTCTTCAATTAGCAGCAAGAACTAGCGAAGGGTGTTTTGTAAATTAACCCTATTTTCTACACAACGGCATAAAACATCAATGAAAAGAACAAAAGATCACATTTATAAAACTGATGCCATCATTTTAGGAGTAGGGAAAGAAATGACTCTTAGCTATTTTTGTATAATGTGGTAGAGATTTACTAGCATGTAATAAAAATCCTATGAAAATGTAAGGTGGTTTTTCCTTT
>VXBO01014783.1:0-20780 GCA_013400135.1 Rhinoptilus africanus
TTTGCTTTCTAAATCACATAATGTTGAATATTGTAAATGTTGCCAAGTACCGTATATTAAAGTAAAAGGAATACAGATACGTCTACATTGTCCTGCACTGCAACAGAGAGATAACAGCTTAAATGAGTTCATTCTAGTACTGGGAGCAGCTTAACTGTGGCAAAGCATAGCAGTGTGCTTTCCTCTAGTTATTACTGTGCAGATGGTAGCATATATAGTCTGCTGGGAATTGCAGTGCCAAAAGATAACAGATACTTTCACATCACATTCATGAGAAAACTTTTAATGGTATTCGGCTGTGGTTAGACATCCTCTTTTATATCTTGCTGAAAAAATTAAGAACGTGGCTTCTCTCTTAGCAGCTTAGCTCTGATGCTGTGCTAGAAATGACCCATTGCTGCTATCAGAATAATTTATATTAGGGCTCTGTTAACCGTTCTGGGCCAGATCAGCTTTTTTAGCCCCAAATACTATTTTCACTGTTTAAGCTAATCAATTAGGCTGATTTTCCATGAGGGGGTCAACAGCAAACAGATGTGGAGTGAAAACATTTTCCCTGCTATGGTTAGCTCTATTAGTATAGACCTTCGAGTAAATAAAGTCGAACCGGTATATTTGGATCCAGTTCGTTAGCCAACAGAAGCTTCATTACTGTAGTTACTCTTATGCTACATCCATAATGGGTGGGTTCTAATGTTTTATTAAACCGAATATTTAAGCTAACAAAAGACCATCGTTCAATTCAGACCTTTTACAAAATTATTTTTAACTTCACAGCATTTTGTGCTGCCAATAGTATGAAGTAAATTCAGCTTGAAGATTTACATACACAAGGGAAAGACATTTGGACCAATGCATGTTTTGAAAAAATTGAATAATTTGAAAAGATTATATATTAACAGAAAAGTAGGTTTTAAATGTCTGTGAGGAAAAATTCTGCATGAGTTGTTATTGAAACCTTAATTAGAAGATCCCGTATAATGGATTAGGGAAAATACTCCTTTTTTAGTTATAAACTGGTTCTGCAATCAGTATTTTGAAAAACTGTTGCACTCTTGAGTAACTGTGCAGCAGTGGAAATTGGAAGGATAAGAAGGATACATCAGTCTGTTCTTTCCTATCGTTTGGTACATGCTGTGTCCTGATCTCCTGATCTGCACAAGGTATTCATTCACTGTATGCCCTTCGCTGCTATGTTCATCACATTTCCTACATAGTATATTGATCACATTGTGGACCTTGACAGTTGGACTGGTATGTCACGTAATTCCATTGCCAGTGCACACTACGTGTTTAAGGAAAGATGGGCAGAGTATGTTCCACTATGCACAAAGTATAATGGGATTTTAAGTTCTTTCTGTAAAACTAATAAAAATAGAAACTGTAGGGTGTTTTTGCATGCCTACACTTTAGCTTTATTTATTTTAATTTTTTTCATCCTAAGGAGTCATATTGCTTTCCTGTTCACTGCACTGCAATGACAGAGCAGTACCATTCCTCCAGATTTTCAGTACAGTGTCATGATTAATTTGTCGAATGGCATTCACATTTAAAATTAGTAAGAATTTTGGACATCTGTTTGTGGTAGGTCTCCTAGGCAGTAAGGTAGCTCATACCACTAATAACTGACTGCCTCTTTAAGCATCTATTTCACTGCAACTTGAGATCAAATATTTTGGTCAAGGAGTTCTGTCAGGATACACACCGGAGTATACATCATGGTACAGAGGACTAAGGGCATTACAGAGCTGCTCTATTCTGCTCAGTAAATCTGCAAAGATTCATTCAAAAAATGAGAAAAGGGTTGAGGATGATCAAGCTATCTGAAGGTGCATAGCTATCATAAGTATATAGTTTGTATTCTGTTAAAACTTTGCCTTTAAAGTACAGAGGTCTCTAAACTGTCTTTACATCCTAGGCTAGCCTATACATATATTTAATTTTTCCCCAGATATAATAGATTAAGTCAAATGATATTATGATGGCAGGTCATATTCCATTCTCGCTTACACCAATGTAATGTGAAATCAAGTGGCACGCGGTGGTGTACGAAAAGTATTTTCCCACTAATTTCATTTTCACTTCCATATTCTGTATTTGAGCAGGGAGGATGATATATAGTCAGAAAGGTGAAATTGATTTAGGTTATCTCCTTTCATGCTAAGGTTTCCTACTGCCTATGTTGCAGGAATTTTATGATTTGGGGTCTGAACTGCTTAAAATCACAATAACTTTATAGTCTTTCTGGGTACTCTAGGCAACTATACTAATTACTGATTTCCTCAGATACCCTTTGCTTTAGTTAATATTATAATTCTATGGTTATCTGGTCAAAGGACCACAAAATGCCAGTGAAAATGCAAAGAGAATGCCATAGTTTGATAAAGTTCAATAAATGTAAGTCAGTGTGAATTTGTAAAATGATGCAGTTCTGTGCAGAATTATTAAAGTCTGTATATTGCTGAAATCATCACTTGAAGACCTTTCCAAAAGTGCCAGGAACAATATTATATGTGTATTTTTAACCTTTATACAGACAGCAGGAGCACTGTCGACTGAATTTGCATCTCATAGCTGGAACCAACACCACTGCCTAGCATAATGAGGTATCAGAATAACAATAAGTTACCTTGTCATATGAAAATGTTTTATTTTCGAACTATATAAAGCAATTAATTTTATTATTAACAAATCAATAGCTACTGCACGGATTTTTTACACAAGATCATTTTTAATTGTGGGCTTTGAGCACATACATTCTTAATCCTATGTCTATTTTCACTTACATGAAAAATTCCCTATGACAAGGAAAACACACTTTGTGTTACCCAGTGTATTCACTTTTTTAACAAAAGGATGCATCCTAATCTTGTGCTAATAAAAATTCATATTCTTCTGATTTTTTGAACAATCTTTAAATCATTGCAAGACACTACATTTGTCAAAACTTACACATATTTTGTCTACAAAGATATTCCACAAAAACCTGTATGGGAGAAACTCTGATTGGACTAAGCTTATATGGGAAGCCAAGTATGTAGGAAGATGCAGTAGATGCTGTTAATATAGTGAGATAAGCTTTAAGATAATGAAAAGATTATGTGATTAAAAAAATACCCGTTTTTTTTCATTTATAACAGTTTAATAAGCAGTATTATTTGAACTATGAGCCATGCAACAGACAGATCATTTATAAAAATAGAACAAGACTATTAATTAATCTAAAACATGTTTTGCATTCTCCCAAAAAACTTGGTGAAACTTTAAAAACACAAGTCAAAAAATTTGCCCATATTCAATTCTCCCACTTCACACTGAACCATGAAAGGTTCTCCTGAAGCAGATTTGGTTCAGAATCCAGGGTATCATACATCATAGCTAGTAGTCATAATATCATATAGTCTCAAGAAAAGATTGCTTTCTATTGCTCAATGAACCTAAGATAAGTATGAACAAAGCACAGGCTGGAAGTAAGGGTAAGGGTTTAATCCAAAGATCATATAATTTCAACACATTTTCAATTGACTTTAATGGAATTTGGATTTACTTTCCCAGGTAAGGCATACATGTAGAAGGTCACAAGCATGAAACTTCTCAATAAACACATTTACATGTAAGCCATCTGAAAGTCTAACTCTATTTGGAAGTCTAAGTTTATGTCTTTAGTATCGCTTATGCTCATATGCATTTTTCTGTATGGTAACAGTGAAACCCCCTGCACAGTGCGTAACATGTTAGTATTAATCTGCTAATGTGTGAAATAGTATATTCATATCCAACTACTTTGAGATTTTGTGCTTTTGTTGCTCCTCTTCAAATTATTGAAAGTATGGCAGAAGAGATGAAAGTTTCAGATTCAAATAGCTTTTTCATAAAATCTATGTTTATGCTAAAACTTTGCTTTCCAGTCAAGCAATGTTTGGACTACTACATACTCCTTATTTTGTACTGCCCCTCAGGAGAGAATCATCTTGGGAGCTGTTATCCCTGAGACAGAATTGTCTGTGTGTTCTGTGCGACTCTACAGAGCAGTATAATGCATGATAGAAATATTTTAGCACAACTGACAAAATATGTAGGCTGCAAGAGTATGTTGAAAATTATTTGTAACTGCTTAAAAAAGCTCAAACTCTTAAATGGATTATGGTACAGCATTAGTGAGGATGTGATGATCAGGAAGGATCATGATAATTTGGGTGATAGTACTGTTTAAAAAGATCATGAACTTCAACAAGTATTTTAGACTTCATTTCTGAAAATAATGACTATTAATCCTTCATTCAAAGTAACCTGGTAAATTCAGATTAATGACAATAAGAAACATTTTGCATCCCATTATCATTACATCAGTATTATATTTTTATCATTATTTGGGATTTTTCATCACCAGTTGTGTTCTAAATAACAAAGTTTGCATATCCATGAAGAAGTACATATATACTTATATATGTGAGTATATAAGAACATGAATAAACTGTAGTAATATGTTGATAGCCCTTTCATCAGTTATAGATAGTGGTACTAAAGCTGAATAGTGGACTATAGTCAAATAGGAACAAGAAGTAGTGTTAAATATGTAAAACATTGATCACACACTCTGATATTGAAAGTAAAGTGGCACAAAATAAAAGAACAAAATTGATACTATATGCATTGTCTGTTTATTCATTTGTTTATGATTGATTGATATAGAACAAAGAGTTTCCAAGTAAAAACGCTTATGTGCCTATATGCAGTGACTCTGAAATCTGTACCTTAAGGACAAAGAAAGGTCACCAATCTCTCCAACTCCTAGTTCTTTGTCAAAAATGGACACAGTTAATGAGGTTTGTTTGGTACAGCACAAATTCTCAGACACAGATAGAGATCCTTTCAATGGAAACAAATTTGTTTGGCTTTACCAGGTTACTTAGCGATTAATAATAGCCTTGAGATGCAGGTCAGAAAGGTCATCGTCCCTGCTTGCCAACGCAATCTAAAATGTGCAGCTCGTCCAGCTCTGCAGGCTTTGAGGCCCTGAAACGCTATGCATAAAGTAAAACAGGCTATTTTCCAACTTCTTTTTTCATATTAATAAGCAATTTTCAAGAGAAGTGTGGCAAAATGGGGGCCATGCCACTCTAAGTAATTCATTTATTTTGCAATTTAATCTTATGTTGGAAAAAAATTACACTGCTGCAAAAGCATAGCATGGTGATTTTTAAACGTCAGTGTGCTTCATAAGTAACCTTGTATGAAATATTGTATTAGCAGCCTTAAACAGTAAACTGCAACAAAAAATATTTCCAGAGATTGGAACAGACCTATAGATCTTTTCTGATCTTTAATTTATTTCCTTTTCATTCTATTTTTTACTTTTACGTTTAAAAAAAAAAATTAATTACTTAATATTTTATTTATTTTTGTTGATAAAAACTTGAAGGATAGCATGAAAGAAATAAAAAATCTAATTGCAACTTGTATTTAAGAATGTGATTTCACAGTGTTCATATTTATAAAGCAATTATTGCTCTTTCACATATTTTGATAAACTAATTTAACATTATGATAATTGAAATATTAAGAGTAAGTCTAAGTCACAATCTTGAAAAAACTCTTTCAGGAGCAATATGACTTTCCCATGGGATTATTCATATCAATAAACTTATTCATGAGCATATTTGGACAGGATTTGACCCTTGCCCTAGAGTGTCTTATTTGGTACTCATTGAAACAACTGAGACTTTTAATGTGAATGTCTCTAAATAATTTGTTTTGCTGGAATATTTGAATTATCCAGACATGTGAATAGTGTATTTTTCTTTGCTTTTTATTTTATCGTATACACACATGCTTAAAAAAATAAAGACTAGAATTTACTCACTTAATTAACTTTTAAACAATCTAAATGCTTGACTGAATATGCTTGGTGACTTTGGCACACAGGTTAATTTAAACTAGCCATTTCTTAATAACAAATATAACAAATGTTAATCAAACTAACCTTTTTTAACTGGGTCAAAAAAAATTCCATACACATGAACTGTGCAAAATAGCACAGAATTTCGTTTCCTATAGAACATTAATTCATAGAATTAATTCACTCCAATGTTTGCATGATTTGTGGCAAGCCTGGGTCTATGAAAAAAAGCCATTGAGGAGAAAATCTATGCCCATTTTCTGTTTAAGTTTTCCTCTAAACATTCAGTTAAAATCATGAGTTTTCTCCATTTTCGAGAACTGGTATTAAGTACAGTTCCTTATTTCTTTTACTATGAAAGAATTTTTGTACGACCTATTGGATACAAAGGTCCACGCATTTAGATGACACTATGGGGTTGCAAACCTCTGTCATGCAGTGGCTCATGAGGCAGACATTCCTGTTTTTTGTGGTGGCCTGTACCATTGCTATCAGACCAGAGTAGAAAGTGACCTGTGCAAGAAGCTTAATGCTATGGAAGCTCCTCTTAACGACATTGCACGCATAAAAGTTTACATCCAGTTCTCCTCTATGCCTACATTCTCAACCTTACAAAAGTCTCAAGGCACTAGGAGTGAATGTCAACTCTTACCCTGTGTCTACTATTCTCTCTCATTTTGTATGTCTCCCCTGTTTGCAGATTAGAAGGAGGTCTTGCAAGGCACTAACTGAGACACAAGTGAACAACTTGTATTTTGAAACCATTTGAAGGAAAATCACTAAATTATAATAACTTCCACTTAGAGAAATTCAAACTGAAATGTCTCTTAAAGACAAAGAAAGGACATCTATGAATGCTATTTTATCAAGCTATAAAAATACATAGGTTGACATATTCTAATATGAACTAACATACTATTCATAGTTTTTATCATTTTAATCCTATTTCTTCACAGTTATATCCATGTAGAATCCTGCTGCTGTGGAACTGAATGAACTATAATTTTGCTTTCCAGTGTTGTCAGGATACTGCTAATACATAATAGCAGAACACAGTGAAGCTATATAAGGGTTAAAGTAAAATAAAATATTAGCACATTTTTTATTGTTCTAATATAGTCATCAGGCTTATTTTATTACAGGAATGAACTCCAAGAGTACGCAGAAATGAAGGAAAAGGAAGAAAAAAGGAAAGACATAGAAAAGAAAAAAAAGGAAAAGAAATACCAAGCCCGAAAGATGCATTACCTCCTTAGCACTGAGCAGGTTGGTATACCTGTCCCTGACAGCTCATGCAAACCACTTGGGCCCCCAGCCTGACAGAGATAAACTATCAGGCTGAATGGGACATGACTTGTTGAAAAGATATCACAAAGACACTACTTCGAGTTCAATTTAGTGCTTTTCTATAGGCAAGAGCAGGTACCATGACTATTCTGTGACACCAGCTTCATAGAGGCAGCATCAGCACTGCTGGCAGAAAGAGTCCAAGTCAGCAGTTTGATCTGCCACTGTGATAACACAACATGAAGGGCATAACCTCGCTTTAAAAACTCATTTTGACTGGCTTATTGTTGTGTTGTTGCACTTGTCAAGAACTAACAAGTTATTAAGCTGAGAAGGGATTTCTTTTTTTTTTCCTTTTTTTTTTTAATTGAGCTAATGCTTGGATTGATGCTGTGTTCTGCTTGGTTTTAGGATAGATTGTAAATGCAAGTTTTCAGCTAAAGCTTTTCCTAGAACTGCCTGAATCAGCTTACTTAGTGTGATTTTTCACGTAGAAATGCCTCATAAATTTTAAATATTTACTGATTGCTTAATTTTTTTATATTGATAAAAATGGTATATTTTTTCAAGGTTTCTTATGTAAGCTGCTTTACAGACAGGTGAATATGGCAGTAGATATATCTTATACAAAATTGATATAATTGGTAAAGCTTTTTTTAGTCACCTTATGTGAACTCTTGTAAAAAAAAGGTTTTGTGCCCATAAATGTTTGGCGACTCGTTGCTCTTCATATGAATAAACAATTAACGTGCAACCAGGGTATGAACTAAGTACTTGGCTTTTATAGGTTGTTAGCTATGATCTGCCTGTAAGAACTTTTAATCATAAAGAGTGCAGGAAAAATACTCTGAAACTTACTGACAGAATGTTTAATGTTTCCCTCTGATAGGGAATCATTTCTGATCTATCCAATAAACAGAAATAGTTTAATTCACTGGATAACAGTTATGAAAGCTCAATTTATTTGAAAAAAAAGAATATCACAGTAAAATATTAGTAAAAAATAACATTAAAAGTTTTCTGAGTGACATTTAGACAAAGAAACTGAAATTATAAATCTAGAATATTAAGAATAATCTGCACAGTGTTTTTATACTGTTTGAAACTATAGAAAATTGAGAATCCCTGTTTTGAATGTAACAATTTATGTAATCAAATGCATAAAGATTAATATAGGTTCATAGAATAGTTTGGGTTGGAAGGGAAACTTAAAGGTCATCTAGTTCAACCTCCCCTTCAATGAGCAGGGACACCTTCAACTAGATCAGGTTTCTCAGAGCCCCATCCAACCTGACCTTGAATGTTTCCAGGGATGAGGCAACTACCACCTCTCAGGGCAACCTGTTTTGGTGTTTCATCACCCTTATTGTAAAAAATTCCCTCCTTATATCTAGTCTGAATCTACCCTCTTTCAGTTTAAATCCATTACCCCTTGTCCTATCACAATGGGCCCTACTAAAAAGTTTGTCTCCATCTTTCCTGTGAGTACTGAAAGGCCTCAATAAGGTCTCCCCAGAGCCTTCTCTTCTCCAGGTGAAATAACCCCAGCTCTCTCAGCCTGCCCTCCTATCAGCCTATCAGAGGGCTCTGGCCCTCTGATCATTTTTGTGGTCCTCCTCTGGACTCGCTCCAACAGGTCCATGTCTTTGCTGGGCTGAGGGCTCCAGAGCTGGACACAGTACTGCAGGTGGAGTCTCACAAGAACAGAGTAGAGGGGCAGAATCCTCTCCCTCAACCTGCTGCCCACACTTCTTTTGATGCAGCCCAGGATATGGTGTCCTTCTGCACTGCAAGAGCACATTGTCAGCTCATGTCCAGCTTTTCATCCCGAAGTCCTTCTTGACAGAGCTGCTCTCCATCTCTTTATCCCCCAGCCTGTATTGATACTGGGAATTGCTCCAACCCAGGTGTAGGATGCTGCATTTGCCTTGTTGAACTTCATGAGGTTCACAGGGACCCGCATCTTGAGCTTGTCCAGGTCTCTCTGGATGGCATCCCATTCCTCAGGTGTGTCAACCACACCATTCAACTTGATGCCATCCGCAAACTTGCTGATGCTGCACTCGATCCCACTGTCTGTATCTGTCATTGATGAAACCATTGAACAGTACTGGTCCCAATACAGGCCCCTGAGGCACCACTTGTCACCAATCTCCATTGAGCTGTTGGCCACTACCCTCCGGATGCGACCATCCAACCAATTCCTCATCCACCGAACAGTCCGCCCATGGAATCCATACCTCTCCAATGTAGAGAGAAGGATATTGTGGGGGACTGTTACAAATGGCTTACAGAAGTCTAGATAGGCAACATCTGTAGCTTTTCCCTTGTCCACCAATTTAGTCACTTCATCATAGAAGGCCACTATGTTTACCTGGAGTACAAAAGTTGTCTGTTTAGAGACATTGAATGATCTGAGGTCTAAAAAGATTTTAACAAACTTAGCTCACTTCTGATGATACTGGCGTAGCAAGCTGTAACATATTTTTAAGGAATGGCAAGTAGTACCTTATTTCAGCCATCCACCTGGAGGACTGCTGGTAGAGGGCAGCAGTAACTATTATGTTTTGATGAACTGGGTTTCTAATTTTACAAAATTTTACAGAATTAGAATTTAGGTAGCAGTGCAAAAATATTCTTGGTTTTGTTTGCTGAGATGCTTTGCAAATACCGAGACTCAGATTTTTTCCTTTTATCACAGAACTGTGCTCCAAGAACCATCTTCTTTTGCAACTTGTATTTCAAAATATGAAGGAGTGTAAATCAATACAACACGTACAGACAACCTGATAACCAGCAAAGATATATATGAAGTAAACTATTTATTGCAATGAAAGTCTGTATTCCACAATTACGCATGGTTATAGAATTTGATATCTTGCTAAGATATAGGGCAAATTATTTCAGTGCAGAATTTACTGCTTTGATGTTCTGTGTCTGAAATCTTACTCTCTATATGCCTGGTCTTCTGATCTGACTACATTTGTGTCTTGCTGTCTTCAAAGGATAATTAATTGTGTTACTGAGCAAGGCCCATTTAAGTCACAGGCAGCAAAAGTCAACACTTCTAATTGATCTAAGGAAAAAACATAATTTATAAGCAGCAAATGAAAAGTTTGCTGCTAAAGTTTGCCACAATCTCCTCTCCTTCCCACAATGCATTAGCAGGTGCAATAATGGAGCTGAGCCAACTTATGCATCAAGGCTGCGCATGTTCAGACAGGTTATACGGTCAGCATTCCAAAATCTGTATTTGCAGTAATTGTTTCAAATATATCCTATAGTTTTGAATCATTTTGTTTCACTATAGGGAAAAAGGGTAAGGAAAGGATGTTTACTTATTGACAGAAAGGAATTAAGGAGTTGTTGCTCCTCAGTTTTGGTAAAGAAAGGCATGTCAAGTCCATTCTCCACTCTCCACAAGCTGAAGCCCAGAAACCCATCCCAGAAGGGTGTTACAAGTTAAACAGGGAGATGATCAAACATTGTACCATTGCACAATGTGGCACATGATACAGTGATCCTTTCTGGACTTAAAGTCTGTGAAACCTTTATTGGTTGAAGGATTTGCTTGTCTTATAACACAGATTATATGTATATGTGTAAGTTTTTGCCCATTTCTAATTTCCAATTAATCATTTTACATTTCAAAAAGTAAAGTTTAAGAATTCTAGTATCCTGAATGTACAGGGGTGCCTAGTATGTGTATAATAGCATGGCCTATGATGAAGTCAACCTGTTTTGTCTTTTTCGTGAATTAACTTCCTATTCAAGCATTTATTTCTTCCATAAACTGTTACCTTTATACAGAAAAAAAGAGGAAGAATTGGTTATCAAACTCTGAATTAGTATGCATTATTTGTTGTTGCTGGTACCAGGTATATACACATAGTCTTATATAGACAGATGTGAGCTTGCTTTGATTACTTTCCAAGCCAATCTGGAGCTATAACATGGGGCTGAACCCAAACTAATTAGCCCTGTTGAGAGCCACGGTATATTAGCTCAAGAATTAATGCAGTTACACAGCTTCTGGTCAGCTCAAAATATGGGCAAAATTAAGTGTGTGAATGCTTTAAACTCAGGAACAAGGCGTTTGATCTGCTAACAAAGTATTATATAGGCATACTTACATTTAAGTTGTTTTGTCTGCAGTTCCCCACGTTTCTCGGAGGGAGCTGTATATAACGAGTACCATTGCAATGAAACTGACATTCAGGGAAATCACTGGATGATAAAAAATGTATGGTATTATACCATACTTTACAATTTTCTTGTATTTTTTGCAAACAGTTGACTGAATGGATTTTGCCATAGATACTTAGCCAAATATGATTATTTCCCATTGCTACGTATAGAAATAAGTTGCATTTACACAATTATTTTAATCCATGTAAGAACTAAGTAGTTAATTTCAATAAAAGAATGTTAGTATTTTAGCAGAGAAGTTTAAAGAAGAGAAAGTTAAGCAAGTTAGGATATTTGCATAATCAATAATTGCTAAGAGTAGTAATGTTAATTTGCTGTTATTAATAATGTATATTAATGATTTATATTAATAATATTGTCTGTCTTTCTGTGAAAGTACAATGTTACGCATCCTGCCAACTTCAAAACACAGTTTTTTGCTTTACTAAAAACCACCTACATATTTTTGTTCTGTAGTGCCAGTAATATCCATGCAACACAAATATAATCGTATTTGAAGGCATAAGAGTGGGCTGGAAAAAAGAAAGTAAATTTTTATTTGATTTAACTTATGTTAGTTGCCAAATAATATCTGGAGAAATAAAGCGTGAGCTCTGAAACTTCATGGTAATGGAATATTGAGCTTTTAATCAACTTGCCACTGGTATGGTTAACTAGTCAAGTTACATCATACACACATGAGCTTTTGTTTGAAGGAAATTTCTCCTACATGATTCCCTTAATTATGAAAAAGACCCAACAGTCAAATCCATGCCCTTCTTATCACCTGTTGTTTTCTACTTCACCTACTGGTTGTTACAAAAGATTCCAGAGTAAAACACAGCCAGAAATTTATGTGAAGTGGCAACTGTGGAGCTTCCAAACTAAATTCCACTTTAAAAATAAGGTTCTCTATATTTCAGAATTTAAAATTTATGTATATATAACAATGTTTTCCTTGTCTGTTTTTACCTTAATGGTCGGATGAATTATGACTTCATGCTGAACACGATAAAAATTGCAGGACATATTTAACAAACCTTTGCCTTTGTTAAGGATATTTCTTGTCATTTCTTATTTGTACCAATAGAAATAACAGTGCAGATGTACTTTTTCATTGTTTGTTTTATCATGAACTGCATTGCAATTTCTTATTGAGACATGAAACTGACAATAATTAAGTTTTTCCTATTGGTCCATAAACACAGTATGCTATTTCCACTAGGGTAGTAATAATCCTGGGTCGTTAATAAATGACCTACTTATGAAATGTGGTTTTCTATTATAAACATGTTTACCTATGTCGATTATTCTTCTATAACCCTGTAGTTCCCCCTTCTGTATTAACAAAATTCACTATAATTTAATAGATTATTAATTCTGCTCTTTGTCATACTCACAATGCAGACATTTGTAGTAAGGGCTGTCCTTTGCAAAATGCTGACAAACGACTTTTAAAGTCAAAGAAAGACAGAATCGCTGAGTCCATTGGTGGCCCTTTGTATAAGCGTGTGTGAAGAGACCACATTTGTTGGCACATGTGGTTGCATGATTCCTGTCATTGGTATTTCCAGTCTTCCAAGATATATTGCGGTTGATCTTTGTCTTACAATGGTGATTAGAATTAGCTATATGTTAGGCTAAATCCAGAGCTCCAGTATCAAGCTAGAACGCAGACCTGTATTGTTTAAGTATCTGCTGACAGAGCAAGCAGCAACGCTCAGGTGAGTCTGTGAGTGGGAGCAAGTGTGTCAGCTGGTGCTAGCACCGCTGTTGCTACGCGGGTGGAGGACCTGCAAGTCCACAGTGTGGCGGGTAGCAGAAGGCAGTGGTAACTGAAAGGAGCCAGAGCGGGAAAAAGTGGTGGAAGGAGCAGAGCAGTGTGTGTCTTGTAAAGTCATTGAGACTATGAAAAAACAACCATAAGAATAATGTTCTGTGAGGAGGAAGGAAATGTTAACATGAAGTGAGTAACAATGAAAAGTTCTAATATCAACAATAAGAACTGAGTTTTTCCATTCTTACTCTCTCTGTGTAATTCCCATACTCCATAAGCAATTCCACTTTAGGATAATGGCAGTCATTTAGCAAACTTCTGTTGACTCTGTATTAGAGCTTTTGTGTATAAAGGTAGAAAAAACACGCCTGAAGGTTACTTTTCAGCT
Organism: Rhinoptilus africanus; assembly: GCA_013400135.1. NCBI lineage: Eukaryota > Metazoa > Chordata > Aves > Charadriiformes > Glareolidae > Rhinoptilus > Rhinoptilus africanus. The sequence goes on from VXBO01014783.1 coordinate 13,540, forward strand.
TTTGGGTTTTGGACCGGTTTTGTTTTGCTTCTCTGTAGTTGTTGCAGAACTTAAAATTATATCACTTTTATCAGTTGTATCAGTCATTATTTCATGTTTGTCAGTTCACAGAATGAAATATTTTAAATTCAAATGCTACTCAATGCTAAGGTATTTTTTAATTACATTTTTACTATCAACAGAGATGGCAATTCATAAACATTACACTGATGGGTTTTGTCCCCTTTTTACACTGCTGGAAATCAGGAGTTAATTCTATTGAAGTTACTATACTTACATCAGGTGTAAATGTTCTAAGTAAGGAATAAAAAAGAAAGCCACAAAATCCTTCCTGGAGCAGGCTAATGAATATTCAAAAGACACAACTGATTAATATGCTTCTAACCTAATGTGCTGTCCTGTCCTGCTTGAAAAACAATTGGTCTAAAATGTCACTGTTTGACACCCACTCTGTCTCTGGACATCTGGCAGTTTTATTCTTATAAAGGTGAGGACTCCGTGGATAAAACTCTGGCCTTTGATCTTCAGATCCACAGTTTAAGAGACAAGGCTGCAAGTTTGGTCATTCGAGCTTAGTCCCGAGTGAACAGTCCACATCACAAAATGATTATACATAATTTGTTACTATTGGCAGTGTCTGTTCAGGAAAGGCCAAGGACTGAGCTAGCATGAAGAATGAATTAGCTCTTACCTTTTACATTTTATTTCCTTCTCTTTACTGTTGTAATTTTATTATCCTGTCTCTGAAACACTGAGGGGATGAAATTATCATTCATAATAAGTACTACTACTTCCTGAAGATGAACTAAAATGGTTAATTTTTTTTTAATATAGGTGCCCCAATCACTGAACATCCCTACCTATCCATGAGTGTTTAATATCCACTCATCACTTCTCTGCCAAGAAGTCAGATATTTCTGAGTACTGTCCAAAGCTTGTACCATAAAAAAATCTCATTTAAATTAAAGAGGAAAGAGTGAGCTTTCCTAGCTCTCAGACAGGCTTGCAGCTATATTCAAATAGCATTAGTATATAAAGCACTTCATGCTACAGTGTTCTGTTTTTATAAAATGTTGTTTTCAAAGGATTCTCAAATTACATTAAATCCTTCTTACACTACTTGTGACAGGTATGTTTGATCAGCAAGCCTTCTTCATGTATTCACTTCCACATTGGAAGCCAGACATATCAGTCTATTCACAGGTATTCACTATAGGAAAATCATTCAACTCTTGTGCCTCATGGGGCACTATACATACAATCTCAATTCGCTTGAAAGGAATCTTAGTTAATGTTGCTTAATGTTTCTGTCAAAAAGAAGGACAAAGTAAGGTAAACTGAAAGCAGCCAGTAACTGAGCTGTTTGTGATTCTGGAGGACATTGTACCTGAACAAAGAAAAATGTTTATGTCTAGAAGCTTAGTTCCACTATGTCTGAACTCCAAAAATGACCTTTAAGTGATTTTCACACACACTCAAAAATCTTTAGTTCTCTTAGAATTTGAGTCCAGCTCTTGCCCTTTGGGATTAGTCATCCTGGGAACATTCAGGATGCTAATTCTGCTACTGGTCAACACACTATCATGTTCAGGTAAAAAGAAGGCAAGTGCTGGAAGCCAACATACATCTCCCAAATCTAGTGTATGCTCTGCCTTCATCTTCTTCCAGACAGAATTTAGTGACAGAGCTTACAACTTCTGTAGATTTTCCAGGTTTGCTGATACTCTTTTCAATCAGCCTTTCTTTTTCTCTAAGAATGGGTGATTGTCTCCCTAAAGAGGGCAAGTACAACCCAAACCAAAACTAAGATGGCAAGTGTTGTGATCTTCATGCCCAGGAAAGGGTAACTCTGTAGGTTAGGGAGCAATGGAAAGAGGATGGAGAAGTGCTATCTGCTGACCTAGCTCCTGTAAGAAATAGATGTCTATGCACCACTTCAGATGTATTTCTCCCCAGTGTCTGTGAAAAGTACTTCTTTCCCATTCATTCTTCTTATAAGTCTCATTCTAACAGAAGTGGTAGGTGAAAGTGCTTTCAACAGAAATGAGTAATTTCTCTCTTTGCCACATTTCCCAGAAAACAAGATATTTGCATCCTATTTTTTAAAGATAGTGACTGAATGAACTCAGAAATACAAGAAGTTTAATAATTTTAAGCGTTCTGTGACAATATTGCAAACTCTTTTTTTCCTAAAGGCTGCTTATTATAAAATCATTTCAATTTGTTTGATAACTGAATAACTGTGCAAATAAATGAGGAAGAGTTTACACTGAAAAGTCATCTGTCATTAGAAAGAGCTTAACGCACAATAAGATGTAAAGTTTGAGTGCTGTTTTATGGTTGATCCTGTGCAAGCTCAGTTGTTTAAAAGCAATATTTCTCAGAGCTTGTTACTAGCCATGTCTCTCATACTAACTATATGTTATAGCATAGTATTATCTCTGCTGTATCTACCATGTATTAGAGCATTTAGCACCTCTGCGTCTAGCATTAGTCATTTAAAAATACACTAGCTAGAAGGTCTTTTTCAGCATCTGAATTGTATAATCTCTATTTGTGTGGATTTTTTCTAGACAACAAAGTTCTTGCTCAACTCCTGTGGGTAGGATTAATAGCAGAGTTTAAAGGACAAGCTGTGCGATCTATCAAAAGTGTACATGCTGAGATCTTAGAAAAACATGACCACGTTTTGTGTATTACTGTCAATTGGGGTGGCAGAAGGGTTGGATTGCTGCAGAGTCAGAAAACTGGTAAGAGTGAGTTATGTATTGAATGTTGGCTTTGTGTGTGATGTGGTACACACATATAAGAATCTCTATTGCAAGGAAATGACAGTGTAGTACAAATATCAAATAAATAGCTCACACACAGAAGCACATTTACACACACTTACATAGTGTGGAAATCCACTGACATTCCTGAAATTGTTACTGGGATAAATTTGGCTGATGTGTGGTAGTCTGTCTGGTGTTTATACAAATTTGATGTGGTGCACAGTCTTGCTCAGGTAATTTTTGTAACTATTATATCAGAATAAGTACATGCTCAACAAGAGATGAATGCATAAGAAGAGGAAGGTTAGGAATGGCATGGGAGAAGTCATGAAGATAAAATGCCGTACATTTCTCAACAGCAAACCTTCCTGTTGATTAAGAAGTGGCACTGATGGTATCCTTGCTTTAATGAGACTTCAAGATGAGTGATGTACACACCGATTCTTTTGTTTTTCAGCTCTTAGGCAAGTGAATAGTATAATGATAAAGTTCTTTCGTTAACTCGCACAGATTATTCAATATTCAATGCTTTTGTTTAGTATCTAATATAATTTGATTTATCTAATTTAATTTGGGAATTATGTCTGTCCTGCAACCGATGTGATGAAAACTCTGTGTCTTCCCCCATCTATTGTTTTACTTATCTTTATTTTGCATGTTTTCTTTGCTTCCATTTTTTCTGTTTCAACAATCTTTTAATAAAATCTTCATCTTTTCATTTTTCTGTTATTACATCACTCTTTTCTACACATTTCTGACTTTTACTAATCTGACTAACATGGCTCTGTTCCCTCTTTATTCTTTCCTGTATATAATACTATGACCATTCATTATATGTTCACTTCATTGTTAATTGGTCTCATTGAAGGCTGTTTTTTTAAGCATACTGCCACTTTTTTAGGTTTTAGTCATTGTCTAAGCCTATAGGTTTACTACAGCAAATTGTTTAATAAGTCTTTCAGCATATATGTCCGTGAGGGAAGATTCAGATGGAAGCACAATTCAATAGACATAAGAAACAATGAAAGGAAATGAAATGTTACATTTTTAGTTGCATATACGTATTTTTTGGAGAAGTGAATGAATTCTCTATATTTAGCAATTATTAACAAAGGAAATTTCTGTATGATTTCCATCTCTATCTGTTAAGAAGAGCTTCTCCTGTCTTCTGATACATTGCTATAGGTAACTTCTGGTGTTACAAATTCAAAGATACTGAATGGTATAATTACATTACATTACAAGGATTTTCTTAATCCAGAAAGAAAAGCAGTGAATTTTGAGTTTATTTTTTTCTTACAAAGCTTATCTTTTCCATTATGACAATAATGAGATTATTCTTCAGAGTAAGTTCTTTAATTGCAGGTGGTTGTAGAAACAGGTTGGGTTTCAGAGATTCCTAGAATTTGTACATGACCTCATACTCACCCCAGCACTTCTTAAAGGAAAAATAACAGTAATGGGTATTTTAAAATAAAGTTGTTAAGTGAGTTAAAATGTATTTTTCTGCTTGTTTTGAAATCTCAGTTGGCAGTCAAATGAGAAGTCAGTAGGAGAACTTAGAATGCTGTGTGTTTGGTGCCTTCATCATAAAAGTATTGTTTCCCATGCCATCACTCACTCATTCAAGTTATTATCCCTGATCTAGTCATGTCATCAAGAGCCTGTGTACGAATTAGATTTGACAGAGTAAGCCTCAGTCAGAGAGAGAATCAATGAAAGGTGGATACATTTTTGAGATGCCTCTGCATTTTCTGGGCTCCTATGTTTTGGATGTTGTGCGACAATGATCCATACATTAAACTAAGAGTTAGTTTCTCTTTTGTCTTGTTGCCTACATACCCAAGCAGTTGGTACCTGTTTGTAGACTCAATTACAGTTATTTCCTGCAGTTGAACTTAGTGCCTGTGCAGGTTTAGAGGCCATTTTTACGGTCTGTGACCAGGATACTGGACTTGAATGTTTCCTTAACACCTCATTGTATAGTCCATAAAATTGCAGCCTGGTTTACTTATAAATGTGCATTTAAAACATGATTGCACTATTATTTTGATATCAAGAAACATTTCACAGATTAAAAGAACTGAACCAAGCTTTACAACCTGAAGGCAGAATAACAATAATTAATGCTTCTATTACTCTGTTTAAACAGAATATATATTAAGCAGAAGACAGGTAATTAATCCCACTTGAAAGAATACACACTACTCATCACTCATTTATGAATTTTTCAGTCTCTGCATAAAAACAGTATCTCAAAGGAAGCTAAAATACCTTAGGTATAGTAGCAGACTAGGTCCTCCAATTCTTATTTAGATTAAATTTCTGAGAGTATATTTTTATAAGGATTACAGAATCAGGCCTAAGGAGTCGCATTAGCTCGGTGAGAACTAAATGTAGATTTATAAAGCTGGGTGACATTTTTCCTATTGTCAGCCAGGGTAAGGAAATTTTATCTCATATTGGAATGTGTGAACTACACTTTAGTATTTTTCCAATATCTGAATAAACTTTACTCTGTATTTCTTAATTGTTAATATAAAAATGTGTTCATATTAGTTTAAAAATCACAGATTATTCCTAGTAGAATAAATTCTGATGCGGCTCAAATATTTTGATGTTTCAAATTTGAATTGATGGGCACATTTTTTTTATACTTGTGCTAGAACAGTATTTACATAATAGTTATAGATGGGCCCCCAAAAATTTCATATGAAAGATATTATCCTTTTATTTTAATTACATATGGAATATTCTGACAGCCTGTAATAAACTAGTTATTTAGAAGTTTTGAATTCCTTATCTTTTACAGACATAGTTGCAGCATCATTTAAACACGTTTTTTCCTTGTGAATCATTAATGTTTTAAGGTATTTCTTTTACCTCCTAGAGAAACTATATCTGGGGATTAACAAGATTGTTCACTGGAATTCATGTGGAAGCATAACTGCAGTAGCTGAGAAATGATCATGTTTCCTTTTAGTTCTCAGCAAGAGTAATTGAATGTTGAATATCTTACTAAACTCTGGACTGTGACAGTGTGTTAACACTCCGACTATCTCCTAACAGCAGGGCAATTATTTGCTGAGTGGGATTTTTATAAATCCCTTGGCAGTAGTATGTCCTGATAATTATGATGAAGTGCACTGGTCAGTGTTGATTCAGCAATCCCATCTCTAGCAAATATTTCATTCACAGCTCTCCTTCATGCTTTTACTTTTATGGCTTTTAAAGCTCTCTTAACTCTTCTCTCAGCTTGCTTAGTTTTTTTACAAATCACAGGGAAGCAAAAAAGGATTTTCAAGTTAAGTCCCTGTTTTGTTAAAGTCTTTTCTTTCTTGTTTAACTCCTCATTAGAAGACCAGAAAGAGAATGTAGGACTTTATTTAGGTTCTTACTGTGACAATTGTTTGCAAAGGCTTCCTCCTTCAAAGCTATTTTTTTCACGATTTAATTGCTGTTAAATCACAAAATCACAGAATCACTTTCAGAGCTGATATGGAAAAGTAATTGAAACACAGCATACCTTTATTATTTTTAGTTAAATTACAGTAAAAATTATTTTAAAGATATGAGGATATGCTTTCTGTTGACTTCATGCTTACATTTTATCTTCAGCTCAACTTCATCAATTTTTAATTTTGCATATGTGTAATTATTTGCAGTGCGGTAGCTCCAAAGTATCTATTAGGGCATATTTTGTTTGGTATTTTATATGTAGACTTTAAAAGCTCAGATAAGAACTAAGAAAGAAGAATAAGAACTAACTCATTCATAAATAAAAATTGCAGCATCTAAAACTGTTTACGTTTTATTATACCACTTGAGAGCACTGATCTTTTCTGAGGAACTATCCAGTATAATCAACACAGCCTTGTCTTTCCCTTTCTGCCTGCACCTTTTTCTTTCCTTTCTTTCTTCCTTCCTTCTTTCTATTTCTTTTTCTGCTTTCTTCCTTCATATTTTAGCTTTCAAGGCAAGCTCCTTAGTAATTTCTTTTTTGTATTCTGGGAAAAAAACAGTTAAGTCTTTCTCTTCATATAGAAATAATAAACAGGAAAAGACACAAATGGATATTCTACAGCATAGACTAAATATAGGATTGGAGTTAGAAGTAATACAGAATATTAAAAAAAACAAACCAAACCACAAATGTTTTCTTTGGTAGTGCTCATTAAATTAATAATTTTTTCCTTATGATTTTTTTTTCTTTATATGCCAACATTAATTATAAAGATAAGAAAATGATTGGGAGGAAACTAAATGATAGAGTGTTAGAAATGCAAAATGATTCAAAATATTAATGTAATGCTAAGGATGACTGGGTAACAAATGGTACATTTGCCGGTATGCTTGACCTGACACAATTAATATTCCAGGTCATGCTTGGGTTTCCATGATGGAAGGTCTGAGGCGGAGAATTCCAAGGGAAAATATATCTATTGTATAGCTCATTTCTCTTTTTTT
>VXBO01014783.1:20810-39844 GCA_013400135.1 Rhinoptilus africanus
TTTTTTATGCCCTTTTTTTTTTTTTTTTTTTTTTTTAATTTTTTTTATTTTCCCTGACGAGTCAGAACCATAGTCTTAAAAAAAAATAATATCTGTGCTTTCACACCTCATTTGCCGTATTCACCACTGGGCCACCATTCACCAGAAGAGTCTAATGGAAGGAGGTCAGTGCGAAGCTATTAGCAGAGTCCCCTCCTGAGATTTCTTTGGTCTTATTGAGGTGGAAGTTAGCATGACAGTACTGCAAATAACTCGGTTGTAGGTTTTTTTAACAGTTAGCACAGATTTCCCCGTAGTGTTTGTCACTTTAGAAAATTGTTCCTGGAAATGAAGTCCCAGAAAGCTGGCTTTGACAGAGCCCCTTCTTAGTTGTGAGGAACATAGGTACAGAAAAATGTGTCATTCTCCCTGCAGACAAGAGGTACTTTTCATAACCTATCATAATATTTTGGAGAGTAACATATTTTCTTACAGACTAAAGGCCGGGAAAATATTGGAATCAAAGTATGAGGTCATATCTCAAGATAGATACTCTTCCACCATTGAAAAAGCAGTATTATCTACGATGGTTTTGTAGTTGAGAGAATATCGTAAGTAGGGAAAAGATGAAGTGATGCTTTTAATACATGGTACTGGTCTCAAGAAGATACGCAAATTTATTAAATAGCAAAGGCTTTGATCCTCCAGATTCTTAAATTTCTGCAGAGTACCAGCTCCCTGCAGAGGACAGAGTGAATAGGGCATCCATCATCCACAGCACACGTACGGGAAATTACAAAAATGAGACTCTGATTTACAGAGGTATTTAAAAATTAATGGAAGCAATTTTGCCAGACACTGGTCTGAACTAGAAAGTAGAATCAAAGTCATCCCCTTTTCTGTCCTACCAAATTTTGGCAATTTTAAATCTAGGCCTAAAACCTTACCAGAAACCTTGGGGAATTTAGAGTAAATTAATATTAATTTTATCTATCTGGATACTAACTCTGCTGATCGCTGTGCTATCTATCTGTTTGAATACTTGAACATACATAATTAAAATGTAAAGTAATTAACAAGGACTGCCTGAAAAAATATTATTTAAAAATACACTTCATAATCAATTTTGACCCAGATCTTACAAAAAGTTTCAACAACTTTTAAGGTGTTCAACTGCCCTCGCTAAAACTCTGAATCTGTTTTCATAGTTAGTACACTATCTGTATGTTTAACCTGATAGTATGTAAAACAACAAAAGATGGCTCTTTGTTAATACATTATTTCAGCAATAATAATTCAAAAGACACTGAATCAATGGGTTTCCACACCTATTATAGCTAATTTTGGTGTCGTTAAAAGTGGTAAAGCCAATCCTATTTTTGGACCTCGAGATATTCAGCAGCATTTTGCAGTGTTTTAACCCTTTATTAACTAGAGTTTTTTCTACTGACAAACATTAAAACAGAGGGAAGTCAAGTGGACTATACGTAGTATCTCAGTATAGATGGCAAAATGCAGTTTCAGAAGCCATTATATTCATGGAGACATTTATGCTTGCATATGACTAACAGAAGCAATACCATTTCTTTGGGCCATAGAATCATAGAATGATTTCGGTTGGAAGGGACCTTAAAGACCACCTAGTTCCAAGCACCCTGACATGATCAGAGATGCCTTCCACTAGACCAGGTAGTTCAAAACCCCATCCAGCCTGGCCTTGAACACTTCCAGGGATGGGGCATCCCTGAGCAACCTGTTCAAGTGACTCACCACCCTCACTGTAAAGAATTTCTTCATAATATCTAAGTCTACCCTCTCTCAGTTTAAAACCACTGCCCCTCATCCTATTCCTACAATTTGTGATAAAAAGTCCTTCCCCATCTTTTCTGTAGGTCCCCTTTTGGTACCTGAAGGTGTCCCTGGACCCTTCTTTTCTCTGGGCTGAACAAACCCGACTCTCTCAGCCTGTCCTCATAGGAGAGGTGCTCCAGCCTTCTGATCATTTTTGTGGCCCTCCTCTGTACCTGCTCCAACAGGTCCATGTTCGTCTTATGTTGGAGACCCCAGAGCTGGATGCAGCACTCCAGGTGGGGTCTCCCCCCACCTGGAGTGGGAGGGGAGAATCCTTTCCCTCAAGCTGCTGTCCACACTTCTTTTGATGCAGCCCAGGATGCAGCTGGCTTTCTAGGCTACTAGAGCACTTTGTCAAGTCACGTTGAGCTTCTCATGCACCAACACCCCCAAGTCTCTCTCCTCAGAGCTCCTCTCGTTCTGTTCTCTGCCTAGCCTGTATTTGTGCTTGTGTATTTGTCCAGACAGCACATTACTATAAAGTTACGGCCTGTAATTCTTCAGGGGAAAGATGTTTAAATTATTTAAGATGTTGTATCTTTCCACTTTGGGGAAGCAAAAACCAAAACCCAAATTTGTGCTATATACATTGAAGTAATTTTTTTTTTGGTTAAAATTTCCTATTCAGTTTCCTCTTTGGCTTTTCTTTGAGTTTTCTTTTTTAAAGAAAAGCCTTAAAAAGGGGTGTAAATTTTGGGTGCATGTAGCCCTGATCAGGATTTGCTACTGATCAACAGATCCATGCCAACAAACATCATAGAGTCATCACTATGCCGCAGTCATTTATTCTAGATCATCCTGATTCTTAGTGGTGCACATGGAGATGTTTTGCTTCTGGAAAATGTTTACATTTTCAGTAACATTGTAGTTTTCTATAAAATATGTGTTTCACAGATGTACTGTGAGAGAGCAGTATCTCTCCCACTAGCTGGCGACCTCAGCAGACACATGGCATGGCTAGAACACAGAGTCTCCATGTTGGGCAGGATTCAACAGCTGAACATAAATGGCATAGGAATGGGTGGAAAGGTGAAGTAACAATACAATGAACAGTTCAGTGAAATGTGAAAAAAATAAAAGGTAGCCACAGGCAATCACTTTTCTATTTTACTGTCATCAAGAGTGAAAGCAAAAATTCATTGGTCAGAATGTAGGCAGGTCCAATGGCCATGGTAGGACTAATGCATGACAAGCCATAATGACCATGGCATAGAGTTGGTTAGTATGTCTCCTGCATGCAATCTAATTTGTATGGAAGACCTTGACTTTGGCATTGTATTTGAGAGAACTTGTGTAACAAGTATATAGTGTAAATGCATTCAGTAATTGTGGAACAGTGCAATAAAGCCAGAGACAACATATGGAATTTTGTTTATGTAGCGCTTACAGGTCACTGAGTGTTCACAAGTAAAAAAGTACTGGGCTGATAAGAAAATTGCCATAGGACAATACCTGAAATACTACAAAAATAATAGCAGCATTATGAGAATCTGTAACTTCATGAGCTCTTTATGTGAGTAAGAGCCAGACTTGAAGAACCAAATTTTAGGATGCAGCTGGATTTTACAGATCATACATATGGACCTGCAATGTTGCATTCACTGCAGTGGTTCTGCTTGCCTGCTATTTTAAGCATGAATCCCTGCTATTTTAGTTTGGCATCCTGAAGAGCTGAAGGCACGACCACTGGTTGTTTGGCATACGTATGTTCCTCCCTCTTTCCCATTACACGTTTAGACTGATAGTGTAGTGGATAGTTAATAGGATTTGCACTAAGAGGGAATATATAACAGAGTTCCAAAATAAATTGTCATTAGGGCCAGATCACTTACAGAGTTGAAGAATACACCCCATAGAATTTTGAATAGCCCAACAGTATTTTGAATAAGCTACCATCTCTGAATATTTTTGTCCATTAAACAATAAGTTTTATATGGGATTTATTTAACTGTTTTGACACAAGAAATTGGAACTTCCCAGTGGGATACGTTCATGAAAAATGCATTAGAGCTAATTGGGGAGCATTCAATCCTATCAGCCCCAAGAGATGAATACTTTATGAGGAGGCTGATGCTCTACTTAGTTGTTGTGGGTCCTCAGTAGTGTTCCAATGGAGAAATGCATGATTTTAAACATTTTCTCTTTTCCTTACCTTTCTGACATCAGGAAACTGATTCCTTTTCCTACTACTTTTATTCAATACTTCTTAGCAATTAAAATTATAATAAAAACAAAGGACAATATATTTTAACTGAGCAAATCTACTTTAAAAGTCTTAAGAATACTCTGAGTAGACTGTTGTAGGATATGTAATTATCCTTAAAGTAATTCAGTATCTTTAAATTAATTTTCACCAGGTGTATTTCAAGCATATGTCATCGTTTTATAGGAGACTTAGTAGCTTTCTGCAATATGGTATAGGAATTCTCATGTTTAACAGTTATAATTAGTTCAGTAAACTCACATATGTCTATTTGAGAATTGTTTATATACAACTGATAAAATCCCTACATTTGTAGGAATGATTTGGAAACAGGCTGTAACATAATTTCAACTTGCCAGATATTCACAGATTGTTAATGACATAGATTACTAGTTCTGAATCTGAAATGTATGCTTTATATTAGTAATTGTTGTATTAGATCACACTAGTGATGCAATTAATGATGTATCTTGAAAAAATAAAATAACAAATTCAGTGAAGAATTAATCTTTCAGTTTAATTCAAAATTCAGGAAATTTAATTCTAAATTCTTGTTTTTCACAAGTTTTATACTATTAAAACTAAATACATTTGACTAGTTAAAGGAATTTAATATGAACATTTTGTTGGAAAAAAGCAATTATTAGTTTTTGTATTCCATAATTTTTCTTGTGTTTCCCCTTAATTAATCACTCAGTTTTACTTTTAAAAATTCTGCAGTTGCCACTCTCTTAGTCCTCATTGTGAACTAGGCAGAACAGAGTTTAAAGGGACAAGAGTTATGTTCCCTTGCGTAAGCATTTATTTTGCTTTTTAAATACATTTTTGGAAATAAGAGGTAATATGTTTTTGTTCCTTTTTTGTACAGGAATTTAAATTGGAATCTAAATTAAACTTTAAATTTCAAAACAACTATAATACTTTGCCTTTAAAACTAGATGCAAATTTGTACACATTTGATTATTTTTTAAGGGAAAACTGGCATGTTTCTTTGACTACTGTTTTGGAAGGTGGAAGATTAAATGTGACTGAACGAAAGCATGCGTTTGAGAAACACGTAGCCCTTCCATAAAATGAAAATTACCCCCATTTGAAGGGCTGAAACTCAGATTATACATTACATTATCCTATTTAAACCCTTTTGTAGCTGTAATGCAATGCTAAAAGAGATGCGATCCCATGTCAGTAGTTGTCAGAGGCTTTGTGTAGGACTTTTTATTATATAGGTTTTTTATAATTGTTTTTATTTATAGAATAAATGCAAGAATGAGTTCTAAGTTAGTTGAAGTCAAAGATAACTCCATCTTCTGCTCAGATTGCAGGCATCTACAATTCACCGTTCAGGAAATCCCCAGATCCAATGGAACTGCTGCTACGGAAGTCAAAGCCATTGAGCCACAGACAGCAGCAAATGAAGAGTCCCTTCACCTATGAGCTCTATGACTGGCCAACCTGTAAAAGGCCTCCGACTTTCTCCACAGCACAGCCTCTGCCACCTATTGGCAGACGGAAACCTCAGGTAACATTTGTCTATGTCTCTGAGGCAGCTTTTGTTCATTTCTTTTATCAGAGATTATCATCAAATATCTTGAGTTGGATCATCGAGCCCAAAAATCCCATTTGTGGATTTGTTTTTTTTTATATAGATCTAATGCTTGCATTCGGGATATAAAATCTTTGAAACAGGCTTGTCTTAAAGGAAAAGAAATGTGGTTGGTATGTAAAAACAGGGAAATATGATTCTTTAGACTTTGTACTTGTGCTTTGGGGAAAAAAATGTCATTTCTGATATTTCAAAGAGAAGACCTGATATAATTGAATATCTATATTATGATTCATTAGAGGTAAAATACTTAACTTCCAATTTTAAATCAATAAAAAATAGGAGAAATTAAAGGTAATGTGACAAATTAACCTAGTTTTGTTAACTTTTTCCTCTTTTTGCAATTGTTTTCCAAATGAAGGCCAAGAGACATCCTCTAAGTATAGAACAGTTCCTACTTTTTTGTGCCTACTAGCTGCATGTCAGCTTTAGTTACGGAAATTTCTACATTTTGTTCTGCATCACAGGCAAGTTGCCCAGCTCCCATTCTTGACTGTCATGGTCTCAATTTTAATTTCTGTTGACCTCAAAATATGCTGCAGATAGCTTTTTTTTCTCTTCTGTAGGTTAATGGAGATCTCTGAGATAATGCATCAGAGTGAACATCCCACAAGATGGCAAACCAGCTTTTGCCACCTTATTATCCAAACCTACTGGAAATGTGCCCAATATACACAGCAGATAGACTTTTGAGACCTTTATGTTCCTCACTGAATGACAGTAAAACGATATGTAGCTTTTGCCAGTAAATGCCTGGTACAGGTACTTTTGGGATAGAAATATTCTGTCTTTCCCTCTGTTCTGAAAAATTTTTCAGTTTGCCCAATCTACTGAACCTTCTACTTGCCTCACATATACACTTTCAGTGCCAGTTTGACTTTGAACGACCACAATGTCTTCAGAAACTCTTACACTTTTTTTTTTTGTAATCTGTCCCATATTTAGTTTTTGTCTTCTGTATTTTGCTTAGAAAGACAATGTTTCTGAATGAGTCCCTCTCAGTAACTGTCAGTGAAGCTCTCATTTAGCAATGGAAATTAAACAACAGTAATGAGCAATAAGCAATGTATAATATATCTATCGGTATTTTACTCCTCTGAATCAATATAGTTATTTTCACTATATTATTACAGCTTTTGGCAGAGGTGATCTGAACACAGTCTTAAGTTTGAACTACTGCTGGCTTCAAACTATGTGTGCATATGACATGTGCCACAATTTACCTGTGGTTTATTGATTGCATCCAAATTGTCCTTCAGTAGGAACAGCTGTGTGTGTACTGGCTAATCCACACAGAAAAGGCTTTTCTCATCTTTATGTCATGACTGACTTGTCTGTATCAGTGGTGGGACTTGAAGTTAAAGGCAATTGGGTTAGAGCACAAGGAGAACATGCAGGCCTGCCAGAATACCTCTGGAGAAGTAGAGGTAAGCCACACAGAGATCCACACTGCTTATAACAGTAAGGATCAACCTCAGGGCAATTCTCCACCTTTGTCCTTCCCTCCTTCTGTTCTCCCTACCTTGACTGCTTGAGCTTTCTCATTGAATGAACTCATTGGCTCGCACTAGTATCGAGACAAAGTGTGAACCAACAAACAGTTTGGGTGATAAGGGAATTTGGCATTGAGATAAATATGACATTATAGCTTTACCTTCTGGGACCAAAGGGGCCATGATGGTCCTTCAGTGGGATGTGTCTGAATGCACTGTCTTTCAGGACAGAGGGAAAGATTTTGCCTAGTGGATGTGGTGTAGGAGTCATGCTTTTAAATGAAGAGGGAACTCAGAGGTTTCCTGTTGTTAAGTTGCTCTTACAAAATCTCTTTGCTGTATACAAGGTATTTTACAAGCTTATGTTTGGATTTCTAATATTTTATAGACCTAAGTTCAGACGCACACACAGCAGTCATGCACAGATAGCCTTTTACAACAAACCAGAAGAGTTCTGTTTATTTTCTGCACCTCAAAGAGGGAATTTACTATATAATACTTTAATCCTTTCAGTACCCTGGGATGTACACTGTGGGGTAAATTTTCAAAGCACAGCGCATGGATTTAGCTGCGCGACTCTTATTGATGTTAATGGGAGTCACACGGCTAAATCCCTGCACAATGCTTTGACAATTTAGGGTTATATGTCTAAGAAAAGGACACTGTTTTGAGATGATGAAACAGCTGGAAATGGAAACCCATCAGAACGCATCATCCTAAAAGTTTTCTGGTGTGACAATAAGGAATTTAATTACTAGATATACTTGTGTCCTAGTTCTCTGGGGTAACACTTTTTGGCACCAAGCTTTTTTTTTCTAATATCTATATGGCCCACTGTGAGTCACTTGTTACTTCACTGTTCTTTCAGGTATCTAAAATCTGTATTGCCCATAAAATTGGATATTTTATATGATAATGTCATTATATATGTTTAAAGGAACAAAAATTAGGTATCTATCAGCTTTCTTTTAGGGAAATGGGTATTTAGCAATTTATAGGCAAGCTCTGTGTGTGTAAGATAGTGTATTTAAAAGAAAAGTTTTAATGATACTTATACATCAATTAGATCTATAATTTTTATTACTGAGTTAACTAGAATTACAGTTTGATGGAAACACAGATAATGCTAAAATTAGTCATCTGTTCATTAAAAGGCATTAATAAAAGAAAGCACATAGCCATTTTTAAGGATTTTTTTGCATGCTGTTAGGTCTCCTGGAATGAGGGTGATGAAGAACGTATGATTTCATGTTGATCATAATTTTTATCACAAGTTTCTGCTTTTATGGTAAAGTAGTAAGAATGCCGATCTGATAACCTTTATTTGCCAGACCAGGTGGTAGTGAGAAGATTTATGCTGCTCAGTACAAATTCCCAACATAGAAAATAGAGTTGTGTGATTTGCTTTCAGGATGAAAAGCTGTTGGTTGATTCCCTCCCTTCCTTTCCTAGCCTGACCTCCCCAGGAAGATTTCCATTTTGAAGCAGGATGCCCAAAATGCTTGCAGGCACTCCCAATTTGAAAACATTTGTAAGCACCATTCTACCTTAGATTCCACAAATCTTAAAATTAATCTTGTAAAGTGGAAATCACAGAATGTTAGGTGTTGGAAGGGACCTCTAGAGATCATCTAGTCCAACCCTCTGCTGAGTAAATGGATTTTTTAGAGGCCTGGTCATCTTAGGTATACTTCTTAGTTACCTATTGCTAGGTAAGTTTCTTCAAATACATGATCCACAGGAATGGAAAAATCTGCTGGGAATGTTTAGAATTATCTTAATATTATAACATACATATGCCACTTTCATTAGTGATGGCACAGCCTTGTTTGAGAGACCTTTGCTTAGTACACTGTTTCTCCCCTCCTTCCATTACTAGTTGGACTCTGTTAAAGAGAAAGAGTTAGAACGTCTTAGAAATTAAAGATGGAAAAATATCCTTGCTTTGGTGTCTGATTTGGCCCTTACCCTGATGGAATATAAGTCAGTATTTTACAATGAAGAAGAAATATTCTGAAAGACTATTTTCTAAAAGCAAACGTATTTATCTTGCTATTATTTGACAATAGTACATTTCTTTCTTCTTTGTTCTGTATACCCACTTCATGCAAACATCTTGCAATACATAGTATTAATTTTTTATTGCAAATTTTAAACTTTCTTTATAAATTGATAATCAGATTATATATTACTAGAACATTGCTTACTAGTTTTAATGACCTGTTCTAGTATCAATTATTCTCTCACAGGTGATAACAGTTTTATTTGTTTTTTTAAAGACTTATTGTGGTCATATTAAAGGAACATCTTTTTTTTATGTAAATCTAGAACATAGAAGTAAGAAAATATCTACAAGAAGTGTAATTAAGCTCACTTGCTTTCTAGGATCTTTAAAAAGATCTCAAATCATGGTGCTGTGGCTTTAAAAAGTAAAGTTCCGATAAAAATCCATTAACTACTTTCAAATATAGCAATCCTCCTGTCCAGCTGTGAAAAGTACTAGATGATACTTATTTGCCATTTGTGTTATTTACGGTCCATGACTTTTATGGTAACTGGTTCCTATTATTGGTTTCTATTAATGTAAAACATAAGTGAACATAAATGAGGCGTGAATCATTTCTTTTTATTAGCCCCACAGTCTTCACTCAGTGCTTGCAGTAACTCCAGCTGTGACTTGTTAGTGATAACCTATTTAAAGAAGGATATCTTTAAGAATAAAGGCTATGATTAGGATTCTTTGTCTGTCCATAATTTCAGAAGGTTTCACTAGTTAGTTGCAGGATCAACAACAATGAAAATAAAATAAAAAGTACTTAGCAACACTTCTAGATCCAGAGCTGCCACTAAACTGTCCTGAGCATAATATGGCACAAATTGTACTACAGGTAAGTTTTAACTGGTTGGTACTAATAAAAGTCATAGGATATGTCACTTTGAAAGGACTTCCTGCTGCTATTTCTCTGTGTTGTTAAATAGTAGATGGTGATTTGATCAGTTATTAAACAACATACTCTGAAAAAAAGATATATATGTGTATATAGAGAGACTAGTGAAAGAATTATGAGCTTTCATTTTTCTGTTAAGAATAATTAATTTAATGTGGAATTAGACTTTTCAAAAATGGACTATACACCTTTATTACTGAAGTCATTAGTTTGAATTCTATTATAAGAATTGTATCTTAAGTCATGTATTAAGTTCCCTTCCAGGTAGCTTCATAGTTAAATTGAAAAAAAGCATGTCATTTAAGGCAAAACATTTTTTATCCTATGAAAAAGAAAACACTTAAGCTTTCTGCTTAAGCAGACTCTAGATACAGTTAATACTTGTGTATCGGATCTTATTTCACCAATTTTTTTTCCAAGGAAAACTAAGTTTTCCTAATCAGTTCTAACATGCATTGTTTTAAAATAATAAGTATTTATTAGTAGTTAAGTAAATCTGAAGTGGACACTTCTCATTCTCCCTTTGGAGCTTTAGAGCATGTTATCAACCTTTGTGTTATCTGTAACTCTCCATCAAAATGAACTGCTTTAATTATTTTTTAAGAAGAATCTTGCTACACTTCCCAGACATTCCGTGTCCTCTTTCATCTGTGGTGTGTCATGAATAAAAGAAGGAAAGAAAAGAACTGTAACCCCGCAATAAAACGCTTACATTATCCTATACCTTTCAGGGGCCTTTCCGCGATACTGCTGAAGTATTGCAGCAGCGTTACAAGCCTTTGGAACCAACCCTGCGAGTGGCAGCATCAATCAATTCACCACTAGAGAAGGCCAGAAAGGAAATGAAAAAGGAGGAATGGAGAAACTGTATACATGACAAAGAGTAAGTTCTTTTTTTTTCTATGTTGTTATGAGAATGTTTTCTTTATTCCCTTGCTTTCAGAAACCTTTCATGCCTGACAAAATAAAATGTCAAACCTGACAGCTTACTAGCAAACATTCTATGTACATACTTCTAAATTCTGTGTCCTTAGATTATAAACTGTTCAGGGCAGAGACCCTATCTTGTAATTGTGTGACATGTGCCATCCATATCGATGAATCTATAGAAGAACTTGTAGTGATAGTAATATGTGGTGCAACAGATGGGTTTAGTGGGCAATAAGAAAAAAAAATGCAAATTCTTTTTTGCCACATGTACCTTGCCAAGGAAAAAAATACTGTTTCAGTCTTCATATTCAGGGAGCTTACAGACTATGGGAGGAAGAAAATGGTGTTGCATGCCAATGAGACTTCCTTTCTCTCCCAGTAGACTACCAAAGCTCGCTTGGAAGGGAAGGGAGCATATGTTGCACATGTTAGAACATGATACAAAAGCTGTAATCATCTTTGAAGCAGTTTGGGTTCCTAAGCCATAGCATCTGTAATATTGTCAGACAGGCCAGTTCTTTTCCATACAATCCCAAATACAGACATAATCCATCCCAAAAGATTTAAGACTTCTTTCCCAAAAGATCTAAGGCTATTGCCAACATATTTCCAATTTCTTTCTTATCATGGTGGAACTCTTTTGTCTAATCATAATAAAAGCCTATTAAGTCACCTGCTCTGGCTTTGTAAATAACAAGAAAAAATTGATGTTTTGTCAACTTTTCCCTTGAATTCACTGCTTTTGACAATCCTATGACACTTCAATACCAAAATTCAGGACAGAAAGGAATCACTTTTCCTCATGAGCCAGCTGTCATCCATTGATTTACTGGGACACTATGCTTTGCTGTCTTTGATCTATTTCAAGCTTTTCTATCACATCCATGTTGCCATGTGTCAGCTTCAGAACTGTGACTTAAGAATGCCAGAATCAAGTGCATTGGCGTGGTTTGGCTTTTATGTTTTATTGTTGGATTATTTTCTTTGCATTTTCCCTGATTTAATATTAGCAGTGGCTTTAAACGGAAATTCTACTCAAAAACAGGTTTGAAAGAAAAATATCTCTTAGTTCAGCTATTTTTTCACTTTTAGGTTACTTTATTTTTTATATTTGATGCCAAAAATTAGATACAGTAATTTTTATTCCTTTCATACCAAAAACCTAACTGAGTTAAGTCACAAGTAAAAATGTACTTCAGCTTTCTGTTCCTCTCAGTATACTTTCATATGTTGGGATGAGAGGGAAGCAGCTTAACTTTCACATCTCATCTCAAAACTAGGCCATTTTTTGAAATTATTTTTGTTTCTAGCTTCTGCTGGTGAAATAAAAAAAAAGAAAACAAACAAACAAAACATGGGGTAATAATTAATGTTCTGTCTCTCACTTAAAGGGTTCTTTTCACTGAATAAGTTATGACTGATCCATTCCAAGTGAGGATGGATGATATATTTCATTTCCAGGCATGACTATTTTTTTTTATTTTATGACTAATTTGATGAAGTTTACCCCAGACATCACTGTGTCAACAGTTTTAGAAGGTCAGATCTTGTAATAAATATTTCACTTTTCAGTGACTGAATTTGAAGCTTTGGTCTTTCACAGTTTGAATTTGTGGTCTCCAACTTTGACAGATATTAATTGATCAGGGATCTTTATTTACCTTATGGGTAAGGAAACATTTGGTGCCATCCTTAATGCACAGAAACAATGTCCTAACACCGCTGATTCTCAGCTTCATGCACGCTAAACGAATAGCGCGTTATACATTTTCAGGCTGTGATCATTCCGTTTGTGCTTCATATTCAACCAACCATGCAAGGGTCACATCTGTAACCTTGAAAAGGTGATGACAGAGTTGCAGGTCATCATCAGGACTAACGCTTACTAGTAATGCTGCAGCTGCTCTGTGGGATGCTGGTCTCCAGGGAGAAGTCAGCAAAGGGTTACGCAGATTCTACAGTAGTTTTTTCTCAGCAGTGTCCATTATGAATTGACAAATTTCTCTCTCTTTCTATGTAATTGTGTACTTTGGGACTGTATTTCTTCCTGGTAGTGCTTCCTATGCTGATTATTCTTCTATTTTAGAAAATAAGGAGAGAATGAACAGTGGAAGTGTGTGGCATTTGTTGAGAAAGCTTGTGTTTGCATAAAATAACAAACCGAGACATTGATTTATATATTTCCAGAGTGAGTATTGTGTGATATCTCTAAAGATAGAAAAATTTTCTATGTACATCTGCAATTTCCAACAGCATTTGGAATTCCCACTTGCCTCAGGATTCTTTGAAGTGGTTATATGTTTTCTCTAATTGTTTCAAGTTCTGAGAAAGTTTCTGCAGAAATAATTGAAAAAGCTGTAAGAGAGTTTGAGGCAGGTGGAAGCAGCACAAATGAAAGCAAGGGAGAATGTTGTGCTTGCTTAAAGCAACTGGTGATAGAATTTCCAATTTTGTCATGAAATAGCAACTGTGTAATCTAGCCTAATAAGAATGATTCCTTTTTATCACGTGATTGAAGCTGTTACTGCCTTATTGTGCTATTGTTCATCCAAATGAAGTGATTTCCCCCTCCACTTGGATAGGAATGACAATTGGACTCCTTCGGGATGGCCACTTAATAAACTAGTGTCTAGTTTGAGACACCAACTGCTGGATCCAACAGATTTAGATCACTAAGCATGAAAAGTTCTTTACTTAGTTGCATGCAGCTGCACACTGGCCTAATTTTCCAGAGAACAAAAATGTAAATTATTTTCATTAACTTTGCTGCAATCTGTCTCATGTAATATGCCTCATACTTCAAACTATGCTATTCAACATCTTTATAAACTCAGCATATATTAGAATGAGTTGCAGTGTGGTGATAGAACAGGGATAAATCAGCAATACTGTAAAGCTGAGGTTTCCTGATTGATTGTAGTTTTCTGGTGCGACATCAGGCAAAGCATCCCTGGCTTCTGGCTATGTCCGTGCTCAGTGCCATACTGAAGATAGGCAGGCTTGTCCTGAACACGCTGGCTCACTCGTGTGCAGTGGAGTGCAATGTTTGAGTACTCTGCCTCTCACTCTGTGCAAGCATCACAGCACCAAGCTCCTCATGGGCTTATTCTCAGCACGATAATGCTTTCCTTTAGAACCAGCTTGGGTGCTTCTGTGCTACACAGTGTTGTGCACGGAAGATATGCTTACAGAGAAGTTATTGGCCTAAATAAGTTCTTGGAGAGCATCAGTGTAATGGGCTGCCTGGTATTAATGGTAATAAAATTTAAAAAGCAAGTCACTTTAAGATTTACGATTTAAAAACATCTTTTAATTTCCACATTTATAAGATCATTTACTGTATTTCTGACTTAGCTGCAGTGAAAACAGCTACTACATTTTATGTCATACAAATAAAACACATCTGAAAACTTTTTTCAAATTATACTTAGTTTTTCATGTGCTTTACAACTTCAGCTATTTGCATATTTTCTGGACTGTTATTGTATTATGATAAACAGGGATTATCATATATTTTCAGATAATGTTTTCTTAACAATTCAACTTCTATTTGTAACTCTTCCATTTATTTTAATTACTAGCACAGTGTGTAACATTTATTAATCAGCAGAGTCTTTTTAAGTTAAAATACTAAATTAGCTAACCCCATTAACACAGAATACTCCAAACAAGCAGTAATAGGAGAGGTAGTTACTGTGCAAATCGTATTATACATGCGGGTGCTCTAGGGCACAGTTAAGCATGATTACCCTCTTTTGATCCAGTATTCCTCTGCTTCTTCCAGCTAATTTCCACTGGAAATTTACAAAGTAGCGCCTTCATTTTTCCATCTTAATTTTTCTAATGAAGTTCTGGTACTTCATAACACTGGGGATGCAGATAATAAGTCTGTGTATAATTAAGAAGTTCCAGAATTTGCTGCAGAAGAGATCTCTTTTACTTCCTGCAAGAAGTAGACTGTGCTTCTCTGTACTACTTTACTTTATCACAGACAGGAGTTAAACAGCCAGAGGTTTCTTAGATTTACTGACCTTAGGATAAAAGTGATTGATATTTTATTGAAAAAGTATGTATTTAGTATATTACTGTAGAAAATATTTGTAATAAGGCACCCAAGAAAAGTATCTTACAGCAAAAATAAGGCTTTAAACGTAATCTGACTAGATATGTTCGGTAAAACATTCTCTCTTTAGTTTTGTAAATAACACTTTGATTTTCTTTAGTTTCATACATAACACTTTGATTTTAATATGCATTCATTGTGAACTAAATAATGGCTGCCCTGCTGCAGTTGTTTTGATATGGAAAACCATTGTGCTTCTTCCTTTGTTCCCTGAGTGAAAAGATAGACACTGTTAGGTTTGATGAAGAAAATACTTCAGGTATTATCCAAATTTGAAAGGTTAAAATTAATTTATTGTTTTATTTAAAGAAAAAGAAAAAGTTAAAAGATTCACAGCTTCCTGATAAGGAAGCATAGCTTGTTTGGAGCTAATTGTTCATGGTCTCATTCAAAGTGAGATAAATTTTTTAAATTTGAATTAGTCAAAGACAAGGAATTGAATTGTTATTGCATAGAACCACTTAAGGAAAAAATTTAACAACACCATCACACATCTAGAGTTAAGATTTTTGTAGTATTTTTACTACTAAATTACAAAAATGTACAGTACATGCAAATACTATGAAAGCTTGAAAAACTGTGTAAGCAGAATATTCCTTCTAGTTCTCTGGTCTCAATATTTCTTATTGTGCCCTGTTGGTGCAGCATTTATGGCGGTCTGGCAGTAGATCTACTGCCATCCTCAGAAGCAGGGGTAAAGTTTGAAGCATTTCTGGTATCAGGATTACAGGCTTGCACTGCTAGACTGCTGGAATTTTGCCTCTTGGGCAGGTCCAGAGAACATGCTGAAGGACCACTTAGGTTTTTGCTGCCATTTCAATTCAAGAAAAGGTGAATGCCTCTGAACTGTGTCCTGTTGGTAGGTAGCATATAGCATTGGGATGCTGCTGCCCAGCAGTAAGTGATGGACCTGACAAATCCTCCTTCCTGTTTGTGCTGCTGCTCTCTCCTCTCACATTGCCATAGCCCAGTACCTACTGTTGCTTCTATCATCACAGACAATCCAAATGGAAAGCTTTTAGTGTCTAACAGGCCCCTCCCACCTCCTGTCACAATAGTGAGAGATATTACAATAAAAGAGACAGGATGGAGGGAAGAAATGGTAGGTGAAGAATGCAGGAAGAAAGGCTATGAGGAGATAAAAATTTGGGGAAAAGAAGGATTAGAAAGATGAAATTAATATTAGCAGGGAGGTGCAGGATAGGATGAGTGAAGGGAGAAAGAAAACAATTTTCATTTTTGTTAACAACAAATTTCAAGTGTATCTTTCAAAACTTGAATACATGCCACCAGCAGCTGTCAGGTCCAGGACTGGCTACTAAATCAAGGCTTCTAGGTCTTTTTATGCTAAGTAGGTTCAACATAGTGTGGTCCTAGCAGCAGTGCAGCTGGCTTTCATTACCAGGGACACTGCCAGCTTTGGTCCTGGTCCTCCCTCGGCTCATTTATGTGTAATACTGCTATCTGTAGAACCAGAGATAGATAGTCTCTCATTTTTTGGTTCCAACTCTTTCCCCTCGTCTTGAATGTATTCTTTGGCATATGTCTCGTTCAAGCTTTTGTGGTGGGTGAAAGTAAATAGTTTTTAATTTTGAAATTTATTTCTTTAGAGCAAGTTCACCTCCCATTTAATCATCAACTTTTTGAAAGGCTCAGTTTATACTGATTATGTTTTATGGCATGATATAACACCAATATGGAATTTAATTCTTCTTTGATCCTGCTACTTCTGTCCCTATCATATTTACTGAAAAGCTTTAAGAATTTCTGAATTTATACTTACATCATAAGTAAAAGCTGAAACCCAGATGTAAGAATCTTGTAAGTGAGCTTTTTTTTTGGGGGGGGGAAGCTATTGAGGTCTAAACTTGTGCAGTTGATGATGGCATCATACCACTGTCTGGATTTAATTTTCTTCTCCTTCCATCACTCTCTTCTGTCACATTCAGAGCACATACTGTCATTAATTTGGGGAAAAGCTGTGTCAGGTGTATATATAGAGCTACAAAACACAATACCATTACTGAAGTGTTTTGCAGTGCTATTGCTTTTTACTGTTATTATTGGTTGTGGATGTATAATGACTTTTGTATGACTGCCACTAATTTGGTTACCCTACTTAACGCAAAAATTGTTTTAAAGTTCTGTTAATTACTTATTCACATAGAGTAATGAAAACTCTTACTTGCTTTAAACAGACACTGAATTTGCAAGCATGGGATCCTTTCTTCTAGTTAGATTGTTACTGCTGTAAGGATCTGCACGCTTGGCTCTGACAGCAGAACTATAGACAGAAGAAAAAAGAGAGTTTCTACTTTAGACTATTTTATACTGTTATACCCTATTATATTTTTAGTGTTCTTTCATTTCAATTGTAATATTTTTTATTGTTAAATTTTCCTCAAAAATTCATAGTTGATTTAATTTTTTTTGCTCAGCCATAGACCTACATTCCAGGCTATATGGCTTATACTCCAGTTAATGATCTTAGAGGAGATATGCAGCAGAATGCAGAAGATCCCATTTGTGTTAAACTACATGTAGAATATACTGTTATATGTATTTTAAAGTGTTACCATATGTAATTTTTTTTTGTTTGGAATTGTGATTGAACATAGATTACTCTGATTATTCGTTTGCCAAAAAGACAAAGATTAACTGATCCACAGGAAAATCAAAATGTCTATGTAGGAAATATTATAGGGAAAACTATAATAATTTACTTTATCCTCTACTTTCATCAAGAATTATTTTTTGCTATTTTGTGTATAAATTTTACAGACGCAGTATTCAGATTGAATTATGAATGCTATGCCTCAACTAAATTCTATGCATATATGGGCAAATCCCTAAACTGCTAGTCTTGTCTTCTCAGCTTTCCAGTCCCCTGAGAAAGCCAATTTTCTTTCATGTCTGAACAAAAGAAAAATGTACTATTAAAATGCAATTCAGAAGTGATAAAAACTGCAAGTGGAGCAGCCGGCTCACAGCACCTTCGATGTATTCTCTGGGACACTGGGGCCACATTAATTTTTGTGTGTGTGTGATGTCCATCCCATGTGCAAATTAGCATTACAAGTACCATAATCTGTCTTATGCGAGAGTGTCCTTTCCCATGAGTATACACATGCTACTACAGCTTTGTATAATTTAAAAGTCTGCTAACTCAGTGTTTTTCTTTCACTAACTTTACATGACATTTTTCTTGTGATACTTTAAATTGATATAGCTGGCAAAAATCTAAAATAGTTTCTTTTGACGAAGTGGAAAGAAAGACATGTAATTTAAAAAAAACCCCAAACGCTCAAAGAGTTGCTGATGGATCACTTAGTCAAAATAAATAATTTTCTGAGTCTGTATCAGCTGAGAGACAAAGAAAGGCATTTTAATCCTCAACTTTACCAAAAACTTTTTTGAATGCTTAACTCTTATAGGGACTCAGGATTCTGAAGAGCTTTCAACTAGGGGAAGGTTTTAATTAGCTACACCTGTTGTCATGGCAGTTGAAGTGATATTTTGTACTTCTGAAACATGTATTTCTAATTTTACTGTACAACAATTTTTCCTGCACTTGTAGAATTAAGAATGTTTGGTTTGTTTTCAGAATACCAGCAATGATAGGCTTAATTCATAAGATTTTACTTTATATTAAAATGTACCTATTTGCTCTTATAACCCTCTTGCAAACTGAAATGGATAGAACTAAGACGTCTCTGTAGGGTTTCTTGCAGATCCTTTATACTCAAGATGTCTTTCACCTTCTTCCATACAGTTTGCTGCAGAACCTACTCAGAAAAACTCTAGTTGTCCATGGGAGTTAGGGGCAGCCATCTGAAAACCTATTCCATGCCTAAAGCAGGTAGCTGGAGCGTCACTGTTCAGTGGCGCTATCATAGAATCATAG
>VXBO01014792.1:7946-32527 GCA_013400135.1 Rhinoptilus africanus
GGGGGGGCACTGGGCGGGCTTTAAGGTTCCTTCCCACCCAAACCACTCTGTGATTCTATGAAAACCAAGTCATCCCAATGGGAATGAGATGACCGTCTTCTCTGCAGTGGCCGAGTCCCTCATTAGCTGGCACGAAGGCCACAGTTAACGATGCCCGGGGCCCAGCAGAGCCGATGTGGGTCAGGAAAACCAAATTAATTGCAGCGGCACGCGGAGCAACACCCCGCGGAGCAATGGAGGTGCCAAACCAAACGGGGAGGGGCTCGTGNTCTGCCCCGTTGGAGCCCCTCCAGCCGTGCTGGCGCTGCCGGGATGAGGCTTCGTGGGCACTTCACCATGGCTTTAACCTCCCAACCAGCCCTTCAACCTTTACATTCAAACCCTCTCAAGTTCTGCTTTGCGCTGCGGGGCTTTGCTTATTCTCTCCTTTTTTTTGGCTTGTGAGGCCCTGCCCCGGGTTGGTTTGTGGGCTCTGAGGCGGTGGGGTGCCCCGTGGGCGGCTGTGGGGTGCCCTGTGGGCGGCTGTGGGGTGCCCTGTGGGCGGCTGTGGGGTGCCCCGTGGGCGGCTGTGGGGCGCTGGGCAGCTCCTGGGGGATCCAGCACCTCCTCGGAGCAGACCACCCGCCTCCAGGCAGTCCTCCCTGAAGGACCGTCCCCATCTCCTCCCCAGAGAGGGGGGCTGCCTCAGAGCCCCTCTGTCACCTCTGATGGGTGGAAGCGTGGGTAGGACGACGTGGTCCCAGGGTGCCTTGGTGATGGGGATGCGGTTCTTCAGTTTGACAAACCAAAACCTGGTGCTCCAGAGGGGTGGGAGGGGGACGTGGGATGAGGGGACTGTCCCAGCAGGAACGGCTCCCCTCTCCCAGCACAGCGTCCCCCTTCTGCTGTGGGTCGGCTTCCCAGAAATGTTTTGGTTCAGCCTCTGGGTTCATGTGGTGTCAGGAAAGTCTTCTCCTGGGGTGATTCCGTCTGAGATCAGCTCTCAGGAAAGGCACAGGAAGGAGTGGATTTGAGATGTAAATAAAATCCTGTTCACCTCCTTAAAGGGGTGAATGCAGGGTGTCCTGCCCCAGGGCCTGGGGTGCAGGCTTGCCACAGTGTCACGGAATCACAGAGTGGTTTGGGTGGGAAGGGACCTTAAAGCCCCCCCAGTTCCCCCAAGTGCCTCTGGCCTGGCATCCTCACTCCTGGCTTCTGCCTGTGGTGGAGATGGTGGCTGCTGGGGATCTCTGACTGATGGGGCTGCTCTGTGGTTTCCTGTAGTTTTCATCCCAGTTAAAGCCAGGCTTAATTTTATTTCCTCTTGCAAGTGGTTGCGCCGAGTCTTGCCGACACGGAGAGGGCACAGAGTGCTTCGATGGAGCTGGGTTTTTCAGAGCTGGTGGCAGCGTGAGAGCTGCCACCTCTGGCAGGAGAGCTGGTGTGTGGCACTGCGGCAGGGCTGCGAGCATCCCTGTCCTGGCAGGCATCGGAAAATGCCCCTGCTCCAGCCACTGAACGCGTGGCTGCTCTCGAGGTACCTGCTCCCTGTGGAGGAGGAGAGGCTTTGGAGCTCCCCGGGCAGGGGTGGAGCAGGGAGGAGAAGATCCACCTCGTGCAAAAGCTGCTGCGAGTATCAGGCAGGTGGGAGGCTCCTTCCCTGCTGCCCGCTCATCTCCCCTCGACTTTCCAATGCCATCCTGCAGCCAAGGCTGCCTGACACCCATGGCACTGCCCGTTTGCCACCACGGGCGGTGGTAGATGCTGCCCACCCGTGGTCAGCATGCTGGCATCCTGGGTGCTTGCAAATGTTTTACCCGCGTCAGGAAGTCGGGGGGGTTATGCCTGCCTGAAAGCCAGGCTCAGCGTCGCCTGGCCATGCAACAAACAGCCAGCGCTTTGCCGGTGCTACTCCATAAAATTCCCCCTGAATCCAGGGAAATGGGTTTTTTAAATCAGTTTTAAAGGCCTCCAGGGGCTCCACATATTCTCGCAGGCCTTCCTCTTTATTTGTCCCCTTATTGTAATCCCCTCCACTTAGGATATATGGGCAGCTCTCAACATCTGGCTCTCATCACACCTTCTGTTGACTCGGTGCTCAGCACCAGGGCCGAGATGGCTCCCAGATGTTGCGGCGTGTCGGTGCCCTGTCAGCCGCTGGCTTTTACGGTGGGGGATAAACAGAGGTGGGTTTAAAAGCGTGGGGGGAAACTGAATAAGTGTTACCTGTGGGTTAGGGGCACGCAGGGGCTCGTGCATGTTTCACACGCCTTCCTTGGAGAGGTCTCAATTTGGGGGGAAAACCTGCACAAGTCATCCAGGGCTTGTGAGGTTTCCCTGTGGGTTGTGGCAAGCCTGGACCAGGCATCGGCTGGGCTGGCTGTGGAGGCGGTGGATGGTCTTTGCTGCCCTCCTCGCTAACCTCATCCCTTGGGCTCTTCTTGGGGTGCTTTGCTTTAGTTTTAATTTAAGGCATGGTGCACTGGTTATGCGTCTCCGTGTGCTGGGGGAGGAGGTGAGCAGGGCCGGCAATGAAGCCGCTGCGGTGCTGGTTGTCACCCAGCCTGTCCCAGAGCTTGGAGGAGACCTGGCAGGATCCTGCAGCGCCTCTGCACACACACCCATGGGAGTTCTCGGTCCCCCTGGTCCAGAGCTGTTGAAAACCCAAAGGCATGCATTCCAGTTTGAAGCATCGACTCCCAGGGCAGCAGGGTATGTCCTTGGGGCTTTTGCTGGCTTGGCTGTCTCCGGCAGCAGTGTGGCGTGCCATGGGAGCTGGGATTGCTCAGCACGAGGCGTCTCTCAGGGTCTGCAGTGCTCCAGCCGTGCACCGATGCCCCTGAGCTCCTTGTCCCTGTCATCAGCGTTGGCATCTCGTCTATGGGTGGGAACTCATGTGATGTCCACAGAGCAAGCTGTGGCATCCCTCAGTCTCCTGTGACCTTGCAGGGTTGACAGCCGCCCAGGTATTTGCCTGCAGATGAGTCCCGGGCTGGTTCTCTCCCGACAGGCAGCCGATGGCATTGTTAGCGGGTCTGAAGCCTGATCTTGAGCTCTTTGATGCTCTGAGCATTGATGTCTCTTTGGTTCGTCTTTTTGTCATTGATACAGCGTGTTTATCTAAAAAGGAATCTAGTTTTCATTATTGCGGATTCGAGGGGCTTTTTGCTCTGCATGCCGATGAGTGGGAAGGGGGCGGTGGTGGAGCCCCTTTGGAGAGGCTGCTCCTTAAAATGCCCTCTGCAAATACACGCCTTAGACAAAACAGCTCTGCTGCCTGGAGGCATTTCAATCCGCACTGAACCTTCGCTGGAGGAAGGCAGCATATCAGAGAGCCAGGATTTCTCCAAGGCAAATGACTCTGTTCTCATCTGGTTTTCCTCTTTGATGCATTTTTATGTTAAGGGGCCTAAGCGCTCTTTTAATAGTTCTGGCCCCGTCAGAGAAGCTGAGGTTTCTTTGCTTTCTTGTTTCTTCCAAGCTTCCCTTCCCTAACAGCTCCTTCTCCGTGATGGAGGCTGCCAAGCTCCTGCGCTTCACCAGCCCTGAGCTGGGAATATCTGTAGCTTCCAACAGTGATGCTCAAAAATGCATCGTGTCACATTATTTGCCTCAATGACTGGGGGCTCCCAGGAGAAGCCCAGGCTCTTAATGACAACAGCAACAACAAAAATTAAGTCTGATTGGTGTTGTGGGGGTGCTGGGATCCACAGGCTTGTGCCTGATTCCAGGATGGTGCCAGGTGGAGCACAGAGTCCTCCTCTGCTCCCTCCTGCCCCGAGCTGCTGTACCAGCCGGTCCCTGGTCCACCTCGCCGGTTTGCTGCTTGGAGAAAGGCAGAACTCGAGGGTGATGGGTGCTCGTGGTGCACCCGCATCCCTCTGCTCCTGCTGTTCCGGGCTGATGCTGGCCAGGCCAGGTCCAGCCATGGGTTTTGCAGCGTTGGAGATGCTTCTTGTCCCTTCTCCTGCGCACACCAGTACTTGGTCCAAGAGCACGAGATGGGTAATATTGAGCTGTGCAATAACTAGGTTTGAAGCTCAGCATCTTGCTGAGGTCCTCAGTGTCCTGCTGCAGCTCTGCTGGTGGAGCCCCCCTTGTGCTTCTGCAGTCTTGAAGAAGCCAGCTAGGGACAGAGGAGTAGGACAAGCAGGTGACAACTACTGACAAACCTGGAGGGCTATTGCGGGCACTTTTTGGCAATAACCTCAGCTAGGTGCTTTGTTTAGGGGTGACTTGCCCTGGGAAGGGTCTTTGCCTCCACCAGCCCGTGCTGCCCCATGGAGGTGGTGGAGGTGGGGAAGCGTCTCCTGTCTTGCCCCCTGCGCCTCAGGAGCTCTTCCCAGAGCACTCTGCAGGGGTGCAGCCTGCTTGGTCATGGGCTTTCTCCACCCTCCCATGGTGACCAAGGATGGCAGGGCTTTGAAACCGTCTGGAGGAGAGGCGGGTTCATACCCAGCACCCGCCTGGTGCTGAGCTCGGTGCAACCCTGATGTCCCCTTGGATGTCACCGAATGACCCAGGGGACTGTCTTGGAAACACCTCCAGGGGTACAGCCAGTCTGGGGGTGCCTGCACCCAGCTGTCTCCGGCTTCGCCTTCCTCCCTGCACCCGCAGAGCGCTGGCAGGAGAGCAGCTCGCCAACGTCCCTCTGCTCTGCTCCTGCCGGTGAAACAGGAGACAGGGAAACCTGTGGCTCCCCTTGCTTTAAAGAACAGTTTGCCTGGCCTCTGTCTTGCATGTGGGCTGTGTCTTTAATTAGCTTTTTAAAACATAATTTTAAGCTTCTTTCTTCTGCTTGCGTTTTTATCTCAGCTTAGGATGCACAAAGCTTGACTATTTTGTTCTCAGAGTCAGCTGGATGATCAAGGTTTTTGCAGTCTACTAAATTATTAAAGGAAACTCAGTTACTCACTAAATATTATTGCTTCCATACTGTCAGGGAGAAGATCACAGTAATATTTTGTTAATTCAAACATCTTCCTCTTTTTCTGAGGCTGTTGATGACAGGCAAAGCGCTTGCATAATATACAAAGGTGCTCGTTACAGAAAGAGGACATAATTAATTTTAGCAGCAGCAATAAGTCTTTGCTCCATGCAAAGCAGCGTCGGGGGTGCGGGGCTGGCTGGAGAGTCTTCTCACGGCTCAGTTGAGGTTTCTGATGAATTGGGGGGTACTGCGTTTTGTGGAGCTGATGCGGTTGGAGCGTGATGGTGGGGTGGTGGGAGGCTGCCCCACACATCCCGACCGCTTGCCAGGCCAAAGGTGGGCCAGTGGCTGTGGGATGTGGCCTCGCCATCCCTCTTAGCCGGGAAGATGCTGGTGTCTGAGTGACATGTGCCTGATGCGGAGGGGCTTGTAGCAAGGCTGTGCCCCCTTGGGTTGGGGGCTCTTACCCGAGTGGTACCCAGTTCTGGGGACCATAGTGAGTGCCATGGGATGACGAGGAAGGCCAATGTGCAGCTCCTGCTGGCTTTGACCCGTGGAGATGGAGCGGTCCCTGCCATGGCTGCCCTGCCTCTGCCCCACTGTGATGGAGAGGTACCCGGTGTGGGTGCTTCTGCCCCGTGGGGATGGAGCAGCACCCACGGTAGGTGCCCTGCCTCTGCCCCATGGGGATGGAGCGGTCCCTGACATGGGTGCCCTGCCTCTGCCCCATGGGGATGGGGTGGTCCCTGCCTCTGCCCCATGGGGATGGAGCATCCCCACCATGGGTTCCTGCTCCATAGCGGAGCCCACCATGGGTGCCCTGCCTCCCTCGGGATCTGCAGGGTGAAGTCCTTCCCACATCCCTTGATCCAGAATGGCTCAGCTGCCCTCATCCACCCAGGACTGCCGGGGGTGGGCAGAGGGATGGGCTGNATGTGGGTGCCCTGCCTCTGCCCCAAGGGGATGGGGTGGTCCCCGCTTCTGCCCCATGGGGATGGAGCATGCCACCCCCTCTGCTGGGGGTGGGCAGAGGGATGGGCTGTCCCCATGGCTGCCCGTGATGCTGGGCGCCATGAGTGGGGCTGCAGCGTGGGCAGACAGGGCTCTATCAGCATCACTGGGGGCCTTTGTCTGTGTCCCTGATGGGACAGTAGCACGTCCCTGGTGCGGGGCAGCCCCCCCGCCCCCGCCTGCCAGGCTGAGGCCGTCTGGTGGTGACGCTGCCACGCGGGGCCGGGATCCGTGTGGCAAGTTGTATTTTCACACCAATGTTTTTTGGGTGGTGTTTTTTTTTTTTTCCCAAGTCATTACAAGCTAAACAGCTCAAATAGTCTTCAAGGTGAAATCTGCTTTTCATTACTCTGTAAGGGCACTGCGGCTTCATTTTCATAAGTTACATTACCATATGCAGCATTATAGTGCTTTGCTCTGCTACATATTGTCAACATTAAATAACCTCTTTTTGTGGTTACATCATAAAAATTCTTTAGATCTTGGAAGCAGACTGTGAATATTTGCATATGTATATCTTTAATTTTCGCAGAACAGGCTGGCTACCAGATGGGTGAACCAAATAAGCCTCCAACATTTATCTGAAAGTTAGACGTTTTCCTGTGTTGTTAACCGCAAAGGAAACTAGGTGGTTTTCAGCCATGCTGAGCCGCTGCCAGTCCCTAACCTTCGAATATTTTCACAGGGAGGGGGAAGAGGGAGGGAGCCTTTTCCCTCAAACCAGATGGCCGTATGGAATCAATAAAAGGCAGTTTTCAAAAGTTTGTTTACTTAACATTGAATATAATATGCCTTTGTGGTCCCTTTGCACAGCAGAAAAATGTGATCCAGCAACCGAGCTAATGAGTACGGGGAAGGCGGCACAAACCCAGGGACGAGCCTGCTCCAGTTATTGGCTTTTTCACGATTTTTACCCCAGCAGCTGATGGATAAACCCCACGCTCCTGCCCGCATCCCCAAGCCATGGGGCATGGGGGCTTATCCCAAAGGACCCGCTGGGGCTTGGGGGCAAGGCGCTCTCCCTGGGAACACGGGGCAGGAATTATCTTTTTTTCTAGTTACAGCCCCCAGATTTCAGCGTTTGGGGTGTAATGATGCTTTTTGGGGGCATAAGGGTGTTGTCCCTCTTGCCACCCACGTCCCTAAAACTTGAGGAAAAGGCTGGCTCGGCTCTCTGCTGTGTGTGAGAAATGTCTGAAAACTTGTAAGGTATTAATCTTCTGCTGTAATTATTTTTAAACAACCCAAATTATACGAGTAGTACAGCAAAAAACAATGTAGCCTTTTCTTTAAAGCAGAGCCTCTCATTACGGCAATCTGTCATCTGTTAATTCATTAGAGCCCTGACAGAAAGAACTTAGATCAAAACTATTTTAAATGATTCCTGATGACACACAATGGCAAATTTCAGCCATTATTCCGGAAATGTAACATCGTTCCTTCTGCTGCCTTCAACAAGGGGCCTTCCGCCGATATTAATTGACTTCTAAGTGGTTGCATGTGTTGTGTTTGCGTTATTGCTCAGATCTCTGCTTTGAAACGCTATTTGAGCGAGAAATCTTGTACTTGTTAAAGGGACTGATCCGGCTCCGAAGGGCAGAACGTGGTTTGCCGACGGGGGCAGCCCATCAGGCTCCCCAAAGCGTGGGAGACCAGTTCTCCCTGAGAAAAAGAATAACAAATATTAAAAATCTGTTGTGGGTTGTTGTTTTTTTTTTTTAAAAAAAAAGGGTTTGGTTTTGGTGTTTTTTTTTCTAAAGATCCAAGCTGGATTCTAAAGCAAGTTCCAAATTTCCTTTTGTTTTTTTAATTTTTAGGGTGTTTTGTGGCGTCTCTGCAGTTGTCCGCGTGGCCAATGAAGCCACCCAAGAGTCAGTGTCTCCAAAGCCAGAAGCACCAGGGCTTCTGCTGGCAGGAACAGGAGCGTGGGTGAGGTGCCAGGCAGGTTCTGGGTAGCAGTGGTTGTTAGTGACTTCATTTGTAAAACAACATTATTGTTGTTGTCCAAAGCAAGCTGCAGAAACTATGAAACACTTCTATACATTTTTCCTCCTATGTTTCCACATACCTTCCCGCAGACCCGCTCTCCTGAGGAGCCCCAGGACGGTTCTGCCGCAGGGAGCATCCCAGTTTCTGCCCTGCTCGCGAGTGCCTGATTTCATCTTCACTTGGGGACGGAGTGACACCCCTGCAGCGCTCTCTGACCTCCTGGAGAGCCCTTTGTTTTGGGCGGCTGCTGAAGGCAGGAGCCCCTTTTTCTGTTTGAGTGGGGTGCTGGGGCTCGCCCAGCACGGACTCAGCCCTGCTCCCAGGACACGGGGCAGGGTGGGCTTTGGAAAGCTGAAAAAGATGGGGAAAACCCAAGTGTTGTTCATGCAGCCCGGTCCCCTGTGGCTCCTGTCCTGAGGTTGGAGCCTGTGAGGCCAAATAGTGTGCAGTCTCCCATGGATGCTTTTCCCACAATTGAAAAGTGGTCCCCAGGACTGTCACTGGGGATGAGAAGCAAAAGCTCTTGGCGAGGCTGGATTTTCCTGGTGCCCTCATGCCGATCACAGCTCCACGTTCCTGCCCTGAGCCCAGCTGTCCCTGGCTGTGTCCCCACCGCTGCCTTTAGCCCTGTGTCCCCGCACAAGGGTTTTTCAGGTGTCTGTCCCTGAGGGCCAAGCCTGTCAGAGAGCAACCTGAAGCACAAGATGTTGGCTGTGCTGCCAGGCGCTGCTGTTAGAGAAAAGGAGATGAAAAAAACAAGTTTTGGTACAAAACTTGATAATCCAGACTTTTCCAAAGATTTCCATGTCGTGCCGCAGAATATCTTTGTTCTTGCGGAGTGCTGAAGGGCAGGGTGGTGGTGTGGGGGTTTTTCCTGCTGCCGTGGAGGTGCATGGGGGGGTGCTGCATTTGCTGACGGCTCTTACAGCGATGCTTTGGTTTCACGTACCTGCCCACACCAAGCCGCTGCCCTCTCCAGAGCCATGCTCCACGGCTTTCCCTGGCTGTATCGAATAGCCCCGGGGCAGGGAATGTGCTTGCAATGGAGCAGAAGTGGCTTTGTGACTTGCCAAGAAAAAAAAAAAAGAGTATTTTGTTCTGCTGAGGTCGTCTCTGTACTTTTTCCAAGTGAAGTGAATGAAAATCCCGCTCAAATGATGCGTGAGTTTCTTATGAATTGGGCTGAGAGCTGGTAAATTGCTGTGTTTAATTACATACCTTGATTTACTGACCTTGAGGTGAAGCCAAGTATAGCGACAGGCCATTTTTATAAATTACGAGAAGATGAGAAAACCGACGATGATCCATAAAGTACTGTGGGGCCAATAAAGAAAGAAAAAGAAAGGGTTTGAATGTTCTTTTTGTGCAGCAAAGCCCCAAGCCATTGCTGGGCGCATCCCAAGGGGCTCATGGGAATGTGGCAGTGGATCGGCTTTGAGCAAATCCCATCCCATTGAAAAATGTCCTGTTTGCTTTCCCTTGTGCTGCCCATCAGCTGCCCGGTGCCTGCCTGCGGATACGGGGCTAAGGACAAATTCCGACAGATGAAGAGGTTTGGGAGAGAAACAGCCTCAGGGCTGAAAATGGGCATGTGGAGGTGGCTCGTGACACATTGCGGGTGGCAATTGCCCACCTTGCAGGGCATCCCCCGGGGGTTTCTGAGCAAGCGCAGCGCCGTGCTGGGAGATGCCGCTCAGCTCGGCAGGAGTGGCTTGGTCCGGAGCAGGAGCCGGGTGGGAAGGGTGCAGGGCTAGCTCTTGGCTGGAGGAAGGATGCTCAGCCCTGGCTGCGCCGCTCATCTCGCCTGTCGCATTACGCTGCAGGTGGGTCCTTTCTTGTTGGCACGTTGAGATGCTAAACTGAACAGTGAACGTGGTCAGGGCTTGGCTTTTCCCTGAAAGCTTACTCAGGGACAGAGCAGCCCTGCTGTGGTGTGAGCCTGCGGCTCTGGAGCCACCGGGAGCCCGTCCCTGTCCCGAGGGGTGAGGGTGCAGGGATGTCCCCCCTCCCTTAGGGCTGTCTCTGCTGGTGGGATGGGAGAGCTCACAGCGACGTTTGATGTTAAACACCTTCAGGGGACAAGATTACTCCTCAGTCCATCCTGCTCTCGTGGCCAGAGCCCTCCTTGCCTGCCACATCCCCTGCAGCACCCAGCGCCCATCCCTGCGCGGCTGCCAGGGCTGGCATTGAAGGGTCAGGGCACCTTGGAACCGCTGTCCCACATGGACTGTGTTTTCTCTCCAAATCCAAGTCACCGGGGAGATGGGGGTCGGGCACAGGAGCATTTGCATCCACCTTATTTATCTTTGGTGGCTGCTGCTACCTTGCTGTGCGGGAGCATAACTCTTCTGTGCATAATTCAGTGTCTTTGTACTTCATCGTACTTTAAATAGCACAGCGGAGCGGAGAAATAATTATTCTTTTTGGTTGGCTGGGGTTGAGTCTAAATCTGCACGAGCAGCGGCTGTTCGGGGACTTTCAGTGCTTGAGTCAGCGATCTTCTGACTTTGTAACTTCAGAAGGGGACAAGCGCTTTTCCTTTCTCTTTTTTTTTAAACAATATATAAGGACAAAGATATAAATCTGTGGCAGCCCTGAAGCACAAATAGCAGCAGCGTGGCTAGCTTGCTCTGCCGCCCGTGACCCATGAGAGGTCTTCATAGCTTTCTTTTCAGCTGTAAAATTGCTTCAGGCAGCTGGGAGCAGCTTTGGCAAACAGCAAACCAGCTCAGCGCCGTCCCCCCGGCCCTGCCAGGGGCACCTGGGCAACGCGGGGCAGCAGCAAGGATGAACAGTGACCATCTTCTGAGCCCCCTTCCTTCTGGCCGGGAGAGCCGGAGGGGCTGAGTCCGGCTGGCGGTGAGGGGGGTGAAGGGAAGGGAAGTGCCCGTTTGCTAATGAGTTAATTTGCCGGGGGGGTGTCTGGCCTGGGAGGCTTCACACGCTGTAGGTGCCGGGAGAAAGAACTGTGAAAATATCTGTGTTTACGGATTTATTTTAATTTTTTTTTTTTTTTGGAGGTGCTGTGATTATGAGCCAGACTTCTGGAGACAGGAAGGGCCCGGCAGATGAGCACATCAGTCGCTTTTTCTGTAAGCTTTTGAAGGTTTTGCAAATCATTTTATTGCTTAGATAGCAGCTTTCCCATGAAGGTGACAAACCTGGCACTGGGTCAGGCCAGGGGATGAGCGTGGGGTGTGAAGAGCGGTGCACCACGGGCACTTTTCCCCTTCCAAATCCCAGGGGAAGAAGAGTAAAGCCCTTGCGTTTGCTGCATGTGTTTGAGGGGGGGACCTTATCAGTGCTTACAAATACTGGCAGGGGGGTGTCAGGAGGATGGGGCCAGGCTCTGCTCAGTGGTGCCCAGGGACAGGACAAGGGGGAACGGGCACAAACTGGGACATGGGAAGTTCCACCTAAACCTGAGGAGGAACTTCTTTCCCTTGAGGGTGGCAGAGCCCTGGCCCAGGCTGCCCAGGGAGGTGGGGGAGTCTCCATCTCTGGAGACATCCCAAACCCGCCTGGAGGCATTCCTGTGCCCCCTCTCTGGGGGGGTGGGACTGGGTGATCTCCAGAGGGCCCTGCCAACCCTGTGATTCTATGATTCCTCTTTAAGTCTTGAGCGTCTGGGTTTGCTGGATGGCCCGATACCCTGGGTGAAGCTGTCAGTAACCACTAGTCCCCCAGCAGACACTGGGGGCTGGAAGGTGACCGGTGGCTTAAGAGACATATAAACTTTGGAATTTATTTAGACAAAACAGGTTTGCCTCACTGGAGACTTTTTTCTATATAAGTGCATGTTGCTCCCCACTCCTCTATACTATGGATAAAACAGTTTCATAGGCTGTACTCTCTGCTAATTTAAATTAGTGAAACAAGCCGGAATGGGGGGCTAGGATGGGTAAGAAATGGGGTGCTGGATGCCCCGTGGCGAGTCGGGAGTGATGCCGAGCTGTCCCTGGAGGCAGCGGGTGCCGGGTGCCCCCTTGCCCATAACGCTGGCACGGGCGAGCTGTGGGATCGCCCCCCTCTCTGCCACTCCTGACGCCTCTGGGAAGATGGAAAAGAGCAGGTCACTGCAGATGGAAGATCTTTGAGAGGTGGCTTCCATTTTGAAAGCATCCTTGATAGGCACTTATGAGGGTGTGAGTTATCCCTCCCATGTATAAAAGGAGGGAAAAGGTGCCGATGTCTGGTCCACGCAGCCATGCCTGGCCATGGGATGTTGCAGCGATGCCCTGGGGCAGCCTGTTCCAACCGAGCTCCTCTCCTGCCCAGCACTGAGGACGTATTTTTCCAGGAATGCAAAATATTCCACATAGCAGGAATGAGTCTTTCCGAAGCTGGCCTGTCCTAACACCTAGTCTGATAATAGTGTATCTTTCCTGTAATTCAGATACTCTCTTTCCACCTTGCAAAAAGTGATTCTACCCTGCTGAACAGTAATTAAACTGACGGTTTTAGCTCAGGTGGTTTCCCTGGGATGGCTCCGTGTCTCTGTCTTGTCTCAGGGAGGATCCTGCTGGGATCTGTCACCTGGGCTCCAAAGAAATCGTCTGAAAGAAAACATAGGACCCTGGCTTTCCTTGGGAGGCTGAGGATGGAGACAGCTTCCTCAGCAGGTCTAATTACCATATGAACGCGCACTTAGTAATTTTCTGTGCAGAGTAAATGGCTTTTCGGTTGCAAAGTGAAGGGAGCAGGATCTGGCAGTGCAGGATCCGGCACAGCCGAGGAAGCGGCAGCCCTGCTTCTTGCCTCACCGAGGCGTTTCCAAAGCCAGCGTGCCAGGAGGGGCTAGGTGGATCGTTTCGGAGAGGTTTGTGTGCTTTATTTTCATAAATAAATTTTAGCCTGAGCTGCTGGTTTTGCACAGGAAATGCCACGGTTAGACTTTCAGTCTCGGTCAGTGAATAATACAGCTCTTCTAAAAGTGTTTTTGTATTTTTGAAGACAGCTAATGTATTTGGGAATGGCATTTAGTGGGGTTTTCCCCGCGTTTTCCTGCGTGAGGGGTGTGTGGGAGGGTCCTTCCCCCGCCGGAGCATGGGGACGATGTCCCACGGGTCTCCTGGGTTTTGTTTCTGGACTCCTCCGCTGCCGCCTCATTCATGCAGGTGGGCAGAGGAGTCCCCGGCTTCTACACCCATCGGAAATCTTTGCCCTGGCTGCAATTTGTCTTCGCTTGGGTGAAGCAAGTAAGCTGAGGTGCTGAGTGGGTGCAGCTGCGAGGAGGGGTGATGAGGAAGCACAACACTGCGCCGGTGGAGACTCGGGGCCGGGCTCATCCTCCACATTTATAGCCGATGCAAAATTGATCCTTGATGTTTCCAGACTCCGCAGCCAATTAAACCTCTTGCTCCCTCTCCATTCCTGGGGCAATTACCACCTTGCGCCCTGTAACTTGCAGCTATGAGTAAGCCAAATTCAATTTTATCTGGAGTGTGCAACGTGAACTGTAACTGGGGAGCAGTTTCTTGCATGCCGTCCCTCCCCAGCCTGACAACCAGTTTTACTACCCAGCAGGGAATAGACTGATCGCTCATTTACGGCTGCAATCATCTCCCTGTTACAGCATTAGGAAGGAATGAGCACCAAAAGCCATTATAATTAAGATCTCTCTGGAGCTGACAGTAGAAATAGATGGCATGTGGAGCTGGAGCTCTGTGGCTCAGCTGTTTCTTTTCGAGCTGTCACTGGAAAATTACAGAGGCTGACAATCATATTTTTAACGCGGCAGTGCTAAGTAATATATATCCACCTTGTGCTGGGGAGCAGAGAGGGGCCGGAGACTGGTGCTTTTGGAGCACCCCCCTGGGCGTCGTTGGGGGCTGAGAGGGCTGAGCCGTCCCCACCACATCCCCCCTTCTCCTGGTGGAGTTGAAGGTCTCAGGCATCTTCCTGCGGTTCAAATGAGCATCTGCCAACGAGGGTGACCTGGCAGCAGGAACCACAGCCATGGGACAGAGGGACTCGCACCCAGAGCTTTTCCCTGGGGCTCTCAAGCCCTGCTAAACTTGGAAGATGTCATCGATGCCGGAGCGGCTGCGGTGTGTTCCTAGAGACATCTAGGAGGTTAAAAAAAATCTTTAAATTCCCATTTCTTGTCTTCCTGTTGAGCAGCCGAGGCCGCGTCAGGGCTGTAGAGGTGGCCCAGTGTGTTGAGACCTGTGGGTCTTCATACCTGAGGAGCTGTTGCTCAACAGATGCGTGATTGGAAACAGCAGACGTTGCTTTCCCAATTATTTCCTAATAACGGGAGCCACCTCCCCTGCCCCTGGACAGCAAATACCACGCGGTGATTTTTCAATTGAGGGGTGAGTTGGGTTTGCTGCCTGGGTGCTCAATGTCCTGCCTGCACTGCCTGCCTGCATTTTTGGCTTTTCAGCGCGCTGTCTCCCAGCAGCACCAATGGTGGGTCCTCCAGGTCTTGCCGGGATGAGCCACTTCAGCTGTTCCGCAGCTCAGTTGGTCTTTCTCTATGCTCCCCTGGACATGGAGCAGCTGGATCATCCCCTTGGCAGCTGCATCTTTCCCTGGCGGAGCTGTTTCTTTATAACACTTGGTGCTGTGTCTCGCTGCGTCGGTCGCCTCTTGCCGCGCACCCCCATGAGCACACGCGCTGTTTAGAGAACCAGTGCTCGGTATGTTGTACTTCCTCGCCCTGTAACATAATACACCGTAAAGACTGGTGACCTTCCTTTTTTTAATGTCTGGGTCTTTACGAAGATCCAAATTAAAATACGGTTCGTAGGTGGGGGTTGCAGCAGTCTGTGATGTATTTTGGCATGCTGGTGGGTCCGGCTGACAGCTCCCGATGCACGGGGTATTTACGGCAGAGCCTGGCGTAACGCGACGCGTGGCACTGGCTGTCCCCACGGGCAGCAGTGGGGTGAGAGAGGAGAGGAGGAGGAGGACACACATTATCAGCCGGCGTGTTGTGATGAGGATCAGTTTATAATCACCTTCCAGATAACCCCAGCGAGGCAGGCACTGCCCCTCCGCTGCCTGCCAGGGTTTTTGCAGGGGAAGGACGGGGGTGATGCCGTTCTTCATGCTCCGAAATGGCTGATGGAGAGAAGCTGTCCCTGGGTACAGCCCCATGTGCTCAGCGGGACAAGGGCTGGGGACCTCACTCCGATGGCTGCGCTTGCTTGACTCGGGGATGGCCGGGGCCACGGATAGAGGAATATTTTGAGTCATCCCAGCGTGCCACCCCAAGCACCCACCTACTTTAATAACCAGGTGATTTGAGCTCTGTGAGCATTTTCGGGCTGTGCAGATGAACCGGGCGCAGGTTTGGGACCAGACGTGAGCCTCGGGGCTGCGCTTAAAAGTATTTTAGAGACTCTTCCTCCGTCATGCTACTAAAAGGCTTCGGAGCCAAACAGTCCTGTTCCTGCAGCTGACATTGCGTGAAAGTTTCTTTTTAAGCTGCAAATGAATTATTGATGCAATTATTCATTCTCATTTAAATATCTACTTAATGGCATTTAAATAACAGTGTTCGGAATGTGTCAACAGTTTACACAGTAATTTGGATTCTGAACTTTATACCTCTGTTTTCTCCCCACACAAATAATTGAAGCTCATCCATTTTGAGTGACAATTGTAGATAAGTATCACTTTTTTTCTATTGCACATGTGCGTTATCTAAATATATTAAATCACTTACTCAATTTTAATTTCATTTGAATGATTAATCAGTTACTTGGCTATAATTATTTGTGTTAAGACATCTCCGATTAGAAAACAGAGCAGAGAGACAATTAGGGAAACAACTGTGTTGAAAATCCGCCTGATCATCTTGCAGCGCGTGGCTTGGGATGCGGGAAGGCGTTCCTGCTGCTGGCAGCCCCGACGCCAGGATGAGGGGCACAGCCTGCCGGGATGACTCGGAGTTGGGAGGCTTGGGATATGTGCGTGTGGATGGATAAATGGTTTTGTGTGGTTTCCTTTGGCTCTTGGATCCAGGGTGAGCTCTGGGGACGAGTTTCAGGGCAGGACGTGGGTGCACTGCAGCACGGAAAGGGGTTGGTGCCCCACGTGCATCACTGGGAGCTCACTGGTTTCTTTGCATGAGAGTGGGGTCCAGTGTATCATTCCCAGATCAAAATGAAAACCTTGGCTTTAAAAACATGCTTCTGCCTTTGATCTTGTATCCACACACGTGTAACTTTACGGCCTTGGCAGAATTGACTCCCCATGTGCATCCCTCCAAAGAGCCCATGGCCTCCTCTAAGGGGGAGAGACGGTCTCGCAGCTGCTGTTGAGATTTTATTTTGGGGTTGGTGGGGATTTTGTGGATTTCAGCGAGTGCTTTAATTCCCGGGTGGTCACTGTTTCTTGCCGTGCCATCCCGCTAAGCTGTGGGAGATGGGTGTAGAGAGGAGCCCCTCAAAGGCCACTTGGCGAAGGGGCGATGAGTTTGCTGGGGTCACGGCAAAGCCAGGAGGGGAGTGGGCTGGCGGCGGAGGCTGAGTTCATTTGCTGAATTTTAAGGCCATTTCCCTTCGAAAAGGTCTCTGCGGGTGAGCGACCCATGGCCTGTGATCCGCCAGCCCACTCCCTCTGCATTGCCCCATTTTTTCTTTTCTTTTTTTTTTTTTTTTTTTTATCCCAGATGTATCCCAGATGTCAGCTTTCTGTAACTCATTTTCCCCGGGTGCAAAGCCCGTCAGAGCCAGGTGAGCCCCCAGAGCTGGCCTGGGGGGGCCTCTGTGGCACTAATGGGGGGGGGGCCTCATCAACCCTCTGCCTCGGGCGCGTTGCAGTGAGCCCATCGACATCCTTACCAGCCTGGGGCTGGGGAGAGCCTGCCCTGAGCTATGGAAATGTTATAACCATAGGTACAAAGCCTCCGGGAGAGAGGGATTATGCTCCGAATCCTTGTTTCCTCAGCCCCTATTTGCCCCCGTCACCCTGTGCCACACACCGCTCTCGAGCTGCAGCTTGCAGGGGCTCAGCGGCATTAAAACACCTTATTTTTTTATTTTATTTTATTTTCTGGAGGGCTGTGTGGCTGGGAAGGCACCGAGCACGCGAGCATTAAAGCGCAGCTGGAGCGGGAATTGCATGTCATATATATATATCCGAGCGGGGGCATTGAGCAGAGCCAGATGTTTCTCCCCTCCCGCGGCTCGTCAGCGCGCGGTGGCTGTTGTGTGCAGCGGTAGTCGTGTCGGTGGTAGGAGGAAGCAGACACACATTAGGGTCACGGCGAGCTCCAGCAGATCCCCGCAAGATTTATGGCGAAGGCTTCCAGCTGGAATGTGTTTGAGGCCGGGATGTGCCAGTGGGGACAAGCTGCTGGGGATGGATGTGCTCGGAGGGACGCGCAGGTCCCTGCGGGTGATGCTTTAAGCCTGGTCTCAGCCCTGGGCTGTGGTGGGGACCAACGGGGGAACCCTGAGAACCAGGTGAGCTGCAAAATGGGAAAATGCTGGAGGAACCTCCCCAGGAGAGGAGAATAAAGGGGCTCCTTTCCCAGAGAGATGGCATGCTGCTTGATGCTGCTCTCTGGCACCTTTCCCCCGCCCCGGTGGCATCAGGGCTGGAGCAGGATGCTCCCTTCCCTGTGGGCAGCAAGGTGAGCATCCCTCCCGGCCTGTGGGTTTCCCATCAGGATCCTGCACCATTAATTACCCCCAGGGGATTCCCTGCTTACCCCAAGTGCCTGACCTGGAGGGGTCCATCTGGTTTGTGCCCTCGGCAGAGGCAGGAGGGGAGTAGTTGGGCTCCTCCAACATCCCAGCTCCGGTGGGAAGAGCCCCACGCACAAACGCTATTGGCAGCATCCCTGCGCACCGTGGCGGTGATGACAAATGTCAGTGACCGGAGCTGGCATTGCTCTGGCCCCATTGCTCCCCCCAAGCCCGGCCGAGCCCCACCCAGCCTGCAAAGGCTCCGAGTTTCCCATCTCAGAGGTGTGGCTTGGCACTGCCTTGGGTGAAAACGCGGCGTAATGAGCCAAAATGTGCACTTATTGGCACTCGCTGGACTGGAGCTGGGTGTCAGCCAAGGGTTTGGCCCCGTCTCCAGCGGCAGCAGAGATCTCCCTTTCAACATGTCATCTAAGGAGAAATCCTCCTGGGCTGCCCACCGCAGAGCTGTCAGACCCCGCTCGCCCTGCGCCCCCCCGGCGGAGGTGCTGGCTTCAATCACTCTCCTGCGCCAGCCCTGGGTCCCCCCCAGCCCACGATGTTGCTGTCGCAGAAGCCCGGGGGGGGCAGGCAGGGTGTGCTGCACTGCAGCTCGCAGGCACTTGGACACACATCCCTGCCTTTTGTTAAAAAAAAAAAAAAACAAAACTGATTTTTTGGCTACGAGGAGGAGCGCTGGAGCTGCCCCAATGCTTCTTGTTGTTAAAGTGCCTCAGCGCTTTCTGGGCTTCTCTGGCTCAGTAGAGAAATCAGGTTTTTATTTTGCTGATTGTTACCAGAAGCCAAGAAATGGGTGTTTTCTGTGTGAAGAGCGGAGTGACGGCTGGGTGCTCGGGAGCGCGGGCGGCTGCTGCGTCTGTACCGGGGCTGCGGGGAGGATGGCAGAGCCGGGTGGTGGTGCGGGGGGAGCGTGGTTTGCAGCCACCATCCTCCACGCCAGGGGGAAGCGCTTTTTACCCTGGTGCAAAACAGCAGCCCATGCCATGGGGAGCACGGGGGGAACCCGGCTGCAGGGCTCCGGCT
The DNA here is from genome assembly GCA_013400135.1 of Rhinoptilus africanus. Lineage (NCBI taxonomy): Eukaryota > Metazoa > Chordata > Aves > Charadriiformes > Glareolidae > Rhinoptilus > Rhinoptilus africanus. The sequence continues at coordinate 26,541 of VXBO01014792.1, forward strand.
TCGGCACGCTGTACCCAAGCACTTCACTTTGCCTGGCGGAGGGGCGAGGGTGGGAAAGGCACTGGTCCTCGTGGGAAAACAGTCTGGAAAATTACTCTGGGATTTTTCATCTCTGGATTTTAGAGATTCCTTGTTCCTTGCCTCATCCGCGGGGCTGTGGGGCTGTTGAAGTTCAAATCATGGTGGGCTTTGGCTGTGTTCTGGTCCCAGTGTTGATGTTGCCTGGGGTGGCTGCTCCCAAGACAGCGAGGAGCACACGGGCTCCCGGAGCCCCTCGGCAAGGTCCCCGTCCTTGGCCAGCGGGCAGCTCGCTGCCAGCGCAGGGCAGCCCCATCCACGATCCAACACGTGCAAGGGACACCCACGGCCATCTGAGTGGGGTGGGTGTCCTTGGGGGTGTCCAGGAGAGCTGGCACTTGTCCTGTGGCCAGTCAAGAGCATGAAACATGGAGCTTGTTTTGCAAATACCAGGAGTTTGAAAAAAGTCTCGGCTGTTATAAAAACTCAGTATTTCCCACAATTCCGTCCATAATGTCCTTAGCATGTCGGTGAGATCAGGCTCAGGAAGGCGGGTGTCCCGTGGGGTTTGCACTGCACGGGTGCAGCGAGCTCCGGCAGCAGCGTTCATGGCATCGTCCTCCACCAGTGGGTTGTGAAACTGTGGGGTCTCCCCTGTGAGAAGGCAGAAGTTTGGTGTTTGAACCCGTGGCCGCGCGTCTGGGAGCTGCTCGGTGGCGGGCTGCCTGCTGAGCCGCCTGCGCTTGTAGAGGAGCTGCCAGCCCCATTCCTCATCCTCCACCTTCCCCCCGCCAAATTCGTCTGTTTGCAAACAGAGATTTCAGCAGAACAAGCAATACGCCGACCTGGCAAATAGGTTTCTTGCTGTCCCACGGCATCTTTCATTAGTGCGATGTAAAAAGCCAACACCATCTATCACCGAATGCAGGACAAAGGAACAACATGCCAAAGGCTTCGGAAGCAAATTCAGCCGTGTTACCAGTTTTCACCATTGTTTCCCAATCCGCTGATGGGGATGGTGAGAGCAGCCCGTGGCAAGAGGCAGCTTTCGTTTCGCCTCTGGATGTCCCCTCCAGCCCTTCCCAAGGCACTTGTTCGCTGTTTTTTTTTAAGGGAAAAAATATCTTTCATTTATCCTAATGGGCTGTTAATGGGATTGGTGTCACAGGGCTGCCCAAGCCACCAGCGAGACGCGGGGGTCGGCAGGCTCCAGCCCGCGGGCTGACCCGGGCTGTTTGGGGAGCAGGCACTTTGGCAGCAGCAGAGCGTTTTACCAGCCCTGTGTTTACTCGGTTTTCATTTTCTTTCTTATTTTTGCAGCTCTGCTCCATTAATCTTCTTCGTGGCATCAGTTTTCCAATGCCTCACTGTGTAATGTGTTCAGCAGCGCTGTGTGTTTGCTTTTTACTTCTTGCTGAAGGGACCGCCGAGAGGCAGTTGGTGGCAACTAAAATCATGCATTTGGCTCTTCTCATGGTATCTTTCAGGCCATGGTTGTAAAACTGTTTCCTCTTGCACACTTTAGGGAGAAAAACTGTAATAATCCATAGATGTAACCGGCTCTGATGCCCCAATCCAGGACCGAGGAGGCTCGTGGCTGGGTACTGCATGCAGGGGGGCTACACACAGCTATCACTGAGCTCTTCTGGTACATGGGTGTTGCAGGGATTGGTCCAGACTGATCCAGATGCTCTTAAAGCCCAGGCACTTGGGATAAAACTTAACTCCAGCTCATTTTAATTACACTGTACATGGAACTACAGCTCCCGCGGTGCAGCTTCCCTTCACCAGCGATGCTGTTGCCAGCCTGGGTACCCACTTTGGCCCCAGTCGTAGATGCAAAAGTAGGGTTACGTGTCCCAAATCCGGGCCTTTCACATCCTCCCAGGTCTCATGGGGTTTGTTGGGCAGCCAGGGCTAGCTCAGAGCGCCCTGGGGAAGCTCCAAGGCTTTCCCCAGGCTGATGAAGGTGGCTTTCCCACACCTTTTCTGGGATACCACCCGGTCTGCTGGTATCCCAGCATCAGCCTGCCTGTGTGCAGGAGAAAATCCTGGAGAAAAGCAGTGTGCTGTCGTTCCCAGCTCATCTCATTCAGGTGGGGATTTGGGTACATGAACCCCGTGTGAGGCTGTGACCCTCCCTGCGGAATTGTCTTGGAAGAGCTGTTGGGAAGCACCCGGCGCTGCCACCTCTCTCCGTGCCGTAACTGGCGGCGGGTGCTCCTGACCTGGGGGTGCCATGGGAAACGTCAGCAAAAATAAATCTGGCTAATCCCGAGGAATGGCCGGGTGCAGCAGCAGCCCCGCGGTTCCAGGGAGATTAAAATAAAGTCTTGCATTACACCACTTGGAAGGGCTGAGATTTACTTGGAAACTGAATCACATTAATTAGCATTCTGCTAATGGCTGTTTTGTATAAATATAGCGTGCCTTAATACCAACACGAGTCGCAGGTTGACATATTTAGATCGTTGATATCAAAGTCATTAACGCCTCTCCGCGGTAAACCTATTCTCAGTTGGGGCTGCAAATGGGATTCTCCTGAGCCAATCAATCTTACTAAAGCCTGAGCAAGAGCCTGTTGATCTTTAGCCACCGAATGGATACGGCTTCCCAGAAATGTGCTTGCATCTGTCAAAATTATAAGCAGCTGGCAGCCGGAGACAAAGGTCATATTTGCTGCGAGTGTGAAAATAGGATCTCAGGACAAGAAATGCTCTTTAGCAGCGTATCAATTCGGGACGTGCTATTAATGTTGCGGCACAATACATGTGTGTGTGTGTGTGCACGCGTCCATTCCTGCAGGCATTTGTACACATGTCAATTATAGATTTATATGTAAAATTTCTCACATATAGCCCGTGGTCCTGGATCTCATCCAGGGCTTATTAAAACTTAGTCGCATCAAAGGCTGGGAAAGGTCTGGCTGAGTTTAGGAACTTGGAGAGCTTAACAATTATTTCGCACTAATTCACTCCTAATTTATTGTTCATTATTGCCCCGATTAAAAGCCCCTCTGCTTGATAGCCGCAGTGAATGTAACGGGTTCCTTTAAAAACGGATCTGGGGGAATTTCAGCATGGCGGGAGCTGCTACCATTTCTGAGCACCCGCTATACCTGTTAGTCATGCAATTACTGCAATTACTGCACTTAGCGCAGCAGAATGCCCTCGGCCGGGCTGTGCCAGGAGCCGTCACTTGGGCCGTGAGGGGGATACGGAGGCAGTGGGACTGGGCAAAGCCCCCATGCCGGCCATGGCCCCTGCCACGGCTCTTGCGCGGGAGCAATGGGCAGCACTGGGTCGTGCCCCCACTGCCCGGGGGGATGGAGGGGAGCACAGGGCTCTTAACACTGCGCATCTCCCAGCCCTGGCGCGCAGGGCTGGGGGCAGTGGCTGGGTGGCCATAGGCATCCCCGGGACGGCATCCTGGGACATTTACTGCCCAGGCACGGAGCAGACACCCCGTGCAGGGACCCGCAGGATGGCATGAGTCTCCTCGGTGGCCGTGAAGCCCCTGGCCTGGCCGGCTTGACCTGCTGCTGGTGCTTTGAAGCCGGGAGCATGGTTTCATCTGGGTTTATTATTAGATTGCAGCGACAGGGATGAAACTGCGTAAGCCCAACTTCTGAAGTATGCAAATGCCTATCTCGTCCAGGAGACCTCGCTGGGTGGTGTAATTTAAGGCCAAGCATTTTAGCTTGGGAGTTTTAATTTTAAATCATAAATCTCTACGGTACAAAAACCAGGGCGCCGCGGTAGCTGCTGCCTGCAGATCCCATGCCGGGGAGGGCGAGGGGATGCTTGGGCACCGAGCCGTCTGAGATGGCATCCCTGGGTGGGATGTGGCTGTGGAAACTCATCCCCTCTCCCTGACGCCGTTTCAGTAAGAGGGGTTGTTCCTACCTCTCGGGAGACCAGCCCTGGCAGCAGGAGCATCATTTGACTTGCATGGAAACCCAAAAACCCGCCTTGTTTGCGTGCGTGAGGTCTGCGTCCAGCCTTGTCCCGCAGGAGGCTGGACCGAGCATTGCTTCCCGCGGGCAGCCGGCGAGTTAACACTGCTCGGGGGGGCCTTCCACCCCCTCCACACGCAGAGAGCTCAAAAAACACGGAATAAACTCCATAAAGCTGGCGGGGAGGGAAAAATGCTAGGCAACAAGTTGAAATGGCCTAACAATAGTGAGTGCTTATTTTGACAGCGGGGTTTTTTTTGCGGTTGGGAGGTTGTGCTTATAATAAAATCCACCACTTGGCTGGTGGATTTTAAATAACACTTATCTCATGGATCAAGCCAGACGGTATGTAACACTGAGGTCCATGTGCGACATGTCTTTCCTTTAATTATTCCTGCCTCCTATTTTGGGTATTTCTTAGTGAGCCTGAAGCCCCGGCGTGGCAGCAGATTGCAAAGGTTTTGAGCATTTTACCAATCGATAAAGGTATTAAATAAAAGCACGTGAGAGCTACATGGAAAGTCATTAGAGAGGACAGGGCTTGGGAAATACATTCGATGTGAACAAACATAAATATCTGTTATTTTTTTAAGTCAAAAAGGAGATGTGGGGGTGGAAAAAATACCCGTCAGTATAAAAATGGCTGGCACCATTTGTCTTGTCAGAGACTGGGCAGCTGGAGAGAGCTCTAGATACAATCCTCCTCCATCAGCAATGCAGGCAGAGGAAAAGATTATCAAAAGAGGAAAGGCTTTAATAAACTGTGAAGCCTCATCACCCACTGAGAAGCGAAGCTTAATTAGAAGATTAAGCAGTTCTCTGGTTGTGTGCGTGGACTCCGTGTGCGGTGGTGCTGTGCCAGGAGGTGCCGGCATCGGCTCTGAACTGGCTCCTGTGGCTTTTCTTGGATGGGAAATGCGGCTGTGCCTGGCTCCGAAATGTGTCACCAGCTCCTCCAGCTGCACCTGCATCCCGCAGGAGCCCAGTGCCGGCATCGCCAGCATGCCCAGAGGCCAGGAATTGGGCTGGGAAAGGGAAAACACTTCGGAGGCAGAGCCCCGAACTGAGCTCCCTGCTCAGTTCCCACTTTTCAGGCATCCTTAGGGACTCTCCGTTCTGTCCCTTCCCGTTCTGCCTCTCCGGAGCCTGCCCTGGCTCCCCCTGCGCCAAATGCATCGTCTGCAGCAGCAGCTGCTCTTGGGACGATTACCTATTTTACCCGAGTGGCCGCCAAATGGAAAAGCTGTCTTTAGAAGGCTATAAATCGGGACAATTCATACATCTTTATTGCTCGGCTCGGCTGGCTGCTGGAAGGGTGCGACGGCGTGTCCCCGGGAAGGGATGCCTTGGTGCGCGGCTTCCTCTGCTCACCAGCCGCCGGTGGGCATCAGTTACACCGAGCAACGCAGTGCAGGAGTTATGCTTCCAGTTTCTCCGATTGGCGGTGAATCGGGTTCGTTTGTATTGCCGGCTCATCTTTATGCCAGAGTTGTTACTGTGCTCTCAGCCTTCCCTAATTCCACATGCTGAGATCCCTGGAAAAGCGGCGCGCAGGAGCCGGCAGCACCCGGGGACGTGTGTGCGTGATGTGTCTCATCGCTGCCAGATGTGTGACATCTCAGTGTACCCACGACTGCTGTGCCGGGCTGGGTGGGCTGGATGCAGCCTGCTGGTGCTGGTGAGACACCGGGGTTTTACCTGCTTGGGAAAAATCCAAGCTCTCTAGATATGGCTCCTTGCTCCCTCTGGAAAGACATGGTTTAAAACACACGCTCTTCCAGGAGATTGTGTCTTGTCAAAGAGCCAGCAAAGCCCCTTTCTTTTTGCTTTCATGTGAAAATAAAGTGCATTTGCATCCGCTGGTGGGATCCGTGGGCAAGTGGAGCAGCAGAGGTAGCCACCGAGCACGGTGTGTGGCCCAGCAGTGCAAACCCGTGCTGCTGGGTAGAGAAACAGAGACTCTTAGAGTGGTTTGAGTGGGAAGGGACCTTAAAGCCCCCCCAGTGCCCCCCCT
>VXBO01014792.1:32580-73840 GCA_013400135.1 Rhinoptilus africanus
TCCAAGCCCCGTCCAACCTGGCCTTGAACCCCTCCAGGGATGGGGCAGCCACAGCTTCTCTGGGCAGCCTGGGACAGGGGCTCATCCCCCTCACAGCAAAGGATTTTTCTCTCAGATCTCATCTCAATCTCCCCTCTGTCAGTGTAAACCCTTCCCCCTCATTCCACGGCTCCCCTTCCTGCTCCAGAGTCCCTCCCCAGCTTTCCTGGATCCCCTTGAGGGACTGGAAGGGGCTGGAAGGTCTCACCGGAGCCTCTTCTTCCATAGCCACGTGCCACCTTGTCCTCTTCCCATGATGGCTGTGTCGTGACAGTGCTCAGGAGGTGCCCTCTTTCCCTTGAGGGTGGCAGAGCCCTGGCACAGGCTGCCCAGGGAGGTGGTGGAGTCTCTGTCTCTGGAGACATCCCAAGCCCGCCTGGACGCGTTCCTGTGCCACCTGCTCTAAGGTGGCCCTGCTCTGGCAGGGGGTTGGACTAGATGATCTACTGAGGTCCCTTCCAACCCTATGATTCTGTGATACACGTGTCTCAGGGCAGGAGCAGTTTGTGGAGGAGCCGCGGGGGTGTCCATCTGTGGTGAGCTGTGAAAACAGCCAGGCTGATCTCTGGGAAAGGCCTGGCAATGTTCGGACCTGGGTTTGGGACCCCGGCATCCACAGTGGGGCTCGGAGTCCATCTGGAGCCGGGACCCCGCAGCCCTGGGAGGGAGAGGCAGCACAAATGCCTTGGGTGGCTGGCAGGACCGAGTCTTAATGTTCTTTTCAGCAATTAGCACCGGCAGCTCGTTTACCCAGGCTGCTCTGGAGCCGTGGTTTCGGTCGGTCACGCCATTCCCACATCCTTTGCTCCCCCTTCCTGGCACTATGCGGAGTGCGGGGGAGCCCCAGGACTGCTCCTGGGGGGATGCCCATGAGGAGCACGGGGACACCACGGGGCTAGGGGACAGGAGAGATGTCCCCTGCCTCGCTGTGCCACAGGCACCGGCTCAGCAGCGGCCAGGATATTCTGGGATGCTTTAAAAAACATTCCTTCCCCCCCAGCCCCGAACTCACACACATGCAGCTTGCAAAATCTAATAACAACCGGTTGAAAAACATACTAAAAACAGGAAATTTATGTAGCATGACCCAAATTGAATTATACATTACAGCACTATAATTGATTTTTTAGAAGAGAGATTAAATTTATTTTATGCCTCACTAACTAACAGCTAGATTTACCTAATTGCTTGGAGTGCAGAGTTAGTATGATTCATTAAGCCCCATACATGCCTGGGTACATTACACTGTGACTAAAGCTTCCCTGCTTCGAGCAATTAAAATGGAGAAACTTGGGGCCTCATAAGTAATTGAATATAACAATACGGCTCGGAGTTGCTGTGGATGTCTTATTAAGTTCTTCAAGCAAAAAAACACAAGTTCCCTCCATTCTCCAGTGAATCATTTTGTGAAATTTTCTATGGCTGGCATTGTTTTCTCCTATTGCCAAAAAAAAAAAAAAAATTGTGTCTATGAGACAGATTTCATGCCTTGCTTCACAGTTTAATTTTATCAATCATAACATTTGAAAAAAATTGACAGCAGTGAGTAGACATCCCCGCTATTCCAAGGAGAGAAATTTTGGGTAGAATCTAGTAACATTTGGTAATTATATACACATTGCAAAAATAAAGGTAGCAATTTAGTAAAACAGGAGCGGAGAGAAATTATCATTTTAGCTGGCAGGAATAAATTAGAATTGTTTGGCAGAGTTTAATAAAATCCCACATAGGCACAAATTACTCTCGGAAAAAGCGGCGATGGGGGCGGATGCTGGGGGGGCTGCCGGGGGAGGCGGCAGCCCGGTCTCTCTCGCGCGGCGGTTGGGATAGTCGTCACTGGCATCATCTCGCGGTGGGGTTTATGTGGGGGTTTTCCCCCCCATTTTGGGCCCAGAAGTGCTGGTGGGCAGCCAGTTGTTGGTGGTGGCTGCCTCAATGCCCGGGGCGGGCAGGGCCCGGGTTCGCCTGCTGCTCCACAGCCTGGCCCCCGCCTCTCCCCCATTTACAGGTTGCGGTTTATTTTGCCAGGAGAATGATTAGAAAAAAAGATCCCCATTTATTATAAATCTCTTATCGATGGCTCAACCCATTTAAATGCTAACCGGGCTCCAGCTGCCTTTTCCCAGCAAGGCTTTGAGGATGCTTCCAGGGTGCCAGACACCCCCTGCGCTGGGGCAGGGCTGACCGGAGGCGTTAGGAAATAAGAAGATGTTTTAACCTTGGTTAGATGCACTATCCTCTTCCTATAATTCGGGTTCCTGCAGACCTGTTACGTGCAGAAGCCATCTCCTCCTCAGTGGAACAACTCGCTTGCAGAATATTAAAGAAGTGAAGAAAGTTTCCGGCATTTCCTTCCATGAAATTGGAAGAAATTGGAAGTCCCAGCAGGGCTGCGCTGTGGTGGCTCTCGCGAGCTCATTTCAGTAAAGAATTTGGGGTGAGCAGACGCTTTGTGCAATTATTAGGAAAATGATTAGTAGCCTTCCAAACGGAGGGGATGAAATGCACACAGCATTAACATTTAATGAGCATTGCACAATCCAGGATCATCAGTTTACTCACTTCGCGGAGCCCACAGGTCATAAAATTCAGGCTGGATTGTGTGAAACATCTTACACAAAGGGCTTCCCGTAACAAAATAAGCCTTTAATTAGCAGAACATCGTGCGAGGCTGAGGTGCAACTTTCCCAGACATATCACCGGTGACGTTAATTACCGAAAGGCTTTGCACATGCATGATTTATGCCTTTTTTTCCCTTGCAGGGCTGCTGTGTTGTGTCTCTCCCTGGGGCTGGGGAGGGCTGGCACCGCTGCGGGCAGTGGGTGCCCGTGGGTTGGGACGGGGGCATGGCCACTGCTCCCTCTCTTCTCCGGTTTGCATCCGAAATCTCCCCTTGTGGATGCGCCCGGCTGCTGGTCCTGGCCGTGCTCTGGAGGAATTGTGTAATTAATGGTTTCCTTGTCCGTGCCCAGTGATGCAGTTATAATTTTATAATTTTACTTCTGGAGCTGGGAGGCGTTCGATGGCGAGCGCTTTGAGGGGGAAAAACAGGCGAGGCTCTCATGAGGTACGAGTAGGTGGTGTCAATGCGTGGGGCTCAGCCAAACTGGGGAGACTGGGAGGAACCCTCCAGCATCCCCCATCCACTGGCCACAGCATCGCCAGGGACCTGCGGCGCCGACCGGTGCCGAAGCTACACTGAGAGGCGCGGGGAGAGACACAGGGTTTTAAACCATTGAGCGAATTATTGTAGTTTTTTAATTACAGCCAAAGCTCTATCGTAGGAAACCTTGCAGGGGAGGATTGAGCAGCGCTAGTGGGAAGTGAAGCGTGCGCATTTTGTTGCCTGAAAATGGGGTTGTTTTTTCTCAGCGCCGGTATCGGCGGGGTCTGTCGCACCACGCTTCCCTTTGCCGTCTGTAAGAGGCTCCTTTGCTGGAAGAGCCGCCAAAGAGCTGGGGAGGGTCACGGCCCCGAGAGATTGAACTACTCCTGGAGGAGGTGCAGTGTGATGAGGACGATTCCCTCCTGCGATAGAGATCCCAGGCTTTTTTTGGCTTTTTCTTTTTTTTTTTTTTTTGAAAAAGGAAAGATCAAGGGATGCGTTTAACAAAATGAGATGCCCTTTATGTCTGTACACACAGGCGTCCCTCGTAGCTGTTACCGTGAAGGGAGAACATCATTAAGAAATAACGAATGGCTCTGCATGGGCTCCACCCCACTCTCGGTGCTGGGAAGGCTAATTAGAGCGCAGAGATAACGATGGAGTGCTCGGATGAATTTGCATGGGACTCCAGCCTGTATAGGGTATGAAAGTAATTTATTATGCTTATTAGAGGGAAGCTTTTGTCACCGCAGACAGAGCCCCGTTAATACCCTTGGAGCTCCTGCCCCAACACCTGCGGCTCAGGATGGGCTCAAGCCACAAAATCCCTCCCCAGCCCCAAGAGCTTCTTCATTCTGGGGTGCTTTGGGGTGGTTTTGGGGCCAGTAAGGCACTGAGTGAGCAGCCGGGGGTATTTGGGGGGGGATGGAGCAGCGTCGCTGTGAGCAGCGAGCGGCTGGGTGGGCTCAGGGGTGTTTGCCCTTGGTGGGGGGTTTGCTCTGACCGACTGGAGGTGGGAACACAGGGCCTGCGACATGGTGTGGGGCACCCCGAGGAGGGTGGGCAGCCAGTTTAAATCCTCCTGGGGAAACTGGAGACCAAACTGCCTCCAGCTGCTCGCGGGGGGTAGAGCTGCACAGCTCTGCATTAGATTTACTGCACTTAAATTTTCCAGACGGCAGCTTTGTTCTCCTCCTCAGCGGAAGCGTCCAGTCTGCTCCTTTAAAGCATTTTGCTCATCTTTATTATCTTGTCTCTTGGTTTTCCCTTCCCCAAAAAAGTGGCCGCTCTGCGCTCGCCAGCCTTTCCGTGCCGCCGGGAGAGGCTGGGAGCTGCGGCTTGGAGCAAAATGGGGGGAACCTGTCACTCGCCCACCCTTCTTTGATTAAAGCTCCTGACACCAGGATCGCCATTAACACTTCTCGCCTAATGAATGCAGCTTATGAGCGATGGCAAACACGTAAACAGGTTTCATCAGGCAAACTCTTTATGATTAAAACTATGGTTTGGGTTAATTAGGTGGACGTGTCTTTGTTTACGTTCACTTTTCACCATTTTTGACACTCTGCACAGAGCAAAAAAATAGAATACTGCAAGAGTTTGGAAGTTTTTAGCCGTGTTCGTTTGCAGAAACGACAGGATGCGCTTGGGTTTTGGTGGAAAGCTGGCCCCCAGCCTGGGGTGGGGAACAGGGCGGGCTGGCTGCCCCCAAACCAGCCGCGAGCAGGGGCAGAGGTGTCCGGCTGAGCCTGCTGCTGAAGGAGGAAGGTACAATACGGGATTCCCTGCTTGCTTCCAGCTCCTTCTGCTGCTCTTCCAGCCTCAGTCATGATCCCGTAACCCAGGGGACCTCGGGTAAAAGCTTCCAGCTGTTTCGCATGAGAAGGACAGGGGGGAACTGGGGGGGGGAAAACCCCCTCAGGCCCCAGTGGCCCATTTCCCCATGGGACGTGTCTTAATCCCTTGCCCTGAGCATCCTATTCCTGAGTTTTGGGCAGGACCGCTGGGCCTTCCTGGTGCTGCCATTCCCAGCGAGCTCCAGTGCCGATGGTCGCAAAGAACAACCCCGAGATACGAACCCGCAGATTCAGCTCTCGCCCATCCTTCTGCTTCGTGGTTGCCGAAAGCCTCGCTCCAGGAGGAATGTGGCGCCGATAATTGGCATTAATTGGCACTAACCATACCTCCCCCCACCCCGCTACCTGGGGACTGGGGGAGTTCTGCCCTTTGCGTGGGGTTTGAGCGGGGGGTGTGTCGTGCTCTGCGGCCGCCGGCTGAAGGGCCGCATACAGCCCGGCCAGCAAATTCTTGTAAAGGGCTTTGAACACAGCCGAGACGTGCGGCAGCACGGATGAAACGCGGAGCAGAAGTGTGGGATAATGGCTGTGTTTTTCTGGAGCGATTGCTCAGAGAGAGACGAGAAACTGCCCCATTTAACGCTCCGGCTCTATCCACAGGACATCAGGAGAGGTCAGGGGTCTATTCTGTCTTACGTTGTTAATATTTTGGACTGAGCCAGGCTTTGTGATGTAGAGGTTTGGTCTACAACGCGTCTGCCTTAATGAACTATAACAGCACAGAAGGCAATTATGGTTTTGTCTAGGCCTGTCTAAGACCATCAACAGCACCTCATTACTTTACAGATTGTTAATGCTGTTGGCAGAAGTTGAAGATCCTCCTTGAAAAAAAAAAATAAAAAAAATCAAATTTATTCTCTGTTGTAGCATACTTTAGCTGATGATAAATGATAAATAGGGGCTTGTGGCTAATTAGACCTCGCTTTGTCCAGAGGCAGATACATAACCATAAACCCTAACCAGGATAAAAGGAAGAGGGGAAATGGCAGAGAACTCGCATGAGGTTTCTTTTAAAGATCATTAGAAGCTTGAGGAAAACGAGGAAAACAAAACTGCTGCTGTCGTGTCCGCGCGTCTTATCTGTGTGTAAGGACTCATGGTCAACAATTCGTCGTACCGCTCTCGAGATTTTGGGCATGGATTCCTTACATACATCTATTTTTTTTTTCCCGTTTTTATTTACATATCAAATCTGAGAAGGAGGAAGGGACCCCCAATGGGGCTTCCTATCAGTGCTTTTCCGATTTCAAAATCCGTGGTGCAATTACTCGTTTTTCCCCGCGTTTCCACCCCCCCCTTGCTATTCCCTTTCCCCACTCCGTGGGGAAAGGGAATAGCAAGGGGGGGGTGGAAACGCGGGGAAAAATGGGTAATTGCAGAGTGGCTGGGACAGGGGTGGTCCCTGGGGTGGGGGGGCCGATGCTGGCTGGCACGGGGACCACCGGGGACCACCACTGCGAGCTGAGGCAGAAGCGCCCCGGGAGCGGGATGTTGCAAATAATTCAGGCTCTGTCAGCGCAACGGTTGCGAGGGCAGAGATGCGTGTTGTGAGCTGTCAGCTGACAGTAATGGACTTGTTAGGGCTCCTGATTGATGGCGATGGCCTTGGAAATTGCCAGAAGCCGTTTCAGTCTCTGTCTGGCTCTGACACAGCCAAGCCCGGGGATGGGGGGAGCGCTGACAGACCACTTAGGGCAGGCTCTGCCCTTTGCACTGCCCGCCACTGCTCTGAGCTGCTACATGGCGCCTTCCAGGCATCAGCCACCACATCCAGCCCTTTGCTGCTACGGATATTAGCGGTTTGGAGTCCCACAGGTCTCCTACGCCTGTGGAGCAGCCCCAGAGGGAAGGGCACAAGGATGCACCGTCGCGGTCGGTGATGAGTCAGGCTCGGTGAGAAATGTGCAGTAGGAGAGATGAGTGGATCGTCTTCATCTCGATGGGCTTGCATGGTTCTGTGGGTTCTGACTTTCTAAATGTCACAACAGTAAAGAGCCACTTCCCGTTCAGCATCCCGAGGAGATATGTGGTGGTCCAAAGCAACGTCCCCCTGGCCATATCCATCACCTTTCAGCCCACTGTTGGGTGGATCATCTTCATCTCGGAGGTGCATGGTTCTGTGGGTTCTGACTTTCTAAATGTGATCACAACAGTAAAGAGCCACTTCCCGTTCAGCGTCCCGAGGAGGCGTGCAGTGATCGAAGGCAACATCCCCCTGGCCGTCTCCATCACCTTTCAGCCCACTGTTGGGTGGAGGGTGCTGCAACCTTCCTGCAAACAATGGCCAGGTGCTACTGCAGCCCCCGGCTCGGTGTCGACAAGGGGCCTGGGGAAGGGGAAGGGGAAAGGGAAGGGAGGCTTGGAACCCCTTCTTTGGCAAATCAGCCCATTTTATAGATGTGACCCAACTTTGCAGTCCTGGGGTCGCTGGCATAAGCCATGGGGTGAGATGGGCAGACCTCAATGTGCACTGATGAAATCGCTCATACCTGTAATGATGCTACTAAACTGGCATGGTGAAAAGGGCAGTGGCAGGCTTGGTTTTCCTGGTATTTTTCCCTTAGCCCAGGTTCTCTGTGATCCGTCAGTCCCACAGTGAAAGGAACAAAATCCTACATGGGAAACCTTGGAGGCATCTCTTGTGCCTTTGTCAAGTTTGAAGGCCAGGCATCTCATGGAAGTGGTTGTCCTACTGCAGAGAGCGTCTCAGCTCTCCTTTTCCCTGGACTTTGGGGGGTGAAGATCACCAGTTCTTCTTGTAACCTCCACTATAAACCTTACAACCATGTTTTTTTCTGCTTTTGTAGGATCTGGTGGCTCTCAGGAGGTGGCTGGAGGACGTGCCCGGGTGGAAGAGAAGGCAGGAGCTGGAGTGCTGAGCAGAGCAGGTTGTCCAACACATGAGGCCCCGGATGCGGGCGCTGCGGTGGTGGTGCGAGCCGGTGAGTGTGTGCACGTCCGTGGTTATCCGACATGCCCATCGCCTGTGCGTGTTGCCTGGGTATGACGTTGCTTCAGTCCTTGCTGCACACAGCTGCAAAGCCAACAGGGCGGTTATCTTGTTAAAAAGGTACATTTTGATGGGCTGAGTAATGACGCGGAATACGCCTTCTCTTGGGAAAGTCTCCTCTTGTTGTGCGTTGGTCGAGGCCAGAGAGGAGGGGCTGCTGTTATTAATTGCTCGTATTGGGGAATTACCCAAAACAGACTGATGCTATCCCAAGGTATGGAAAGGTGCAAACGTCTGCCCTGGAGATCTTTCCATCTGGGCAGACAGGGAGGGAAGTGTGAGCCTGGGAGATGTGTGGTGGTGCAGATGGTTATCTCAGGAGCTGGAAGCTTGGCAAATAGCAAATGTCTTCATGTGGCCATGGATGGGGAAAGGGGTTTTGCTTGTTTGCGCTGAGGGGTGGGCCTCTGTGCCGACGTCACCCTGTGGGAATGCGTAAAGGAGCAGAGCTGTGCTGTTTCCTCGTCTTGTCTTTCGCAGTGGCTCTTGCCCTCTGTTTTGCCTCTCCCTGTTGCTTTTTCACTGTTGGCTCTTTTTCTGGAGCCAGGCTAAGGGAAGAGCAGCTCACGGAGTCTGCTGCCCGTGGCGGTGCTGCAGCCCAGCACCAAACCATGCCCTTTAATCCATGCCCATCACCTCTAATCCAAGCTCTGGAGTGGTCACCGACGGTGGAGCCCAGAGATCCTTTTTTCTTGTACATCCCATGGCCTATGGCTGGCACTCAGCCTGCAAAAAGAGAAGTCAACTGCTGTTCTCCAGAGGAGTCTTTCCATTTGGCATGGAATAAAATTAACAGCCCCAGGCCTCACTGAAATGCTGCGTACTGTGTGGCCGTGGGGTTTCATCCACAAGGGAAACCCGTTGAAGAGGAGCTGGCCCTGAGCGTGGTTATTGGGATGGCATAGAGTAGAGTATGGAGAGTTTGTTTTATGAGAATAGAAAGAAACTTGCTTCCTTACTCAAGAAAAGCAGCCTGTGGAGGAGGTTATGGTTGTGATTATTAATATACTTGGGACGTAAGCATGAAGGAAGGTGAAACTATGTAATGCAGACATGAATAAGACCAGAGTTGACTTCAGAAGAAGGCTTGCAGCCCTCTGAGAGGGGAGACACTGGGATCCCTTTGGAAAGGTGTCAAGATGGGGGCTGATAATGGGGTTTTATGGCACGACTGGCTGGGCTGTGTGGTCTTCCCAGTCCGAGGTGAAGAAAATTGGCCTACATTTAGCTGCTAAATAGAGAAAGAGCTTGTTTCTCTCCATGCTGAGTGTGGTGCAGAGCCCTGGGGGCAGGAGGCTGTGGCGTAGTGTGGCTAATGGCCAGGCACGGGTGGCCAGTGAGTGACCACCAGCCCCTGGGCAAGCAGGGGCTGGATTCAGGCTCTCCCGCCTTCCAGACCCACTTGCTTCTGCTGTCAGGAAGCTCCAACCCATGTGGGAACCGCGACCCAGGTGGCCCCGAGTTATTCCGTAGGTGCCGTTACGCCGACGATGTGGGTGATGGGGTGATGTCCTGGCAGCGGGTTCCCATCCAAGGGAAGGAGCAGTCCTGGGAGGACCCGTCCCTTCCTCTGGCACTGCCTCTCCTGCAGAAAACCCCGCTCGAAGAGGAGCGCTCCCGGGCACAGCCGGGCTGCGGAGTTGGGGTCCATCACCCAGCCCCGGGGGCTCCCCACCAGCCCTGCCGGCACGTGCCCCTCTCTGCCAGCGACCTCCCCAAGTCTGAGGTAGCACAACCTGCTCATCCCCGTGACCCCCATCTAGTTTAAGTTGTTTATCTTAGCTGCAGAAAGAAAATCAGGAAAAAAAATAAAAATAAAATCCCAGTTGGGGAATTCCTTGCAGTGTTTCTTACCCTCCATTGCGTTGCCCCCAGCCCTGACGCTTGCAGCCGTGCCGGGCTCTGCCCACGCACGTCGCTTTGACCTGAAGGCATCACTCTGTCTTAGGTATAAAATGTTATTTCGTTCCCTCTTTTTCAACCTCGGGACTCATTTTAGCGAATGCGATCATTTTGAATTGTTCTCAGCAGTGAGGTATTTTTTTAAATGGACTATTGAGCTCAGATAACAAATTTTAAATTATAACACACATGACCTGAGCCAATTTAAACTTAATCTAAAATGCCGAATAGCTATTACCCCAAATGGCTGCAAGAACACACACACGCAGGGTTGTTGCTTACGGAAAGAGTGAGCGTGGCCTCCAGCCCGCAAGGCAGTCGAAACCTCGGTCGAGTGCTTCACTGGACCCTCGTGATTTAAAGCAGATCTGTGCGGAGCAAAATCTGAATTAAAATATTTTTTGTGTCTCTTCAGGCCACATGAAAAAGCAGGCTGCTTCCATGCGGTGGTTGTTTGTCTTTTTAAAATGCCCATTTTTGGCTAGGTTGTCATTCAGTCGCCGAGGCCTCGGGCTGGCTTGCTTTGAGATGAGCTTGTAGAAGACGGACGGTGGCGGTGCAGACGGCCACGAGGAGATGGGGACCTCCGGGGAGGTGCTCAGCCACGGTGACGGATGCTCATCTTCACCATCTTCATCATCTTCACCATGCCTTTCTGTAACCATCAAGCAATCCGGTATCTGCCGCACGTCCGTTGTCCTGCCCCCTGCCAAGGAGGGTTGTCCCTGCTTTGTGTTCGGTTCGGGGTGGTCCCGGTTGCGCGCAGGCACAGCATCTCGCCAGGTCCGGAGTCGCCAGGACGGAGTGCTGAGCCTTGTGCACTGCGTCTGGTCCCCCTCATCCCGGGGGTCACCTCCTGGGACCTGGCTTGTGAAAACAGCAGGATTCCGCAGGGGCTGGTGCAGAGCAGGACGCGGCCGTCGCCCTGGGTGCCTCCAGGGTCCCCGCTGGGGAGAGAGCGCAGGCGCAGCAGCATAAAACCCGCCCGGTGCCATCGGGTCCGGAGCCACGCTGTGCTAACGGGCTGCTCCGGCATCAACCGTGGGTGGATCCAAGGGGCTTCCAAGCATCTCCTATGAAGTTATTAATTAAGATTTTACCATCCGCTCTTTATTTCCTCTTGCCTCTTCCGTATGCCCTTCCTCAGCCGAGCGGCTCGGGCAGAGCTCACAGGGGATGACATCCCCATGCCTTTGGTAGCGTGCGTGGCTTGGCTTGAGGAAAAACTACATTGAATACAGCCGGAGAGCTCCTCTTTTTCTGGAATATTTGCGGATGGGAGGGTTCCTTATGGGGAGCACCCCCAAAAAGCCCAGCAGGCGCCCAGCGGCATGCGGGCGATGCTGTGGGGAGGCTTTTGGGCTCCCGGAGCATAAATCTGGAGCGGGGGCTGTCGCGGTGCAGCCGTGCCGGGGAAGCTGTGCCTGCGGCGAGCCGAGCCGAGCCATGCCGTGCCGCAGGAGCAGCCGCGACAAGCCGCAACCGTAAAGCCTGTGTGCAAGAAATCATCCGTGCTGAATAAAATGACAAGAGAGCTGTAATGCTTTGTGGAGTGTGTTTAATGAAAATATCAGCCCAGGCCTACGACATGAGGCATTCATGTATAATAAAATGAGGTTCCTGAAACACTTCAGAGCATAAACCATCTGGTCTGCTGTGATGTACTAACAGCTTTGACTAATTTTTAATGCAGGTTTTATGACGGATATGCACATCACGCTGCCCATGCATAAGGAAGATACAGCCTGGCTGCACTTTGAACTGAACTGACTGATGATGAATTTGTCTCCCATTTTAATTACTTTCTGTACATTAAAGGTGTAGTGGACCATGTGAAGTGCTTTGTCTGGCTTATCCCCTCTGTGTCCCCACATCTCCTTAAAGTGCCGGAGCTGCCTCCGCTCCCTTATCTGCAGCCAGGCGTGCGGGCGACGGGAAAGGGGGAGATGGAGACCGAGCTGCCTCCTATAGGACTTGGTCAATAAACACGCTGGGCCACCAGCAACAAGCGCATTTCATGAGGTTAATTACTTCTTATTAATTACATCCCTTGAAATTTTCTCCAGCCCATATGGCAGGGATCGGTGCTGCCTGGTGGGGTTTGCAAGGAGAAATCGCCATTTTCTTCTGCACAAATCAGAGCGGTAACTCGCGATGGAAGAGGCTTTCAGACTGCAATCTCTGCTCTCGGCTGCCTCTCGCCAGGCTTTTTCTCGTTAATGAATTTTTAAAACACTTTATCAGCTTTAAAACATATTTATTTATTTAACGCAACCCAAAAGTGGAACCATTTATCTAAGCAAACCCCAGACATTCGGGATGGAGCTCAAATAAGGTTGGCTTTAGTTGGACCAAAGCCTCGGCAGGACTTTTGCCTGTTTCTCAGCGAATTTGCAGCCTGGCCGGGCTCTACCCTTCCCCTGATGCCCAGGAGAGCCAGTTCCCTGAGGAAACACCATTTCTGAAAGGCCAGCATCTCCTTATGTCAATTCTTCTGGCAAAATTCAAATGACCATTTAATGCTGTAGTATGGGAGGACCATGCTCCTGTTTCTTCAACTTTTCCCATCTTTTGGAAAAAAAAAAAAGGAGAAGAATGAATGCAGCTCAGCCAGTGAAGACGTATCGTTCCTCTCCCCTTCCACCACGACGGCTCTGGAATATCAGATTTTCTTTCTGAAATATCAGGATTTAATTTGCCAATTGAAATGTGTGACAGGACTTTGAGTCAACAAGAGTGAGGCTTTTTCCAGCTCCCCTTTCTCTTTCCTTCCATTGGACCCGGAGCTGGGCAGACCGTTAATTGCAAATACATTATCAAATGACTTTAGTCCTTTGTTTATCCCGAAAGTCATTTGTGAACCGCTCACGATTCCTCTCCCTGCCGTCATCCTTCGGGGATGAATGAGCTTTACTGTAGTCTGGGAATTCAGCTTTGGCTGCGTTTTTGATGCTTGCAGCGTTGTCCTGGTTTTACTCATCGATTGGCCAGCTGAAGCCTTTTAAACGGGAGAGGGCTAAATAATGACTAACCTGTCTCCTTAAGCGAGTATCCAGACACACTGAATTTCACAAACCTTTGGGGATTCATCAGAATTTGAACAAATAAGCCAACAGTCGTCCTGTTGCTGGAGACAAACTAAGGCAATAGCCACGCTGTGAGCGACCGCAAACAAAATGGGTTTTATTAATGGGAATATCCACCAATCGCGACTTACGTTCTCCAAGGGGAAACTTAAGTTTCAGTCTCACTGTAAAAAAAAAAAAAAAAAAATTAAAAATTCAATAACGAGACTGGGCTCGGTGACTGAGCAGAAGGGAAAGTACCTACAAGCAGCAAATGAATTGCCAAGGACGGAAACCCCTCCAAGTGCAATGTGTTAGAAATCAAAATGTCATTTTATTGGGCGTTCGCTTCGTCATGCTAACGAGCACTCTGCTTCAGCCCCTTTTCCTGGCGGTTTTTAATTTTAGCCTTTCTGCTGTGTTCTCGGTTCCCTTGTTTCTGCGAGGATTTCCGAGCCAGCGTCTTGCGTAGCCTTCGCAGGTCGGTGCTAATGGGGCTCTTCTCCCATTAGCGGCAATAACAGCGAGTTCAGCGCTTAAAACCGCTCGCTAACTGATTTAAGCGGTTTCGCCTCGACCGTACTCAAATCATCGGGCGCAGATATTAAATGCATCCCCGTCGCTGCGTGCAGCTTCCGACAGCTGCTGCATTTGCATACCCTCTTCCCCGGTACAAACGAGATCCTGCTTTGGAAAGTTTCTTTGGGGAATACCTCACAGTTGGCCTTGTTTGTTTAGGAAAATATTTATACAAGTTGTTCTTTGAAGAGAAAGGCTCGCTGAAAGGCTTCCTGAGGAGCCGGGCGGTGGGAGGGAGCGGAGGAGCTGGTGCAGGCTGCGGGGCTGCCGCCGCCGGGCCCCCACCACGCTTGCTGCGGGTACCCCAGGGTGTGCAGGCTGCACCCAGTGCTACAGAGGCTCCTTTCTGCTCCCCCAGTTCCGCATCCCACTGGGACCACAGCATCCTCCCGGCCCCGAGACCTGCAGGTCCTCGGCAGGGAGGGGTAGGAGCTGCCGGGCATCCTCCGCTGGGCACGGGCAAGACTGCGGCCAGGCTGGGGTCACCGCGTTACGGGGAGGTTTTCCAGAGCAGAAGGAAATCCCAGTGCCCGGGGGGAGTGTGAGAAGGCAGTGTGTTGGACAGAGCTGCACAGAGCTCCGGGTGCAGGCTTTAAATAGGATTCCCCCCCAGAACGGTGGGATGCACCTGCTCTGGATGGCACATGCCAGCCTTCTGGCAGAGGTGTCCAGGACAGGTCCCCACACACTGGTTGAGGTTTTCCAGGATGCCTGGGGTCAAGAACAGACCTGAGCAGATCCTCCAGCTCCCAGGGGAGCATCCTGAGCGCTGGCCATCCCTGCAAGGGCCTGTCCGGGCACCTGCGGGTGGCTCTCTCCCCCCTGAAGCAGGGTCCGCAGAGTCCCTCGGCGCCTGGCACAACGCTGCTGTTGGCATTGGAGCGATGCGTTGAGAGTGACAATGTCATTACAGCTGGGATTATCCCAGGGTCCAAAGTGACGGAAGCGGTAAGGGATGATGAGCCAAGGAGTGCATGCGGGGTTGGAGTTTTTTATTTTCCTTTGAGAATGTCATAGTTAGGCAATAGGAAGAACAGCAACAGGTCTGGTCCTGCTCAAACAAGTCCCGAGCAATTGTCCCCTCCGCCTGTCTCTGCGCTCAGCTCGGGGCTCTTCAGGCAGCCACGAGCTCATCCCTGCGCTGCCGGCTCAGCTTGCAGGGGAGAGGGAAAACCGGGTGCCTGCGTAATTTGGAGCCACATGTAAATTGACATCGTTATTCAAATCATTCGCTTTGCATCCGTGGGTGCAGGGCTGGGCTGCGGGGTGGCTCTGGAGCCGTGCTCTGCTGCAGCCCGGGGTGAGGGCTGGCAATGGGACATTGCTCCGGCTGTCCTGGTGGCAGCAGGGACGGGTACCAGCCCTGTCGCTACCTCTGCCCAGCTCTGCCAGCCACCTCTGACCCTCGCGTGGGCCGGGCAGGGGGGGCGCAGGCGGAATCGCCAGCGTTTGAGGACAAACCACCTACATCCCTGCAAGCAAGGAGCATGGGAGCTGCAGCAGGCTGGCGTCCCCGCTCTTCTGGTTTGAATTTCAGGAATTGTTCGTTTTTAAGTATTTCGGCCCATCCCCTGCACTGTGGCGGGGGGTGCTGCAGCACCGTCCAGCTAGGAGTAGGCAGGGTAAGGGCAAACTCCAGATCGCTTTGCCTGGCTGTTGAATAGGACCTTTTTATTAGGTCAGAAATGCGGCTGACTTCTTCCCATCTGACTCCATGTTTCCTGTTTTCTTCAGGGACCTGGAATGAAAAACACTGAACCACCACAGGAAAAGTCATTCTCGCTCGGACACTGAAATTCAGGACAGGCAAAAGTTTTCACACGGGTTCCCCTGGGATTCCCCAGCCCGGGTTTCTACGTACAAGTGGTTTAAATCATCCAAGCACTTAGTTGAGCTGGACTTAATGTCCAACCCTCTTGAGATCAGCCCATCTCTATTTACTGTTCCAAATATTTAATTTTATTGTTATGCAAGGGTAATGCTGCTTTTCACATTCGGCGGCGTCTTCTCCTAATGGGACTTAAGTGGTACAAATTTTTATATATATAAAATGTGCACTCCTCTGCAATTAAACGCAAAGTGCCTGTCCGAGCGTTGCAGGATTTGAACCTCACAGCAGAAAGAGAGATGCTCTGAGGTACCCTGCTGGAGATGCCCAGGCTTGTATTCCGGCTGCTGCGGTGGGTTAAAGGGACACTGCGGGTCTTAGCTTGGCCCCTCCACTGCGGCTGCTGGGGACGAAGGGACTGTCCATCCCCCCATCAGCCCGCTGCATGAGAAGGTTAAGAATGAGCCCAAACCCACGGCAGCCCAGGGAAATCCAGGATTCCAAAATGCCAGTGTCGGGGTGGGCATTGAACACCTGTGTGTGCGACCACCGGGACTCATTGGAGGACGGAGGGCCTGGGGAGGGGGCTGCTCTGGGGTCGCTGCTGTCAAAGGGGGGAAGAAACCTAGCAGTGCTTGCCATGCAGGGCACGCCTTGGGTCGGTGTTGTCCCCAGGCGGTTCAGGATTGGAAAGAAATGTATGTACAGGGCGAGCAGTGCGGTCAGAAAATTGCATGAGTAGGGGGAAAAGTTACTCGTATCGGCTGGGCAACGGGAGAGAAGCTGTGGCGTGATAATAAGCAGGCTATATATGAACTTTGGATAAAGAGAGCTCGGGCTCCATGGCTGTAAGTCCAGGAAAAATTCACCCCAAAGCAAAACAAGACAGCACACTTGTGTTTCGTCAGGATTACGTACACCCAGAGGGAGCAGGTTGGTTGGGCTTTGTAGGTTTGTGCAGGTTGGTTGCGTGTTTGGGGGTTCGGAGCTTGGCAGGAGAAAAGTCTGACCCTCACGCATGAGAAAAAGATTGATAAAAAACTCTCCCAGACTTAGCACACCCCCCTAGAGGTATCTCTTGCTCCCCTGGCAGAAGGACGCCTCGCACCGAAATTCATCGGCGAGGGGAGGGCAGGGGCTGCAGCCCTCCCTGCTGCTCCTCCAGGACCTCTCTGCTCCGGGAAAGTCCTCCTCATCCCAGCCAGCTCAGGAAAGCAAAACACCGTCTTTAGCAAAAACATTCCTGGAAGCGGCTGGTGCTCATGCACCGCTCCATCAACGTCGTCACGGCTTCTCCTCCGTCATATCAGCGCCAGCCCCGCTGCTCTTGCCAAGCCAGGAAAGTCTGACAATGAAGGGAGTCCATCATCACTCTCGCACACATTTCCTAACGCTTGTTTTAATGCCCAAACATCTGGGAGAGATGCGTGTTACGCTCCCAGAGCCGTTTGCTTTGGCTGCGCCGAGGCATTTCGAGCGACGGGGGGAAGCAGAGCCTGTGTGGGCCAAGGTTGGAAAGGGGGAGAATTATTTTAAAAGTGCATGACAAGTAATTAACAGCTTCCTGAGAACTAGAGCCAGCTGAAAATTTTACTGGAGGTTTTTTTTTTGCCGAAGAAAAATGGCTGTGTGAGAAAAAAATTTCTTTCCCATTCTTCCTTCTATTGAGAATATGGGAGATTTTCTTAAAAAAAAAAAAAGGATACTCTGATAGTTTTGGTTGCTGGGAAAAAATGCCTTTTCTCACACCAAAGTTTTCTGCTTTTTTGGTAGATGATAGACAAGGCCAGGAAAAAAAGAAGAAAAAAGGGGAAAAAAGAAGGGCAATTACCTTTCTGTTGACAGAGAGGCACAGCAAGCTGTTGGTGCGTGGGGCTGGGGGCAGCACCCTGCCTGCGAGAGCCCGCCTGCCTCCCGCAGCCACCCAGAAATAGTGGCACGGATGGTCCTATTAAATTCAATTATATTTGAAACAAGTAGATTAGGCTACATAGCTAATTAACGGCAGCCTTCATGGTGAGAGCTTCATTAGGAGCGCAGGGTCACTGACGGGGGCGGCGGAGGTGTCCTCGCCCCGTCCTCGCTGTCCGTCCCGCTGGGGGACGTCAGCGGTGGGCCCCGGGGACGGCTCTTCCCGGTCTGGCTGTAATGACGCTAATACGCTGCTTTCTGGTAATTTTCTATTAATTGTTTGCGCTCCCTATGTGTCTTCAATCCATTAGTTACACTTTGAGGGATCGTAGCAGGCAATAAATCCTCTGGTCTGCCAAGGGCTCCTGCGACGTCTTCCATGGGATCGTCCCCCCGGCCGGTGTTTGTAATACAATTGGAGCCTCAGCCCCTCTCAGACCCCGTCCCCCAGCTTGTCCCCCCGCCAGCGGCAGCCGCAGCAGCGCTGCCGGCTTCCCCCGGGGCCGCGCCTGCGGAGGGATGATAAGGGAATCGGATTTTAGTGGCGACACTAGAGGTGAAATCCAAAGATCCAGAATATTTAGTTATGTTTACCCACAGTAATCAGCTTCTCAAATAGATGTCACTGGGAAAGCTTGCACTACATTGATTGCGCCGCTCCCCGCTTTCTGCCCAGGGGCAAACAGCTCTGATTAATATTTCACAACACTTCTCTTTTTTTTTTACCCCTTTTTTTTTTTCTTTTTTTTTGTGCTTGGAGAGCCTTGATAGAGAGAGACAGAATATTTTACCATCTCTTGTGTTTGCCTGCTCCAGTAATCATTGGATTCAATCACTCTTGCAATGTTTTTATGAATTAATAACAGGCACTTTGGAGGGCTAGCAGGGAGATGGGAAATGCAATCTGTACAACCTTAATGAGCACCGTGGGGACCCGGTACCATGGTTTCCGAAATCCTCTCTGTGCTTCGCTCTAAATCATTGTCTCTAAAATTACCTGCTTGCAGTTGGCCCTCGCTGGCTCTCCTTGGGCAGGGGCGCACACCTGCCTCCCCGCTGCGCCCGGCCTTTCGGCGCCACCACTTCTTTGGAAGCCGGCCCAATTAATATTTTTTTTTTTTTCTTTTTTCTTTATTTTTTTTTTTTTTTGCTTTTTTCTTTCTTTTTTTTTTTTTTGTTGCTGCTTTAATAAAAGCTCACCTTCATCAGCGCTGACAAAATGTTTGTCTTCGCTGCCTCGTTAGTGTTTGCTCTGCCCCAGCCGCCGCCGGAACAAGCAGGATGGATGGGGGCAAAGCCGTGCTGGCAAATTAGCTCCTGCCACCAGACCGGGGAAAAAAAGGATTTGGGGCGTTTTGCTCTGCAATTCCATGGAACAGATGGAATTGGGGAAGGGGGGCTGTGTTGGCTCCAGCTCTGATTGCCACCACTGCTGCGAACCAGAGGAAAGTGGGGCAGGGAACGGGCGGTCCCGCCGCTGGGTGGTGGGCACCTCTCCATCTCCCGGGGGTGCAGAGGGATGGGGCTCCGGTGTCTCTTCACCGTGGGGGCAGGTGGGCGAACATGGTTCCAAAGAGGAGCTTCCACCATTCCTGCCCATCCGTGCCGCCGTGGGCTTTGCCTGCGGTGCTGACTCAGCGGAGCTGGCTTTGCCCAGGCGTTCTCCAGCCTTCCCCGCTCTCCAGTAGCTTCCCATCAGGAGGCAGCTCTGCTCTTCTGCTGGGCGGCTCTTCCAAGGTGGCTTTTCTTCCCCCCTCCACCCAGTGGAAACCAGCTGCATGGGCCGATGGCATCTCCCGACGTGGGCAGCACGTGCAGATCTCAGGAGCGAGGACGGGCACCGCGGGCCGAGCTTTGCCTGCGGTACGGCTGGGATGCCGGCTCGCCTTTCGCCCCCGTCCCCGGTGCTCTCCCTGTCACCACGGCAGGTGCTGCTGTGTCTGCAGAGCCCCCGGCCCCGTGGGTGCCGGGACCTCCGGAGGGACCGTCCCGAGCCCCGTGTCCCATGCCCATGGAGAGGATAGGGGGCTCGGGACCCCAGCTCCCGGGGTCACCTTGTCCTCCTGGGGCAGCGCAGGGGCAGCACGGGGGAGCGGAGCACGCGGGGCGCTGGGGACGAGCTGCCCCTCAGCCTAGACGTGCGCCTGCACTTTTAAAATTCGTCTGAGTGGAAATTTGGCCACGGGCAGCACAATTGTGTTTCTGGCTTTGAAGCCAACTGGAGTCGTTCAAGCACATACTCCGTTCCCCTGGAGGAAGCAGAGCTGTTGATAGGGCGTAATTTCGCAGCACGAGTGCTGGGGCTGGATCCAGCGTCAGTGTCTGTGCGCGCGCGTCTGAGGAGTCCAGAAATACCGACGGGCGAGATCCGACCGGAGAGTCCTGTGCTGGGTCCCTGCCCAGAGGAAGCCTGGGGAGGGGGCTGGGGGCCACGGGAGAGCTCGGTGCCCACTCGTGGGGGACGGCGCAGATGTGGCACAGCTGCCTGGAGCACGGGCTTGCTCACGGCATCCCTGGGAGCCCAGATGCTCCTTCAGGTCTTTGGGAAGTGATGCTTCCTCCTTTGGTCACCTGCAAGAGGTAAATGCTGGTGGGACCCTCGTGCGAGGTCTCCGTCGAGGACAGAGGGGGTGTCCCCTGGGGGTAGGGGTGTCCCCGAGCCCCCGGCAGCATCCGCAGGACCAGCATGCAGGGTGGGGGGTGCTCACCCATGCCAGTGCTCGGCCAGAACACAGCGCTCCTGCGACTTTTATTGAGGATTTAATAAATGAAAGAAGCAAACCAAGCCCCCCCAAGGGCTGCAGCCTCTGGACACTGTCTCCTCCTCTCGNGGTGCCAGGAGCAGGTGGGTGGGTGGGCTCTCACACAGCCCGCTGCGGAGGGGAGCGGGCAGCGAGGCCTCTCCGTGGCCGGGTACGGGCAAAGCCTGGGTGGTTTGTGCCGCTGCGCTGCTGGCGAAGCTCATGTTCAAAGAATTTCCCCCCAAAACAAGGTCTGACTGTTGACCTTCCCTAGCAAGCCAGGCACCGATTTCCTCTGCAGATTTCTAGCGTGCGTAGCCGGGGCTCCCCAGGTCTGGAGGAGGACAGCCCGTGGGTTGCCCCCTGGCGAGGGGTGCTGGCCACGGCCCCCAGCCCAGCAGGATGGTCCTCAGTGGCCCAGCAGCTCGGCTGCCAGCAGGATGCGTTGGGGCACCCAGCACCCCCCGGCACGGCCAGCCCCGTCCCTGAGCATCCCTCCTCCCGCCCACACCTCTGCGCTGCCAGCTGATTATTTGGGTTTTTTTTTTTATTTTTTTTTGGTCTTTCTTTCCTCTTTGCTTGATGGTGCTGTTGTAAAAGCCCTGAACAATAGCCCGCATTTATCCGGAGCGCGCCAGGCTGCCAGCTGGCGGCAGATCAGCCTTCTCATCCCCTTCCAGGGCTCTTAAAGACAACTGTCCCAAAAACTGGGGTGTGCGTTGCTCTGAGAAGTCCCTGCTCTCTTAAATGCCTGGGCACTGATACAATTAATGTTTAGTGCGGCATTCTTGCTTCCTGGTTGCCATTCTCTACAAAACAATGGGGTGTTTTGCCCATGAAATTACTGTTCTGATTAGGAGGAATATGTCCGTCATTAGACTTTCAAATGCGATCCTTCTGCAGCGCAGCACTGGCAATCCGGCTGAGATTACTCCGGCGATATTTCTGTTCCTGAAGGAAATAGCAAGTGCAAATAGGGCAATTTTATACACTGACTGGGGAAGGGGATTTGCATTGATGGATGCTGTTGTGTTCACGGCAGCGACAGCTGGGGCCAGGGCACGCACAGGCTCCGCCAGGTTGCAGCTCTTGCTGTCTCTCTCTCTCTATATATATATATGTCTGCATGTGTGTAATAATCCACATTTTAAGGGGGGCCCAAGCTGGCCCAGGCAGGACAGGCAGCTCCGCCAGCGCTGCAGCCTTGGCCTTGAAAACCCGGAGCCTTTTAATTCAGAGAGGATGTTCCCGGTTGCTCCAACAGCAAAGTCCCATCAGAAATCCCCATCCAGAGGGAGGGGACAGGGCATGGGATGGAAATGGTCAATGTGGGGGGCTCTGAAGTTCAATGGCACCCCGAGGTTTTTTGGGGTTCCCGCTCTGGTCCATCTGCAAGGGGAAGGTGCCAGGGATGGGACGGTTGTGCAGCAGCATCCAGTGTGGGGGCTGGCAGTGGCTGGGGGGGGCCGGTGTTCCGGGGGGGAGGGGCTCAGAGCCAGGCTGGGCTAGGGAGACACACGGCAGGGCTGCAGGGCTGCCTCGGGTG
This sequence comes from Rhinoptilus africanus, assembly GCA_013400135.1. NCBI lineage: Eukaryota > Metazoa > Chordata > Aves > Charadriiformes > Glareolidae > Rhinoptilus > Rhinoptilus africanus. Next base: position 54,165 of record VXBO01014792.1, read on the forward strand.
GCTCCTGCGCAAAGCGTTTCATCCAAAAAGACCTTGGGAACAGAGGTTAGGGAAGGCAGATAAAAGATAAGCAAGACATCAGCATCCCTGAACTCGGCAGCTCCCCGCAGTGTGCAGGGGATGCTGTTATCCCTCGTTATCCCTCCCTGCCCATATCCCACCCGAGCCGGGTGCTTCTCAGGGGGCACAGCCATGCCTGGGTGCTTCTCCCCGCTCCGTTTTACTCCTGCCTTCCCCAGTCCCACAGCACTCAGTAATGGGGCTGGAACGGGGCGTCCCAGTCCCCACCTTGCAGCTCCTACCCTGGGCTGAGCCACCCTCGCCCGTAAAATGTCCCTTCCTGAGCCTTGGAGAGGTTTTTTTTCCTGAGTTTGGCTGATACAAATTCCCACCGGCGAGCTGGAGGCTGGCAGCGAGCTTACTCATTCCTGGCTTATCATCACAAACCTCTGACCTTCAAACACGGCTGGTGCGGTGCCCGGCAGAGCGAACTGGAACCCAAACAGACGGGGATTCACCGGCACTTCCTTATTGCTGCCTGAAACCTCCCCGCCAAGTCACGTCCCCCCCAAGGACACCCCCCCCCAGGGATGCCAGTGCCTCTGGGTAACCCTCGTCTGATGCTGGCACAGGGATGGTTCCACGGGTGGCTGGAGCCCACGTGCCACCTCTCGCGGGGCATGTGTCCCACCCCCTCTGCATTGCAATCCCTGGGAAGTGAGGTTGGGGTCTGGGGGCTGGTGGGGAGAGGGTTTGGGCTCTCTTACCTTTGGGCTCTGTTACTTTGGGCTCCAAAGAGCCACCGGGGCACCCCAGGAGCCAAATTGGAGCCACCCTGAGCCATCAGAGGACATCAGAGCCACCCGCAGCCATCAGGGACTGGGAGCAGCCCAGCTGCACCCGCTCCAGCACCTTTCCCGTGCAGATCGAGGGCAAAAAGTGGGAAGCTGCGGGGCTGGAGGGGTGTTCCTCCCCCTGCCCCAGTAGGGACGTGGGTGAGGCAACTGGTGTGCCAGTGGGAACAGAGGAATGCGGCAAAATGGGAGCAGGTGGGGGGGAGAGAAATTAATAATTATCTAAACCGCACCCCTATCGCTGTTCATCAAAATTTGCCCATACTTCATTCCAGTCTCCTTTCTTCTTCTTGCCTCCAGTAAGTACTTTAACATCCTTTTTAAAAATTAAAGGGGGAGGGTTATGGAACAGATAAGAGATAATTGCCTAGCTTTGACTCTTCTATTGATGTGAAAATAGGATTGGAATTACTCACTCTGGTTGAAAGGTTAGTTGAAGGTTATTACAGGAAAATTGTTATTCATACATTTTTTCTGTGCTGCTGGATAGCCTAAAAGATTAAATTCACAGAGTGCATAATGACCCATCACAACGGACAATGGTGGGAATAATCTCCAGAGACTCCAGATAACAGAACAGAGACTTCTTTGAATAATTCATGGTTCAACAGACATCCCTCACTAACAGATTACATGTGAGTTTTCATTAGAAAGGAGATAATTTAAAGTAGCTTTAAAAATAACCGGTATTTTTAACGGAAGTGGAATTACCATAAGCATTTATGCAGTTTGTTTATGCTTTAATAAATCTACTTTCCTCCTGACCTTCATGCCATGGGAACAAAACGCTAAGGGATAAAGAAAGTCATTGTTTGTGACAGTCCCCTCTCATCCGCGTACTGCTGATCGAGCATCGGTTTCATATTCTGCCTCACACTTGACTGCCTTTAACACACGGGACGTGTGAGCGCTCCCGGCCGAGAAGGATGCTCCGGACATCCCGGACCACCCGGCGCTGGGTGGGATGCTGAGGGAGATGGCGCAGGGACCAGGCGCGGGTCGTCGTTCCCCCGTCCCCTCCGCTGCTCGGCTCCCTTCCCCAGCATCAAAATCACACCCCGGCTCGGGCTAATCTTTTAATTTCATCTCGTGGAGTAGCTATTACACTTTAAAAGCTGATTGTTTGTTAAAAGCGCGCATTTGTTTAGGTTTAATGGAGGCCCGATACGCATCTATCGCATTGTTGTGAGCTGCGACAAATATATCTTAAATAATTAATTGATATTTAGTAAACATGTAATAGTTATCTTCTCCAATCTAAATTAAATACTAATTAAAACTATATAATTCGCTGCTACGGCCTGCTTAGATGACAACGTTGCCAACCAGGGGGATGAGGAGGGTTGCTGTTGCCGCGAAGGGGTGAGCAGGGGCTTCCCTGGAAGGGGGGGCTTGGGGGCGTTATCTCCACTTTCGGGCAGGTTTTGGGGTGCCAGCCGGCACTGCGGCTCCTGTGGCTGGGAGAAGGCTGGGATCAGGCACGGGATGCAGGTCCCAGCGGGGCAAAGTGCCTGATGGAAGCTGTAGTCCGGGCACTGCCTTCCCGCAGCATCCCCGCTTCTTCACCCTTCCCAGGCTTCGCTGCCTCCGACGGGAGTTTAAAGCCAAGTATTTGACTGCTCACGAAATAAAAAGGGTGGGAGAGTCGAGGTGGTAATTATACGGTAAGGTGAGATAAAGCAAATATTTGAAAGGTGATTCATTTCCAGCATAGCTGAGTGATGCGCAAGCATTCCTCTGGGAGAGCGTCAGCTTGGGAAATATTTACCTTCTCCCACCAGGTGGATTTGTGGGCACCGCGCAGAGTAAACGCTGAGTAAACTAGCAGGGAGCTGCTTAGCAGAAGGCCATCACGTGCCGTGTCCCCTGCTTGCCTCCCTGCTGTTGACAGAGCGTATTTAGAGCAGGCAAGAAGGACTTTGACCTAAAGCAACTGTTAAAAAGGAACAAGGAGTAACTTTGCTGCCATCAACGACACTTCCCTGGGTTTCTCCTGGCCTTGCCAAGAGCTGAATCTGCTGTAAAGTCTGCAGGAAACAAGTTTTCCTTATCTCGCAGATGTTTGCTCTAATTGTCATCTTCCTGCGGCCGAGGGGCTGTCGCTGGGGGCCGGGGCTGGGCAGAGGGAAACGCTTTTCTTGGAGTCCCCATGGACACAGCAGCAGCTCCCCGGGGCAGCTCCTCCTGCCGCAGCCGCTGCCCGCCTCTGCCTGGCAGGGGATGCTCCGTATTTTGCTCCCAGCTGTAGGTATTCCATGCTCCACCTTCATTTTGATACGCCATTTCCAAATCTCGAGGGCAGTGGGAAGAGCTGCCCTCCTCCGTGGGCAGGAGGGTCTCCATCAGGACCAGGTCTTCCCAGCTCCACCAGCTTTGGGTCACGCTGGTGCAGGTAGAAAGCCCTGGGCAGGCTGGATGACTCCCTAGAGTCCTTTCCCAGCCTTGCACCCCCTGGAGATAAATGAGATGAGTTTTTAAACCTTATAGAGTACTGCACCGCGCAGCTGGGTGATGAGCTCTGTGCTCTGAAGGACGGGCAAGTCCCCCTTCCTGGTGGCACCTTATTTTTCCATGCAGTGTCATTTGCCCCCAGGTCCCTCCCTGCCTCTGCCTGTCCCAGTTTGCAGGCGCCGGTCCCATTTCTGCCCTGCGCTGGTTCAGCTGGGCTGTACAGCGATGTGCACCATGCAGGGAGCCGAGGCGCTGGGGTTTGCCTTCTCCAACGCACAGAGGAAATCCTGGCAAACCGATGAAGGGCACGCATGATGTAGTGCGAAACCCAAGTGATTCCTCAGGTCCTGTCCTGTCTGAGCATTAGCAGAGAAGGATTTATTCCCATGGGGTAAATGGAGCAGGTACAGAGATGCTCTTCTCGCCCCACCCCTCTAGGTATAAGGGCTTGTTATAAATAATCCTCCAGTCTAAAGGATGTGAACGAGGACTTTTATAGATTTAACATGAAATTCTAACAACTCCTTCCACTAAAGCTTATGTCAATAAATCATTTTTTAATTATAAGCCTAAATTATCAGCTAAGCATGTCTAAATGATCTCTGGAGTGATTTCTGCTGTAAGATGTTCAGAGCAACGTTAAGGAGGCCTGAGAAGAAGGTTGTTCTCCTGCCTTTTAAAATGCTTTCTCTTTTTGCCCCACCTCCTGGAAAACCACCCACCCGCTGCGTGTGTGCCAGGCGGGCTGCGGACGAAAGCCAGCCCCCCCTCTAAATTAGGGACGGGACAAATCCATACCCAAATGTTACAGCTCAGTTCCACCTCTGATGTATAAGGAGAGAGGCGGGTTTGATTTAGCGCTGCCTTCTGCGGATAGCTCCCCCAGCGGGATTTGTCTTGGTGCAGCTCGGGAGCCCTGGAGGTGGTGTGGAGGGTGATAACGCCCGTCTCTCGGGGGGGGAACAGCCCAGGGATCCCGTTTGAATCCGAGCATCCCAATTTTACCTACAGAAACACACCTTTTTGTTGTCCGCCCTCCGCAATCTGGGGCAGGATCCTTCCGATTCTCCAGGGAATCATCGAAGCCCAGAGGAAGAGGCGTGGAGAATAGACGCGTGCGGTGCTGCGGCACTACGTTGGCTGGTGCTGTGGTGGTGAGGGAGCTGGAGAAGCGCCTGCGGGGCATTATCTGCTCTTCTGGCCCCAGGTAGTGACAAATCGATGCCGGTTTGTTAACTGGAAGGGAAGAGCTCCTCGCAGGCCAGACGTGCCCCTCATTTCACACGGCTGTCGGAGCAGGGCCCTTTGCTCCGCAGATTGCTCCCCGGCCACTCAAAATCAATTCCAGAATTATTTTCTTCTTTGCAGGGGGAGATTTATAGCGTTTCTCCTCCCTGAGTTTGCCATGTTCCCCTAATTAATGCAGTTAATCAAGGCTGTATGGCCCATTGAGCGGGTGAGGAGCCGTAAGCCGAGGAGGGAGGCAGGAGCTGCATCACTCCCTGCAGCGCGGCACTGTCTGCGCCCGGGGGCTCCGCGGGCTGGCACGGAACAGAAATCATTCAGGCCATTTTCTGGTACCTTTTCTGTTCCCGGAGAAGTGCCTGACCCATGAATTGTTGCTTGAGACCCTGTGCAGACTGACACGAGGCTCCTCCTGCGAAGAGGTAGCGAGTGTCTCCGTGTTTTAAGAGGTCTGGAGATCTTCAGATGAGAGCGCTATTGGTATTCGATGGCAATCCTCCTCAGCGCCTCTTATCCTCCCCAACTAGGCTCTGATTTCTCAGTTTCTTTTCCTCTGCCCCGATTAATCTTATTTCATGGATTCCATGACAACATAAGCATCTGAGGATCTCACTCTTCAAACCGTTATTGAATTATGTGCAGGGAGATGGGGCTTGCTCAGCCCCCGAACCACATTAACCTGATTACGCTATGAAGGTCGAATGCAGGAATTAACTGGAGTTTTAGCAACACGTCGTTTTGCAGGGAGGTGCAGTGGCTTTTTGTCGGGTAATATAACCACCAGCTCTCTGCACTGCCCCGGGAAGAAGGATTTTAATCTCTCTTTCCACCTTCCTTCCATCTGAAAAGGGGAAGGAGGGCAGGAGCCCACCCAAGCCCCTCCGTGGGGGTCCGGGCTGGCGGGCAGACTCACCGCCCCGCAGCAGGATGCTGGAGCCCCGGCTACGCTGCAGCTGGAAGGATACCCTCATTTTGGTCACCACTAAAGAAATTGCCAATGTATTCCAGCTAGTAAGTGGTCCTCAATTACTGCTGGCAGAAATGAGAAGCTGCCCCGCAGCCCAGCCAGCTTGGGAGCATCCTGGCTCCTTTTTCCCCATCCGTGAACGTTTGATTTCAGCAGGCACCCACTGGAAGGCTGCCTGCGGCTGGGGAGGGATGTCCCCTGGTTTGTGCACCGCCAGGATGGCTAATGAGAGGATGGAGAGCACCGGGAGCGGGAAGGATGCGGGGGTGGGGGGGTGATGTTGGTTTTTCTGGCGCTGCCTCCCTTTCAGCTGATGGGTGGCTGCCAGGCAGGCGGCTCGCAGGTTTCTGTGTCACAGCGATCAGGCAGCGGTGATGGGGCCAGCGTGGCTCCCAAGGATGAGGCCACTTCAGGATGCTCCGCTTTTCACCGGGGCTGCCCCGAGTTTGCATTCATGGGGAGCTCGGGTCTCCCCCCAGCTCCATCCCAGCTGGGCTGTGGATCCCCCTGCCCCAGCCTGGTTAAAGGCTTTTGTCTGTGCTTAATGATGTGGCTGCAGATTTACCCTTGAAGAGGCAGGAGCTGTAAATAATGTTGTTTTTTAGATAAAAGCCTTTTGAAGGGGATGCTGTTAACCCCGAGCTTTCCAGCAGGGCTGTTCCTGCGAGGCGCTGGTCCCTCAGCTGGCACGGGGGAAACTGGGGCTGCGGGGCATCACGGGCAGCTCAGCACCCACAGGATGGTGTCTGTGTGGGACCGGCAGCCTGGGAAAGCTCCTGTGTCCTGCACACCCCTTTGCACGCCCTGGCACTGGGCAGAGCATGCGGGCCCTGTCACCTCTGTGGGGGCACTTGAGCTACAGCTGCCCCTGCCGTGAAAAACATCCCTGTGCCCCCAGCTTGGCTGCCAGNGGGGGATGCACTGGTCCAGAAGCTGCCCCTGGTGTCCTCGAGAGCCCGGAGGGTGGGAGCAGGTCTGGAGCGATGTTTGCACCCCCTGAATCAATACGGAGAGGCCGCGGGAAAGGCACCGTCTGAATTCCCGTCCTCCCAGCAGCAGAGTGGCCGTGAGCAGCGCTGCGAGCCGTGAGGGCTCCAGGCAGAGGAGGCCAGGCTCCCACCTCGCTAATTACTGGCACAGATGAGGGCTTGTGAGCAAAAAAATACTATATGGCTGCAATTAGAGTGGAAAGAGATCCCCCCCGGCAGGCTGGGCTGCTCTCCCCGATGAGGCCAGGGCTCCCATGCCCCTTCCTGAGGGATGCATTCAAAATGCCGTTTGAATTCAGCAAAGCTCCTTCATCCCGTGTCTCGAAGCAGCATCCCAGCGTTTGCAGGGCGGCTGCTGGGGCTGGGGAGAGGGACTTTGCTCCTTGAAATGTCCAAATTTAGAGCCTTTGACATCTGAGCCCCCAAGCCCTCGGTCGCTGCCGACACACATGGTCTGCATTTACCCTTCCGTCTCCTTCCATGGAGCACGCAGGGCCTTCAACAGGTTGCTTTGTAAATTCCTCGGTATCTGAACAGCCATCTCCTCCATCTGCAGAGATTTCTGTTAGTCAAATAGTGAATCCACGCCGCGAGTTTGTTTTTGAAATTGAAAAGATTCGGTAAAATGAGGGTTTTGCTGTTGTTCAAATAAGTGCTTACCCAATGAAAGGGTGACATTTGCTCTCGGACCACCAAAGGACGTGCTGTCTCCCGCACAGGGTGTCTTGGCTCCGGCAGGATGCTGCTCACGTACAGTTGTTATGAGGTTTGGCATTTAACGGTGTCCACCCTCGGTTTTAAGAGTGTGTATCCAAAAAAATCCTCTTTTTTTTTTTTTCCCACAGAACCAGAAGCCACAGAGGCTCCTGCGCCTTGAGGTCCAGCATTAGCTCTGGGAGACGGGGAGCGAGGCAGTGTGCCAGTGTCCCCAGCCCTGCGCGGGGCTGCTGTCCCCCATAGCAAACTGTCATCAATCGTCTTTTCTCCTTCCTACTTTAATCCAGGAGAGCTTTGGACAATTTCAAGGTGCACCTTTCTCTGCTAACGATCTCTTTGAAAGGAGCAGGAGTAGGGCAAGTGGAGTGCACAGTGCCGGTGGCAATGCAGAGCGTCCCAGTAAGGATATTTTTGCCTCTTCGCTCTCATCTTGTCTGACCGAGCCACTCTAAACATCCCAAAGCCCGGAGGTGGAAGCACATGTGCCGTGCCTTTTCCATAGCCAGCTGCCCAAAATACCCATGCAGTCCTTTAATAATGGAAAAAGCAGATGATGCATGAGACCCTTGCAGGCTGTTAACACTCCTATGTATCACTGCTCAGGAGTCGAGTAAAGAAACTGGTATTAACGACCTGGAAGAAGAGCAGTTTCCCTCGGAGCTCTGCAGTTGGGGCAGGGGATGCTGCAGCCCTGAGTTTTGGGGGATGCCGGGTGCTTGTGTGGCAGAGAGACCCGTTAGGAAGCTAGAAAGCATTTCTGACCTCACGAAATTACTCTGTTGTCGTTAGCTTTTATTGTGCTGTGGTGGTGCAGGTACTGGGCATGAACGCTGATTGTTGTTATTTATTAATTACAGCAGCATGGGGAGACCCTGCCTGGGCTCTGGGCATCGCCGTGCTGGGCAGGGAGGACCTGCAAAATTAAATGCGAATAAAATGGAGCCACCCACAGTGTTTGGTTGGGGTCACGCAACGTGGGCGAGCACCCAGGGTTTTGGTCGAGTGGGTGCCGCAGAGCAGCCCACGTCCCGGGGAGCGAGGAGGGGTTTGGGGGGGCAGCCGGGCTGTGGCCGGGGGACAGTCAGCAGAGCGAGCGCGGAGCGAGCAGGCTGCCGCGTCCTGCCCAGGGGTTTGGCTGCTGGTGGGCTCCTGGCCCCCCTCTCCAGGACAGCCGGTGTGCCCTCGCCTCCGAGAGAAAGACCACGATGTGTTCACTGACCTAGAGCCCCTCGGACTCTGAACTCAAGTGGTATTTAATTAAGAAGTTCTAAGTTTTCTGCTCCAGCCCTTGTTTGCCATCTGGTGTAACAGGGAGAGAGTGGGTTTTTTCCCTGTTTATTATTCTCCTTGTTGCTACCAGAGCAGACCTGGACCCGGGGAGTCTTCAGTGTCAGCATCCAAGTGAGTGCTTTTATGCACAGTACATGCAAATGCTAGATAATTTATTTTATAAAACTATTTTTATTGCAGTTCCCAGCGCTCCTAGTACCAGCTGCGGTGAGAATCACTTGGACGTTAAAGTGCTGTTGACAAAATTGTTCCCAGCGGCACGGCCGCGCAGCTGCGCGTCTCCCTGCCTGCCACAACTGAAGGTGTTGGGAGGGTGAAGGCAGGGATGCAGCCCAGCCCTGCGGGGACGCGCGGGGGCCGTTCGGGGACAGGACGCCTTTAGCGAGTCACTGCCTCCGCACAGGGTCTGTGGGAGACATGCCCGGGCTGCAGGAGCCAGCGCCGCCGGCGCCACGGCTGTTGGGCAGCAGGGCATGGGATGGGGCAGCATTCCCAGCTCATGGCATGGGCAGGGTGCGGCTGGACCTAGGGAATAGCTAACCCCGCTCCTGGGGGAGAAAGGCTGATTTAGGAAGGGATTTCCTTTTTATTTATTACTCCAGAGTGCTGCGTACCTGCAGCCTGTCTCCCAAGCGCAGCGCATCGCAGGCGCCACATCCCAGTTGAGACCGGGAGGGATGCAGCCCCCCGAGCTGGGCGGGAGCACAGGGGACGATGGCAGGGAGAGAAGGACGGAGGCCGGAGGGGATTTTGGTGGTCTGCAGAAGGGAACCTGGCAGGAAGAAGGCTGCGGGGGGCTGTTTCAGAGGAGGCGACGCCTGGAGTTGGTGTTTGGAGGTTTGGCTCAGCCCTTTGCAGGGAGATGGGCTGTTCCTGAGCTTTGGGGAGATGGCAGGAGGAGGTGGTGTGCTGCCAGCCGGCAGGCACCCAGAGGGACTGACCATGAGAGTCCTCGGGAAGGAGAAGTGGTGGGGTGGGAGGTCAGGGGTGGCTCCAGGGTGGCTCCAAGAATGCAGGTGGAGATGCGGGAGCAGAGAAGAGCCTGCAGGGTCTAAAATGCAGGTGGTCCTGCGCGTCTGGAGGTGCCCCTTCTGGCAGCATGGGCAGCGTGGGGCTGCCTGTCCCCAGCCCTGCCTGTCCCTGTCCCTGCCTGTCCCCAGCCCTGCCTGCCCCGGGCTGAGCCATCCCGTGGCTCCCCATCCCACCACGGCTGCTCCCTGGAGCAGGGGTGGGAATGTGGGGACAGCCGAGTTCGGGGAGGAGGAGTTAACAAGCAAGGCAAATAAGAGATAAATAGCAAAAGAATGCTTCAGCCCATTCATCCTGGAGCCTTACTAAATGTACCATGAATGATTCCTCACGAAATTGAGCTGTATGTACACTTGCTTGATGGCACTGCAGTGAATTGCTTCTTTAGTAAATCTGTCATGTATGCGTAGACGTTATGGCTTTTTTTTTAATGTACGAACCGTGCATCTCTTCAGGTTGAATATCTCTCGCCACGAGCAAAATTAGATTCCAGTGCATTGTCCTGAGTCCCTGGTGTTCGCGCTGGGGGCTGGGGCAGGGATGCCTCCGCTCCTGGGATGTCTCTGTGCTTGTCTCCTGTGCTGTGATTTTACCGGCTCCACTGTGGTTGTTTTCTCACCCTTCGTCCCAGCACCGTGACGGTGCCTGCAGCAGGGACGGGATGGCTGTGTCAGCAGGACTCCAGGAGTGCCCTGTGGCAACGTGGCGGTGCTGTGTGTGGCCCTGCGCCCAGCCAGGCATCTCTGCCGGGCCACGGGCCACGGGCCACTCACAGCACGTGCATGAGTGCCCTGGAGTCCCAGCACGGCTGTGGGCATCCAGCCTGGGTCCAACACCTGTGTGCAATGCGTGCTCCCAACACCTGCATCCCACGTGGAGTCCAACACGTGCACCCTACACATGCGTCCAATGCATGTACCCAACACATGCACCCAACACGTGCATCCAGCACATGCATCCAACACATGTGTCCAATGCACGTACCCAATGCGTGTACCCAATGCACGCACCCAACACATGTGCCCAACATGTGCATCCGATATGTGCACCCAATGCATGTGCCCAATGCCTATATCCAACATGTGAGTCCAAGGCATGTACCCAATGCGTGCACCCAACACCTGCATCCCACGTGGAGTCCAACACGTGCACCCTACACATGCGTCCAATGCATGTACCCAACACATGCACCCAACACATGCACCCAACACGTGCATCCAGCACATGCATCCAACACATGTATCCAATCCACGTACCCAATGCATGCATCCAATGCATGCATCCAATACATGCATCCAACACAAGCATTCAACATGTGCATCCAATCCGTGTTCCCAGTGCCTGCATCCAACATGTGAGCCCAATGCATGTACCCAATGCATGCATCCAACATGTGCGTCCAGCCTGTGCATTCAACGTATGTGTCCAATGCATGTAACCAATGCACGCATCAAACACATGCCTCAGACGTGTATCCAACATGTGTGTCCACCAACGTGCATCCCACGCGGGGTCCAGTGCGGGGTCCAGACCTGCCTGCATGTCCCCAGCCCGGGGTCCTGCAGTGAAGCCGTCTCCATGCCCTCATCGGTGGGCCGTGGGGTCACTGCACGCGTGCCCCTGGCGAACGGCACCCACAGCCTTTCCATGCCCTGATTTCCTCCTTGGCTTCTTCAGGAGGAAGATTTCTTATTTCTCCTGGCAGGGTCATCGGGAGGGTAAATGCATTAGTGCGGCTCCCGGACGGATGGCGCTGTTAAAACAAAAAGCCTTACTGCTATTTGTACGCTGGGTTTTGCTTTGAGGGCTGCCTTTGGCTGTGTGTTTACACGCTGTCCTCCCGCTCCATGGACAGGACAGATGTATTTTCTAAGATGCTCTCTTTTCCATAAAAAAAATATGTGATTGCGGTATTGACAGAACCACTGATGTAAAAGGGCAAGGAAATATTTCCAAATGGTTTATCTGGCAGCTGTAAATTTCATCTCATGTTGCTTATTGACCTCTAATTGTTTCCAGTAGTAGCGAGAGACAGGAAGATCAATAGGGCCAGGGAGATAGTTAATATCCTCCCGATGCACTTAACTGTAGTTAGAAAATACTGGAATTCATCTTCCTGTGATTTTTAGCAGGTTTGTAATTGAAATGTTGGGCGACCGTAACTTGGACTTCTCTGTGCACTGGGTTCTGTATAAAGTGTTCATTTTGCTGATGGCCCCTTCTCCTCGCCCGGTCCTGGGGGCTCCGAGCAGCCTGGTGGCTCTCTGGCTGCCCTTCCCTGGGCGGAGGAGCTGTAGAAATTCAGGAGACCCTAATCAAGGGGAAAGATGCAGATCAGACCCTTCTCCCAGGGAGCCCACCACCTCACTTGCCGCCTGACGGTGGGGGTTGCGCTGCGTTTGCTGAGCAGTGAGGAAACGACGTGCCACCAGCTGCAAAACAAACGCGCGTTCTGCACATAGTTCCAATAACTCGCTCCTGTCGGCTGCCAAGAGCTTTCCAAGGTCTCCAGAGCCTCATTGCTTCTCTCCGGTTCTCCTCCTGCTAACCCAACCAAACCGCCTTTCCCCGTGCCCGCTGAGCTCGGCAGCCGTTCCCTCCGGCGTATGGCACCGATACCCCCGGTCCGCAGACGTGGGGGGGCTCCCCGTGCCACCCCCGCCTCTGACGGGTCTCGCACCCATTCCTCCCACCTTTCCCCGTCGCTCCTGGGATTTTTCCCTCTGCACTGCCCTTGCCCAGGCTCGGCAGCTCACTTTGCATCCCGGCCGCCGCAAAGGGCACATTTACAAAGCAAATGAAAGGGGGTGCTCAGGACAATAGAGTGCACCCCAGCCTGTGGTCCTGCCTTTGCTGGGACCCCCCCGACCTGCCTGCACCCAGGCTGGGGGGACCGGGCACCCCCAGAGCCTCTCGTTAGCACTGCTGCCAATTAGAGCCAGACAAAGCCAAGGAATTTTTAGCGGGCCGTTAATCATTCCTGTTACTGCGCGGCGGCCGTGTTTGGATTGGGGCGGTAGGTTGGCATGGCCCAAACCAAACCGCTCTGCTGCGCCTGCGGGCAGGGAACGAGGCCGGTTTGGGATCCTGATCCCAGGGAAGGAGGTGGTGTGGGTGTTTGCTCCAGGGCGTGGGGGTAGTTGGCGCAGGGCAGCTGGTGCGAAGGGCACTTGGGCATCACCCTCCCACCACATTCCCCCACCTCCAGGGGTCTGTAATAGCCAAAGGCCAGTCTGGCTTTATAATCCCTTCCCAGGGTCTCCAGGTAGCCGGTCCCCAGTGGGAGCGTGGTGTCCTGCCCCCTGCAGCATCTCCAAATCCCAGAGCGTGGAAGGTGGAGAGGGGACAGCACCAAAATCCTCCCGTTACTGCAGAGCAGCCCCCGAGGTCACCCCGCTGCAGCTCAGCCCCCCCAGTCCCCCTGTCCGTCCCACCCCACCGCCAGCCCCTCCTGGGAGGGGTAAGAAATAAACCCGTGTCTCGTGCTCCGCAGATGGAAATGCTTCTTTTCCTCTTGCATGGTGGTGGGGTTGGTCCGTCTAGTGTGGGACCAGCGGCAAGGCAAGCGCTGTGCCTCAAGCACAAGTATCTCTAATGAATCGCCTCTCCTCCAGCTTCCTGGAAGGATTTTTAGCAGGGCTAAAGGTTTCCTGCAGCCGGAGCCCTGCAGGGGCTGGGAAAACGTGACCAAAAAGGGGAGGTGAGGGGAGCTGAAGCACTGTCGAGTGCTGATGGGCACACCGGGATGCGGGAGAGGATCCAGGTGTGAGGAGCAGGGTGGGACACAAAAGGGGGTGTCAGGAGAGGCCCTGGAGCGGCAGGGAGAGGGGTAGAGCCGGGACCTTGGGATGGAGATGGATTCTCCATCGGAGAAGGCAGCGAGGGACCTGCCTGCAGAGGCAGCTGGCTGGCCCAGGGCAATTTCGCCTCTGGGAAGGAGGGGGATGCCCTGGGTGACCCCACAGCCTGCCTTGGCGTGGGGACTGGGTGGCCATCAGCCGGCTGGTCCCCTCCCTGGGCCTCCTGCAGGGCCACCAGCGCTCCCTGTGCCCGCGGAGGGGCCGCATGGGGATGCCACTCTCCAGGGGGGCAGCAGTGCCCCCACCTCCCGTCCAAACCCCTGGGGAGGCAGGGCTGCAGGTGAGGGTGAGGGGGTTATTGTCTGCCCGGTGAAACACAAACAGCTCCCTGGCTCCGCCTGTCATCCTGAATCACGGCAGAGCAGTAATCTTTCATTAGAGCGCTCAGCACTAATTGCTGGCAAAATGCCACGTGCCTATTTTCTCATTTTAACAAAACATTTATGCATGAAAGATTTAATGCCAGGTATCAAGCATATCATTGTAAATTTACCACTAATTAAGCCTAATTAAAATAATTAAATGGCTGCGGAGTCACAATGTGAATTAAAATCACGTTTCCTCTTCCGTGCGCGCCACTCTTCGGGCTGCCCTTGCTTCGAATTTAAGATACAAATATTTTCCTATTCAGATCCGTGCGAAGCGTCTGTGTGGCAGAGGGGATTTAATCACTAAGATAATGCTGTGATTTGATGGTAAGTTTTTCAATTTCGGGACCTCTTGAGATTTTTCTTTATCTGGATGAAGTATGGACAATTTGACAAATCTGTTCCTCCAAGCAGTCACTCGCCTTTGCATATTCATTACTCATTGGATTTTTTAATCAAAGTCGCTGATGGACCCTTTGCACCACAAATAACTCGGTCATGAATAATTGATGGTGTTTAGCTGGGGGTTGGGGGGCGCGGGGGGGGCCTGCAGGGCCCGGCCCCGCTGCAGGCACCACATGGCGCTGCAGATGTTGGGGGCTTCACGCGTGCGGAGCTCAGCAAACCCGGGCCCGCGCCGGACCCCCGGGCGGGCGCCATCCCTCGACACGCCATCTGCTTCCCGCCCCGCGCCGGGCCACGGCCAACCTCCGTCAGCTGTGGGAGCCGTGCTTGGTTTTCCGCTCTGCCGCTGGTTTCTCCTTTTTTTCCTGCTGCTGGAAAGGCTCGAGACGGAGTTTTCTGCCCCCGTTTTCACAAGCGGGGACTGGGGAGCGCCGGGGGGTGCTCGGGGTGGGGGCTTCATCTCCACCAACCTCTGCTGAGACTGCGGTTTCTTGGAGAAACACACGTCCCATTGCCAGGATGGCTTTCCCCCAGCCTTTGCAGGTGCCCCCCCGCACACCTCCCACCCGTGACGGGTGCTGGGGACCCCCAAAGCTTGCAGGAAGCCTCACGCCGTCAAGCTCCTCTGGCAGCATCTCCATCACTGCCCGCGGCTGTGCTGGGGCTGGTCCCCCACCCCGTGGGGGGTGCCCATCCCATACGCGCCTCCCTCATACCCCCGACGGGGGGAGCGCCTTTCCCCACCCCGGATAGCTGGCATTTATGAGATCGGCGGGTATAATTGTGTCTCACCCCTTGCGTTTAGCCGGCCGGCCGCAGCGCTGCAGGAGACACGGAGCAAGACAGGCACTGGGAGCTAATTACAGACTCATCGAATCACGGCATGGTTTGGATTGAAGGGACCTTAAAGATCATCCAGTTCCACCCCCTGCCCTGGGCAGGGACACCTCCCACCAGGCTAATTAAGCTGTTGGAGGAGCTGGAAGAATTGCTCTCATCACCAAAACAATTAAACACAAAATAGTTGTGATTTTGACCTAGTGAGAAGGGGAATCATTGAGCAATCGAGGACATCCCCAGCAGCCCCGAATTGCCAGGAAGGCTCCAGGCAGGTGCTCATCTTGCCCAGCTCCCCAGACCAGAGGTGGGAATGGTGGATGGGTCCCCTGCAAAAGCCCTGGAGCACCGAGAAAGGACTCCCCTGGCGGCCCAGGGAGGCAGAGGAGAGCCTTCCTCCCTGGGTCACCCCTGGCCTCTCTGGGGCCTGGATTGGCCCCTCTGCTCCCGAGGTCTGCTGAGCCTCTGGGCTCCATGGGGAAAACGAGAAACCGCTCAGGAGACGGGGAATCTTTGCTTCAGAGGGGCTTGGTTTCTCCTAGAATCGTTAGGAATTTTGGAGGCCTGGTAAAACAGCCGGCAATCTGCTCCCAGCGACGGAACCCAGATAAAACCAACCCTGTTTGCCCTGTAAAGGAGTTTCCATTATCACGTTGTCTGGGTGCTGCTGCCCCATCCCGCCTTGCCCGGCCCCCTGGGGGCAGCGGCCGGTGTTTGACTCCGGTTCGTGCCCTTTTTGGGGAGCTCGGGAGCGGTGGGAGCTGACCCAAGGCTTTGCTGCTAGAAACCCTCTTTGCTTTCTTGGTGCCCTCAGGGGAGACAGACCCGAGAAGGGCCTTCTGCTGGGAAAAGTCAGGGCAAACAAGTGAGCAGGGACCCCTGGGGCTCGTCGCTTGCCCAGGGATGCTGGGGGTCTCCGGAGAGTCTCAGGGGTGAGCTGCTGGACCTGGCAGAGCACGGGAGGCTGCTGAGCTGCTCCTAAAAATCTCTGCATCTGACCGGGAGAGAGTCGTGCCAAGTCTCATGTCAGTGCGTGTCCGACAGAGACAGAGGAGGTCTGGAATTACTGAGTCCGGCTGCAGAAGTGGTGGCTTTCCTTTGCTTCCAGGATGCTGAGCTCGGAGACTCACCCCTTCCCAAACCTCGTCCACGATGTAATTAGCAGGCGGTGGCAGCTCTGACGAACTTCTGCCGGTGACACAGGGTTTGCCCGCCGCTGGTGGGGATGCAGGCGCAGCCCTCCTGCTGTCGCTCTCCCAGGGGCACTGCTCGCTCGGTGCTAACACGACCCGCAGGTGCTCGGCCTATGCTGGGTCCGGTCTCGGCGCCGCTGCGGCTTTTTGCTTCCTCCTGCCAGGCATAGGCGGGAGGAGGAGTGTGGTCCCCAGGGGGTGTCAGGGACCTGCTGCCAGCAGCCCCCCAGCATCGCTGCGGGACGTTCAAGGTGCTTGGGTGCAGATGGGGTACCAACCGGCCTCTGAAGGTTTGGGAAGCATCACTGCGCCGTGCCGGCGAGGCTGGGCAGGCCCTGCAGGAGCGGCCGCTGGAGTCAGCCGGTGCAGGGCACGGGCACAGGTGTCCTTCAGGGACAAGGTACATCCCTGTCCCCGTCATGCTCAAATGACCTGACCCGTGGCCTCAGAAACCCAGAGGCTATAACACCCCACCGGTGGGGGGGTGTGTCACATGGGCTGCTGATGTGCGAGGAGAGCTCTATCCACCATCCTTTCTCTTCCCTTTATCCACCATCCCTTCTCTGCCCTTTTTCCACCATCTCTTCTCTTCCCTTTATCAACTATCCCTTTTCTTCCCTGTGTCTACCACCACTTCTCTTCCTTTTATCCACCATCCCTTCCCTTTATCCACCACCCCTTCTCTTCCCTGTATCCACCATCCCTTCTCTGCCCTTTATCCGCCGTCTCTTCTCTTCCCTGTATCCACCACCACTTCTCTTCCCTTTATCCACCATACCTTCTCTTTATCCACCATCCCTTCCCTGTATCCACCACCCCTTCTCTTCCCTCAAGGAGCAGGGCAGGACCCCGCGTTCCGTGGTGATACCAGTCTCTTGTCTTTTTTTCTGTTTTTTTATTGCAAGAGGAGGGGCTTGGTATTTGTTACCCCGCGGTGCTCATTCACAGGAGCAGCCTGGCACCGGGATGTGACAAGGAGGCTGACAGGGTAAAAGGAAGGGGAGAAGGAGGGAGGCTGGCCGGGGCGGCCATGCATTATTTACTGCTGCTCTCGCATGTGTGGTCTCAGCCAGGTCTGCGATGTGGCATAATGGATTGCAAAGCCCCTTTGTATGCTCGGTGTGGCCGCCACTACATTTTAGACTTGAGTCATTCAAGTAGACCCTGGGCAGTGCTCTGTGCAGGCTGATTAACCTTTTCTTTCCCAGGAACTGACTCATTTTCCCTCGCAGCGTGGCGTCCCTCGCCCAGCACCCTTGGCCCGCCCTGGCTGCCGCATCGCCGACCAGCCGGTGTGGAGGGGGTTTGCTTCCCCAGCGCTGGGGTCCCTGCGGCGGAGGAGCGGCAGATTGGCCCTATCTCTGCCCCCTTTAATCCCAAATAAAGTCCCCTAAGCTCCTCAGCAGCGCTGCCTGCTGCAGGCAGGGGCACGGTGGTGGCAGTGGTGGGGGGACCAAGCAGGGGGTGGGCAGGCACGGGGGGGAAATCAGGACAGATATAATATCCGGCTCTGGCAGGAGTGGGGTCTCCCGGGCTACAGCGTGGGAGGTTGGTGTGAAATTGGGAGGAAGAGCCGCATGTTTAACCCTCCTCCCGCCTGGGGCTGCAGGGCAGGAGCGCCGGAGGCAGAGGTTGCGGGGGGTGCGAGGGCACAGGCAACGCGCTGGGGGGGTCGGGGATGGGCACAAGCCCGTGTCACATGTGTACCCCAAACGTGGGTGACCCCCCTCAGCCTGGGGGCTTGCCGGCACCCCCGGAGCCTGCGGTAACACACAGCTGCAAAGCGCTGCCCGTTTATCTCCTTCATCTCCGCGGTTTGCGAGATGAGGTTGTATTTCTCTTTTTATAACCCAGGGAAGAAGTAGTTGGGTTTTTATAAAAAAAAAAAAAAAAGGAAGAGAAGAGGTGTTGGTTTTCTGAAGAGGGCTGCCTGTAATTGTGTCTGTGAAGGTAGCTGCTCTGCAAGCCCACAGGGAAAAAGCCCCTCTAGGTCCATAAATAATTCAGCGGCTCTGACACAGACTGCAGGCATGTCGGCGGAGTTCCTCTGCTGCAGATAAATCTATTGATCCTTGTTTGGTTTGAACCCCGGAGACGGAGCTTCCTGCACANGGAAGCATCACTGCGCCGTGCCGGCGAGGCTGGGCAGGCCCTGCAGGAGCGGCCGCTGGAGTCAGCCGGTGCAGGGCACGGGCACAGGTGTCCTTCAGGGACAAGGTACATCCCTGTCCCCGTCATGCTCAAATGACCTGACCCGTGGCCTCAGAAACCCAGAGGCTATAACACCCCACCGGTGGGGGGGTGTGTCACATGGGCTGCTGATGTGCGAGGAGAGCTCTATCCACCATCCTTTCTCTTCCCTTTATCCACCATCCCTTCTCTGCCCTGTATCCACCATCCCTTCTCTGCCCTTTTTCCACCATCTCTTCTCTTCCCTTTATCAACTATCCCTTTTCTTCCCTGTGTCTACCACCACTTCTCTTCCTGTTATCCACCATCCCTTCCCTTTATCCACCACCCCTTCTCTTCCCTGTATCCACCATCCCTTCTCTGCCCTTTATCCGCCGTCTCTTTCCTGTATCCACCACCCCTTCTCTTCCCTCGAGGAGCAGGGCAGGACCCCGCATTTCGTGGCGATACCAGTCTCTTGTCTTTTTTTCTGTTTTTTTATTGCAAGAGGAGGGGCTTGGTATTTGTTACCCCGCGGTGCTCATTCACAGGAGCAGCCTGGCACCGGGATGTGACAAGGAGGCTGACAGGGTAAAAGGAAGGGGAGAAGGAGGGAGGCTGGCCGGGGCGGCCATGCATTATTTACTGCTGCTCTCGCATGTGTGGTCTCAGCCAGGTCTGCGATGTGGCATAATGGATTGCAAAGCCCCTTTGTATGCTCGGTGTGGCCGCCACTACATTTTAGACTTGAGTCATTCAAGTAGACCCTGGGCAGTGCTCTGTGCAGGCTGATTAACCTTTTCTTTCCCAGGAACTGACTCATTTTCCCTCGCAGCGTGGCGTCCCTCGCCCAGCACCCTTGGCCCGCCCTGGCTGCCGCATCGCCGACCAGCCGGCGTGGAGGGGGTTTGCTTCCCCAGCGCTGGGGTCCCTGCGGCGGAGGAGCGGCAGATTGGCCCTATCTCTGCCCCCTTTAATCCCAAATAAAGTCCCCTAAGCTCCTCAGCAGCGCTGCCTGCTGCAGGCAGGGGCACGGTGGTGGCAGTGGTGGGGGGACCAAGCAGGGGGTGGGCAGGCACGGGGGGGAAATCAGGACAGATATAATATCCGGCTCTGGCAGGAGTGGGGTCTCCCGGGCTACAGCGTGGGAGGTTGGTGTGAAATTGGGAGGAAGAGCCGCATGTTTAACCCTCCTCCCGCCTGGGGCTGCAGGGCAGGAGCGCCGGAGGCAGAGGTTGCGGGGGGTGCGAGGGCACAGGCAACGCGCTGGGGGGGTCGGGGATGGGCACAAGCCCGTGTCAC
>VXBO01014792.1:79120-92951 GCA_013400135.1 Rhinoptilus africanus
GGGGATCCCCACAGGTTTGAGGCTCGCGTGGTTTTCCAGGGGGTTTGTCAGGATGTCATTAGAGCTGCTGGGGGCCAAGTCCCTCTGGAGCTACCCTGTTGCAACGCCGCCAAAAGCTTTATTGTGCTCAATTTTGGAGGTTTGCTGGGCTGGCGCCTGGCCCCTCGCAGAGCCCGCATGCCTCCTGCGTGCTTCTCCATCCGAGAGGAAAGCCACGCTTTGCCGTGGGGAGAGCCCAGGACCAGCGTCATGGGAAGAGCGGAGCGGGAGGGGGGACCCTTCCCCTGAGGCTGTGGAGTCCCAGGGGAGCCGCTCACCGCCAGGGACCTTCCTCATGCTCCGAGAGAGGATGGGGACAGTCCCAGCAGCAGGAGGTTCCCCAGCCCCGTGCCGTGGGCCGCCGGGCTCCCCACCGCCCCACACCCCTGGCAGCGTGGGGAGGAGATGCCGCCTGGCCCCCCGGGCACCAGGAAGCTGCTCTGCTGGGAAGGGACCACCTCTGGGTCTCTCCTCCTGCATCCCGGGCTTAGGAGCTATTCTGTGAGTCTGGAGGGCTCACAGCATCCCAAACGCTTCCCTGCCTGGTCCCCCAGACCCCCCTGCTACCCACAGCCCCCGGGGACCAGTGCAGAGCTTTTGCAAAGCTGCATCCCCTGGGGCAGCTTTGGGTCGGCCACAGTTTCAAGGGTGTATTTGAAGGCAGAGGGGTCTGGCACGGCAACAGCAAGAGCCACAAAAATAAACACCCATCTCCCCCTGCGCACTTCAGTGGGCGCGAGAGGGCTTGGGGGGGGCTTTCACTGGCTCCGTCGGCATTTGATGTCCCCAGGTCTGGGGCGAAACATTGCTTTATGGAGCGTGGGACACGCTGGGCTGTGCTTTTTGGCTCCTGCGCGCTGTGTGTTTCTTTTTAAACATTTCCAGCCTGGTTCAATTTGTTTTCTATTACCGTCAGCTCCGGTGCCTCTGCAGTTCTGTTGATCAAAGCAGAACACATTGGCTGACATCGAAGCGCTTCCAAAAACCGAGGGGCGGCGGACGGAGGGGGGGGAACACGGCCTCTCCGTGAACTCTCTGGAAAGCTGATGTACCTCGGGGCTGCCTGGCTGCTAACGGGGTGTTTTGGAAGGCGCTGGTGGGACCCGGTGCCATCATTTCATCACAAGCAATTAAAACTGAGGCCAAAGCGGGTGCGGGCTTGGAGGTTCTTCCCCTCGGAGCAGTGCGGCCGCCTGCCCCGTACCAGTGTGGCATCGCTTTGGTGGGGAGAGGGGGATCCCCACGGGGGGAGCACAGTGGTCCCACCCCAGCAGGAGAGGGCTGTGGTCCCCGGGGGACGCCGCTGCCCACCCCACCGCTGCCCAGTTCCTCAGCTGCGCCACCTGGCCGGGATTCGGCAACGTTAGTGGCCGCAGCTGAAGGTTTCCAGAGGCAGATGTAGGAGCTGGCATCGCCTTGCCATTTTTATTTGGGTTTTTTGATCCATTCCTGGAATGTAAATTAAAGCAGAGGAAAAACATATGGGGCCAAATCCTGCTGCTAGATACATGGGCACCCGTCCCGCTGGCTCCCACATCAAGAGGGGCTGCACCTGATGCTCCGCCGGCTCCGGCAGCGGCTGCTCGTGGTGGGGAGGGATGCTAAAGGGTTTGGGGGCCCAGGAAGTGGACACCAGTGAGCCCATTCCTGCAGGGAGGGCTCCTCCCCGCCCTTGAAACTGGGATCCCTCCACATCCTGGATGGGGATGAGCCAGGCCCATGGGGATGCAGGAGGGAGGGGGTGTGGTACCCAGGGATGTGGGAGGGAGGGGATGTGGTGCCCAGGGATGTGGTACCCAGGGATGCCGGAGGGAAGGGATGCGATACCCAGGGATACCATCAGCTCCCCACTGACCTCAGCTTTCCTCCGGTCGAGGATGCCATCGGTCTGTCACCGCAAGGAGAGTTGGGATACATAACTCCTTTTCTCAACTGGTCGCTCTGGCTTCTCAAGCCACTTTGGGCTCCAGGTCCTCCTCTCCCCTACAAATGGATTGCTAAATTTGTGTGTGAAGTACCCAGGCGGATCCACTGCACAGCGTGGGGAAAGATGCGCATCTCTGCGGCATTGGGATTCATGTATTCAGTGTCTCTTCCAGTTAGCGTGACTTAAGCATCCCTAATACTTGATACCGGAGATGGTAGCTGTCAGAGAGAACAGCCCTGTGAGCTGTACATCTTCAGCATCCTCCAGAGCGTGTTTAAGAAGCTGACACTAAATAAATAATACCGTATGAAAATGCAGGAGTGCTGTGTTCAGGTAGTGAAGTGTGGCGTTCAGCATTCGCCTGGCATTTCTCCTGAAGTTTCCATAGCGTCTGCGATCTAATCATCCCAAATGTGCTTCTTGAGCAGTAAAGCTACAGGATATTAATGTTTGGGATGAGAAAACCTTTTTTTTTCCCTCCCAGTGAGTAGGTGCAAGCTGCAGCGTCGTGTTGCTTTGGCTCATCTCCGCTGTCCCGGCCACGGGCGTTTGCACCGCAGCCGAGGGTCACGGCGTGGGCTGCGGGGTGGCGGGGGGCTCAGCACCCCTTAATCCCATCGGCTCCAGAGGGGGCAGCGGGAGCTGCTGGGTGCCGGGTGATACATGTGGCACCATGAGGGAGAGGGGCCAGGTGCTGCCCCAAAGCACTGACCAGGGCGATGCCTTTTTGGGGTGCCAAGACAGTGGCATCACCCACCCTGGATAAATCAGCGCCACACTGCTGATCTCGACAGGCACGCTTCCTTTGCTTCTACAAAAGCCTGTCCCCTTCCCCCTATATCTTTTACCTCTTCCCTCTACAAAAATCAGGGCTGTGCCGTCGGGTTTGTGCCCGGGTCAGGCTGGTTTGAAGCTGGCCAGTGCTTCAGGTTTGGGTGGCTTGAAGTGATGTCCTCGGACCCGCCGTGCTCCTTCCCAGGCCAACGACCCGCTTGTCCGGGATGGGCTTTTCCAGAGTGCAGGTTTCCAAATGCACTTTATTCCAGGTGCCAGGGCGGTGCCGAGCTCAGGGAGCTGCGGGAGTTCAGGGTCCTGGCAGGGTCCGGCCCCCCCGCAGCCCTAGGGTCCGGCTCCCGCCGGTGCGAGCCCCCGTGAAGCCCTGAGCTGCCTTGGCCTCTGCTTAATCAGCTCCAGCTTGGGCTTGCTGTTTTGTTGCTCTCTATTTTTTAATGGAAAAGACCTTTTGGTCACGTTATTCAAATATGGGATTAAAATGTAACCGCCTGAATTCAAAGGTTGCCGTAAGCCACGGGTCCCACCATGCACCTCTGATCTGCCCTAGCAGAGTCTCTCTCCAAACCCACTTTAAATTATTCCAGAAAATGGCTTATTGCTTCTTTTGTGCCTTGCAAATTTACGGGGGGGGAGGGACTTTTTATTTTCACGGATTAATCATCGCAAGGGGAGCATAAAGGGTAAGTCATAATAACGTGGGTTTGAATTAAACTTCTAAACTTCAAGCCCCTAAGCCTAATAAGATTAGAGTGCGCATACCTCCGGACCACATTAAAAGGTCGCGTTTGCTGCCCGCGCCCTTCGGCAGCATCCCGCGCCGGCCTCCCCTCGCGCCGTATTAAACGGGACCTTGATGAAAACTTCCAAGGGATGTTTATATTAATTCCAGAGGAAAAACTCGCAGCACAAAGGATGCACGGAGCCGATGCTCCGGGTTGGGGTGAAGTTCAGCAGGAGCAGGGGCTGTGTTCGTGCTCCAGCCCGGGGTTTCTCCTGGGCGGCTGGAGATGGAGATGGAGACGGGACTGTCATGCCCCAACGCCTTACAAGTCCATAGGCTCCGTGTCCGTAGGTGTTCAGGTTTGCCACTTCTCTCGGAGAAAGCTGGTAGATGGAAGAAGGCTTTATTTGTGTTGTTGAGTCACTTGGCGATGTCCATTGTGGGGGCTCCTCATCCTGGGGGTCTCGTGCCCATCCGAGGCAGCACGTGCCTTTTGGAAAGCGCTGGAGAAGGGACTCAGCATTTTGTTTCCCTCTGGGAGGTGGGCAATAAAATCCCATCAGCATCCCGCTACCAGGAGAGGTGCAGGTCCCGCCGATCTGTTTAATCTCCAGAATTTTCCCCTCCAACCCCTGAAAAATGTATTTCTTTTAACCCATATTCAGAGGCAGTAAAGGAGTTTATGCACTGTGGTTTTTCTTCCTGTCAAACAGACTAAGGAGATTACTACGCTGCAAATCTGATATAAAAGATTTCTTTTAAAGTCACTGATAGAGCTCAATAAATAATGAGCTCAGTGTCTGAGACTGCTTCACAGAGATATTAGACTATAAAAAAAATTTTTAAATGGCTGTTACTGAAAGTGGGAAAAAAACAAACCAAAGGAAAAAAAACCAGCAAACCAAAACCCCAGAGTGTCGCGTATTGCATAAAAACAATACCGGTGGGAGAAAATGTGAAGTTCTGTCTGCAGGAAAAAAGAAACATTTCAAATTGCTGTCTGTTCGCATCTGAATGCGTAATGGGTTTGAGCTGCAAGTTTGCATACATTTGCAGGAAGAAGGCTGCATCTGAAAGAGAGAGCTGGGAATTCGCGTCTCATTTCCAGGAGACAGCAAGAAGGCTGCAGGAATGTTCTGGTGCATCGCTTGCGTCTCACCAGTGCCTGATAGAAGGAGGGAGAACTGAGCTCTTCTTTTTCAGGACTCGTGCAAACGCAGCAGGTACCAAGGGGTAGTTTAAGGGGTGCACAGTGAGAGGGGGTTTCTGCCTTCGAGAAGATTAAAAAATGGCTTTTCCCCAGAGCTGGGGCAGCAAGGAGCGAAGGCTGGAGGAGACATGGGCCGGGGAAACCTCCAGCGCATCCCCCCAGCTGCGGCTGAGCATCAGGGAGGGAGCAGATGGTGCTGCTGTGCCCGGGACCCCCAAAGCCTGGGGTGTCCCCCTGTGTCACCTCGGGGCCCCTTCCTGCAGGGGAGCAGCAGCTCTGGCTGCTTCACACCTCGGTGGGAGCGATGCCGGCCGGTCCCAGCAGCGAGAGGTCCCAAACTTCCTCCCAGGGTGTGCAGTGGTGCCGGGAGCCGCCGAGCAGCCCCTCCAGCACCGGGATGGACCAGCCGTTCCTTCCTCTGCTGTGCAGCATGGCGCTCAGCCCCACAGCGCGGCCTCCGCCGAGGAAAATGCTTTGTTCAGGGCTGGGAACTGCCCTTGAAACACCTTCCTATCCCGACACACAGCCCCAAAGAGGACCCCGGCGCAGCAGCTGCGCTGAGGCAGCTGGGCAGGGGTTTTGCCTGAGCTGAAGCTTTTCCCATGCCGTGCACCCCTCCATCCCCTGCATGCCAGAGCTGTGCCAGGCATTCCTGCATCCCACGTGCAATGGTGACATGCCAGGCATGCCTTGCCACCACCCCAGCTTGGTGGGAGCCACAACCTCCAAAGGACGTGTCAGCAGGAGCAGCGCCTCGCATGGGCTGGCTGAGCCTTTGGGTCGGTAACTGACTGCCGAGTGGCCAGGTGAGGGAGGGAAAGTGACCACGGAATGTTCCCGTGTACCAGGGATCCAGGGAATTTGGGAAATCTGGCTGCACAGAACTGTCTGAGCCCCTCTGGCCAGTTTTGCGGGCCAGGCTGGGCAGCTGTGGGCTGTAACTCCTGATCGGCACTGTCAGTAGGATTTGCTTTGTGTCACCGGGAAGTCAATTAGTCCACCAGCATCCAGCCTGAACAGGGAAATAACTGGAAGTGTAATTAAATGTTTAGAAGAAATGAAACAACACGGAAGGATAAGCATCTGCAGGGGTAAAGCCTGGCCATTGCCTCGTCCCAGCGTTATTAAGTGCCTCTTGGTGCTCGGCCAGATTTAGCTGCCGCGGCAACACGGGCTGCTCTGTCTGTGAGGCTGTGGCCTGTGCCGGCGCTGGGCCTTGCTTTTGGGGCTGTTTCTCGGGGTTTTGTGCCATGTCCAGGGCTGGCACGGCCCCGGGGCACCGGCCACAGATGCAGGGAGGGCTCCTGCCCCACGGGCCCTGGGAGGGACACGCTGCCCCGAGGGTCTGGGTCTGCAACCCCGGTGCAGTTGGAAATGAGTCTGTTAGCCCAAAAAGGACTTTTTTTTTTTTAAAACCAACAGTTTTGCTGTCAGACACAATGACGCTGATGTTTGCAGGTAACACAAAGCTACAAAACTGCTGCTATGAAAGAGCACTACAGGCAAAAACTTGTTTTTCTCTCTGTTTCAGGGCAGTTCCTCAGTTGTGGGTCGAGGTTTTCCCTTCCCCTTGTTTGAGGGCAAACAAAGAAGCAGGGAGCACCTCGTAGCTGACCACGGGCATCTGCTTGTGGGGTGCTGGGAGCCCCAGATCTGGGGTGCTGCAGCTCGGGCACCTCTGGCCGGCTGGAGAGAAGGAGAAGGAGGAAGAAGAAGAGGAAGAAGAGCAGGAGGAGGAGGAAGAGCAGGAGGAAGAGGAGTGGCAGAGGTGGGGAGCGTCACTGGGCAGAGGAGGACCCACATCTCCCACGGGGAGGGTGGAAGGGGCAAAGGGGCCGCGGGGCCACGCTGCAGGATCAGGGCCACCCACTCTGGGGCTTGCAAACCCACGCTCGTTGCCCGGATGATCAATATCCTCCTTCCTTCTAATGCACAGGAAATGTGGCTGCTTTTTTTTTTTTTTTCTCTTTGTTTTTGCTTTTTCTTTTAAAGGATGCATGTGTTGCATATCCATTTTAACCCAGCCTGCCCCGGGGGATTTATAGCCTCTATCCAGTTTTATTGTTGATACAGATCTTTATCTGCCCTGGGCTTATAACTGACATTTAAATTACACTGCAAACAATGAATCAATATTTATGGATTACTGGTCCAATACATTCGCCAAACGAGTTGTTATGGGATTCTGTCTCCCGGCAAACAGGACAATGAGGTCAAGGTCAAGGCTTTGTCTAATGAGAAATAGGCACAGACAGGAGCTGCCAGCCCAATATTGACGGCCTAATAGGAATGCATTTATGTTAGTCATTTAGCCGAATGTATTGAGCTCTTTGTTAATTTTCTCATTCTTGTCATTTTCCCGCTGATAATTGTTCATAATTTAAAGCCCCGAGCCCGGAGTGTTTCCCCCCTGCCCGTGGCAACGCGGCGGAGCAGGGAGCGGGGCTGGATGCCAGTGCGGGAGCAAGGCCCGCGCACGCTCACGTGCACGCTCCTGCACCCACACGCACGCCCAGCGCAGCCTTTGCCTTCCTCCCTCTTTTTTTTTCCAGCCCTTCTTCTCGGTGGGACCGACTGCTCCCGGGAAATTCAACCTGGGCTCCAGGAAACTGAAAGAGCCGGGCTCAGTCCTGCACAACCACAAACCCTTCCTGGGCTTCATCCTTAGATGGGAGCTGAAATCAGGAGTTAAGCTGGCAAAAAAGAACATTTATTATTTTTTTTTTCCTTTTTTTTTTTTTTTGGCACTGCTCTTGTGTGGTTCTGGTGCATGTTGTGCTTAGGTACCTTCTCTCCTGAAGTGGCTGATTGCTGGCTGTTTGCAATTCCGTGCCAGCCAGGGTTTTTATAAACACTGATTTGTTATCCTTTGGGTGGCCCTTGGAAAACAGGGGGAGGCTGTGTTTTATTGATGAGAAGGCTAAAATTGGTTAAAATTCAGCTGCTGGTTCCCGGGTGTAAAACCAAGGTCAGCCGCCTGCTTGATGTTCCCAGGCAGCTTCTCCAGGCACGTGCACGCGTGGGTGAGAGTCCAAGGGCGCACGGCAGGAAAAGCCACGGCAGCTCCTGGCCGGGTGCTTTGTTCCTTGTCCCTCTTGACACCACGGTGCTCAGCCCTTCGGCAACCGTGAAGTTCATCCCTCTGGCCACCAGGATGCTCATCCCTCTGGCCACCATGGTGCTCATCCCTCCAGCCTCCATGATGCTTATTCCCCTGACCACCACCATGCTTATCCCTCTGGCCACCGGGATGCTCATCCCTCCAGCCACCACAGTGCTCATGCCTACGGCCACCCTGATGTTCATCCCTCTGGCCACCATGGTGCTCATCCCTCTGGCCACCGGGATACTCATCCCTCTGGCCACTGTAGTGCTCATCCCTCCAGCCGCCTGGTGCTTATCCCTCTGGCCACCATGGGGCTCATCCCTCTGGCCACCATGGTCCTCATCCCTCCGGCCACCGCGGTCCTTATCCCTCTGGCCACCATGATGCTCATCGCCACACGGTGGGACGAAGCTGCTGTGGGAGAGGCGCTCCCCAGGGAATCAAAGCATGGCAGAGGCATGGGGCAGTGCCCCCCCCCTCTCTTTTTAGCCCCCCCAGGCCAGCCCCAGCCCCCCCGGGGAGCTGCACCCCCAAGTGGGAGGGGGCGGCCGGTGGGGCAAAAGGAAAAGGGGGATTTGGGCTTTTTTTTTTTGCAGGGTTTCTTTTGGAAGCTGTGTTTATCCCCCTTGTTAAATGCCAGATGAAAAGTTTCAGGCCTAAATTAGTTTTGTCCTCTTCCCTTCGTTTATTTACATTATAATAATCCCGCGCCTGCGAATTGTGTCAATTATTCTTTCCTCTGGGCGAGCCAAGAATTCTTTGTTCCTCGCTAGTTTACAAAAGTGAAATATAGGTGAGGTTTAGGACCTTTTAATCCTCCTATGTAATTACTGTTCCCTGCAGACACCGCAGCGTTTTACAATCGCTGCGTGTAGCTGCTGGGCTCAGATTAGACACACAAAGTCCCTTCACTTCATCAAAGGTTTCCTTATCTGCCCAAGACAGCGAAACAACAAACGATCCACAAATCTCGCCGGACCCGGTGTTTATTTGACCACCGCTGAAATAAATAAATTTGCTGTAGCCAAACAGGCCGGGGCCGGCGGTTTCCCTGAGAACGGGGGCTCGGCAGGCGCCTGGGTGGGAATTTTCAAGAGCGTGAAGGGCCGGGGACTACAGTGGGGCTTTTGAAGTGCTTTTTCCACATTTTATGAGCCCAAATGAGGATGAAACTAAAATGACACGAAGAAATAATCCCCCATTCAGCCCTGAAAGGATTATTCTAATTACTTTGATTATTAAAGATCAGACAGATTTTTTTTTTTTTTTTTTTTTTCTCTTCCAGCCTACCAGCAGAAGTAAACCAACCCCGAAATACAAATCCTCGCTGGGAATTGAGGAACGTCTTAAGTAAACAGCGGGAACAAACGGGCTGTGTGACGGATACCCAGGGTCCGGCAGCCGGGCCGGGGGGGCCCCTTTGTGCCGGCCTCAATAGGGGCTAAACGCCCCCCGAGACCCCGCTCCGGCTCCCGAGCGAGGGGCCGCGTCTCGCCCCTTTCAGATGCAAATGCGAGTGGGTTTCGCCTTTATCTCGGCGGTAAGATGGTGGTGTCAAGCTGGGCCTGGATGAATAAAACGGAGAATTTATGCTTTATTGAGATCTGGGGTGTTTTTCTTCCCCCCCCTTCCCCGGAGCCCGGCTCCCGCCCGCTGCCTGTGCCGGGGAGGGGTGGGCAGATGGTCCCTGCGACCCCCTATTTATCACCCCGCAAAGGCTCACTGGGCGCGATTCGTTTTAAGGACTTTGTTTGTTTCTGCCGATGAGGACTGTTAATTTGCACAGCGGTCTCATTAGGCCTAAACCACCAATTAATTTCTTTTGTTCTCATTAAACGGCTGATTCCTAAACATTTCTGCAGCCACAATGGATGGCTCAAAGCCGCAGCCCCGGCATCCTCCCCGGCAGCCCCAGCATCCTCCCTCCCCGGCCGCCGTGGGTACCACTCCGCTGCACCCGCCCCACGGATGCGCTCGATGCTCTCGGGCCCCATCCCAGCCTCCGAATCCGGGCGATGATGCATCCATCCTGCCAGCGGCCGCATGGCCCAGCCGGAAAATGAGCACGCAGGAGTCCTGGGGATGCATCTGCCGAGGGGGCAAGGCAAAACACAGAGCTTTTCCCGTCGTTTCAACATGTCGACAGTGAGGTCTGGGGGGTATTTTTTGCTCTGTGCTCCATTATGTTTTTATCTGATTAGGGGTGGGTTCAGGCCAAGAGGAGCATGTGGCTTGTGTTTTCCAGCTCGGCCACAGAATTCGCAGCCACATTGAAGAGTCCTTGACTGTCTCTTAGTGATTTAATGCCAGAAAGTGGCAGCTTTTGTCTGGTAGTGACGCTAGGGCAAGTACTTAAGCCTCGCTTGACATTCCTGCAGTTCAGGCTCGCTTTGGAGAATTAAATACCCAAGGTGAGCTTACAAAAGGACTTGTCCTTTACCAAAAAATTGAAAAAGAAAAAAAAAAACCCCACAGGGTCGCAATAACCTTTTTGCGATGGCCCTACACCAAAACCTGCCGCAATCAAAGCGCTTTCTGGAGCGCTGGGCTCACTCGCTGGCTCTCCGAGTATTCCTGGGGTTTGTTTTCCTGTGCCGGAGCTGTGCGTCCGGGCACAATTTCTCCTTTAACGCTGCTGCCGGGGGGTGGGAGCACGGGGGGCCGCGTGTCCCCTCCCAGCAGCGTCCGTGGTGCCGTGGGTGCTGGAGGACGTGGCAGGGGATGCTCAGCCCTGCGCCCGCGTGGATCCTTCCTCTTCTTTGCCCCGGTAGTGGTGACTCCGCGCTTCCCTGCGTCAATATTGCCTTTCCTCCAGCGGTTCCAAGAGCTGCTGAGGGGAGATAAAACAGAAGAGGAGCAAACGCAACCCTCCTCTGGCAACTCGCGGGCCCGACACATCCCCCCTTGCTTCGCCTTGGGGGCAAGCACTGGCTTTGTCCGTCAGTCTGGCAGTCACGGCTGCTTTTTTAGATGATTTTTTCTTAGTTGCTGAGCAGTTGCCAACAAGCTCCCACCAGCAGCTCAGCTGCCATCAGGGGCGCTTGGGGTATTGCCCTTTGGAGACCCCCGTGCTGGGGACAACACACAGCACCGGAGCCTGCGAGGTCCCTCCTGAAGCATCCTCGGCAGGTGGGCAGAAGCTGGGCATCCCTCAACGCCAGCCGGGCGCTGGGGCAGCCCAGGGCTGGTCCAGGGGACCATCTCCCAAAGGGAAGAGGAGCCGGAAGCCATCCCTGCTCCCTGCCAAACCTGCCAGCAGCAGTTGGGCTGGGTGTGAGCCAGACCCCGTGCCGAGGTGCCACGCTCGCCGGGCCCCCCCGGACCCCATGCCAAGGTGCCACACTCTCCGGGCGCTGGGTGCCTCAGAAGGGACTGCCCGGCCCAAAGCAATTAACCTTTTTAATATAACCATATCCTCGTGTGGCTATCCATTACAGCCAATTAAGAAGAGCTGTGGTTAGGTATAATTACTACCAGGCCATAAAGCGAGCTGCGAGCGGGTGGCCCCCCCCTGGAAGGGGACGGGGATGGGGGGTGGCTGTTGGGGACACGGTGGGTGTTACAGCCCCGGCTTCCCACCGTGGAAGGTTGCGTGACGGTTCAAAAGCAGTCGGCGCTGTCAAATAAACAATTGCTTATTGTGTTTGCTGGGTTTGCCGGGATTTATGGTGTCGTTGTGGCCCGACGGCGTAAGCAAACAGCTGCTGGGGAGCGCGGCGGCCGCCCGGCAGCACGGGGAGAGGTTTGCAGCGCCCTGGGAGGGAGCAGAAACCCCCTCCTCGTCCAGCCGGGGACCGAGCCGGAGCCAGGGGATGCCGGCAGGGGGATGCCGGCAGGGGGATGCCACACTGGGGACGATGCTCAGCACCCGTCCAAGCAAAGCACCCGCCGGCTCCGGGCGCCTCCTCTCTTCCTGCTGTTATTGGTGTCAATAAAACCCTGTTGTGGAAACAGGCTCTTCCCGAGCGGGTCCCCCGCGGCCCCTCTGCTCCCCCAGCAGACAGCTGGCCCTGGGGCCACCGTGGCTCACACACCTTCAGGGCAACTTCCATTTGTCTCTATTACCGGGAAGAAAGGCACAATGATCCTTGAAAAGGGCCCCTCCTTGGGCCCACCACCGCTCCTTCCCACGTTGCCTGCACCTCATGAAGGCGAACAAACTCCATCTTAACCTGTTCCAGCAATTCCCGGTTCCAGCCGGCGCTGGGAAGACGGGCAGTAACGCTTTGCTTGCTGGTGCGTCGGAAGGAAGCTGGATGTCCCTGTGAGGGTTCCCGGAGGAGTCCTGGCTCGCTGCTGTTTGCACCATGAATGGGGCTTTGCTTTATTGCTGATGAGCCGGTAGCTCTTGTTCCCATTCCCAGCTTTGCTGGGAGCCCAGAGCTCAAGCTCAGTTCCAGTCCCAGCTGCAAACGGCGCTTTGGTCCTCACCAGGGGGACAGGAGCCCAAGGCCATTCCACGTAACGTCAGGAGAGATGGGAAAGGTACTGAACCCCAAACTGCAAATTGTTTAAAAGCAGTATGAGGGGGTGGAGTGATAGGATGAGGGGGAAGGGGTTTACACTGGAAGAGGGAGATTGAGGTGAGATCTGAGGGAGAAATCCTTGGCTGTGAGGGGGGTGAGCCCCTGGCCCAGGCTGCCCAGAGAAGCTGTGGCTGCCCCATCCCTGGAGGGGTTCAAGGCCAGGTTGGACGGGGCTTGGAGCAGCCTGGGCTGGTGGGAGGTGTCCCTGCCCAGGGCGGGGGGGGCACTGGGGGGGCTTTAAGGTCCCTTCCCACCCAAACCACTCTTTGAGTCTATGAACAGAATAAAGTAAAAATTAATGCCAGCAGCGGTATGGCTGAGAAGAAGACTTTTCGGAGCAGGACATCTTGGTGATGCGTTCCTGGCCTGCGGGAGGAGGGTGTGGAAAGGGCAGAGGTGTGCAATAGCTGTTGGCCGGGAGGTTGGGAGGAGGCCAAGGGCTGGGATCGGTGGTTGGTGATGAAAGACTTCCCGGCCCCGCAGTAACTCGCAGGAACGTTAAGCAGTTGCTAAACCCGGGCGTGTGGAAATCGGCAGGTCCGGTTAAGCTGCAGCCAAGGAGCTTTAAAAACAGTTGGCCAAGGGGAACGGTTGGGCCATTAATGTTGATTTTCAATAAGTCTTTGAAGATCGGGGTGGTTCCAGAGGGCTGGGAGAAAGCTAATGTTGTGCCGGTATTTTAAAAGGGCAAACAAGATGACCCAGGTAATTACAGGCCTGTCAGGCTGACATCGATCCCAGGAAAAATAATGGAACAGCTGATACGGGACTCAATTAATAGAGAGTCAGAGGAGGACAGTGCAATTAATGCCAATCAGCGTGGATTTATGGGAAACAGCCCTTGTCAAGCTCTTGTGATACCTCTGCGATGAGATTACAAGTTTGGTGAATAGTCAGAAACGTTGAAGCCGTGGGTTTCGTGCTGTTCCCGGGAGCTGGGAACCCGAGTACCGTGAAGGCGCAGAGCGCAGGGAGGGCGGCCGGGGACGGCGGGACGTGCCCAGCAGCGACCTGCAGGAAAAACGGACCTTGTTCCTGGGGGCTGGCACGGAGGATGGAGGGTGAGAGCTCTCGGAGCGGGGTGCAAGCGGAACGTGTCTGTTTTAATGCAGCCAAAAGCGAAGCCCCTCACGTGGGAAGAGGGACCGGCAGGCGCAGGAGGGACCAGCGTGGGTCACAGCACCCCGGAGCAGGTGGGACTGCTCCTAAAGCACGTCTAGGGGCACCGAAAACTTGTTGCCTGGCCCAGGAGGAAAAGTGGTGCTTCCAGGCTATTTAAGCCTTCAAAAGCTCAGCCAATTTTAAATTTTAAAAACTGAAAAAAAATAACCCCCGCCGCCATTTGTAAATGCAAAGGCCGAATTCCATTTTGGAAACATCAGAAAGAAGAAGTTTTAGCGTCTTCAAAAGGAAAATCCCGATTCAGGCTTTTATTTTTCCAGCAAAAGCTCTCAGCAGGGTTTGTACCCGATCCCTGGGGTTGCTGATGGCCCCCCCACCCCGGGCC
>VXBO01014792.1:108904-121362 GCA_013400135.1 Rhinoptilus africanus
CAGCCAAGCCGTGCCCAGCACCCCGGCTGCAGGAACCCCCACCCCCACATTAACGGCAGTGTTTTGCTTCTTGTTTTGCCTGTATTTTGCCTTAAAGCACACAAGTGAGTGCGTAGCAGGAGTAAAGAAAGGGGCTGCACAGCGGGTACTTCCCACACACAGCGGGGACGGATAAACCCCCACGCAGTGGCACGTGCACATCACCCCAAGGGGAGGCATCTCTACACCCAGCACCCTTCCTCAGCGGCCGATTCAAAAGGCAGCCAGTGAGGAGCCCCAGTTTTACACCCGACACAGGGAAGCCTCCCCCTGCACCCCTCCGGACCCTCCCCACTCCCACCACCCCACCGGGAGCCAGAAAAGGAGCTAAAAGTGCTACGTACAGCTCCAAAGCTCACCATTGGCGACCGGCCATAGGCAGCGGCAGCGGCGGCAGCAGCGCTCATCTGCGGGGGGATGTTGTGGAGCCCCGCGTAGGCGCCGGGGCTGGTGAGCGAGCCGTTCATCTCGTGGTGCCCCATCATGGCGAAGGGAGCCGCGTAGGAGCCCGCGATGGAGATGGGCGTCCGCAGGGCTGAGGCTGCAGGAGGGACGGGGACACGGTCAGGGGACGGAGCCCACCCGCATCCAGCCCCGCTTCCCCCAGAGGAGAAGATGCAATGGCTGGACCTCCCTCCTCACCCCATCTCTGGCAAGGGGACCACCTCAGCTGCTGGCACCCCTGTCCTGAGCAGGATTAGCTCCCCCGTAAACCCAAACATCCCCCCCCAAGGCTGCTGTGCCCCCCGTAGAGAGCAGGGGCTGAAGCTGTGCTGGGGACAGCAGCAGAGAGGTGGCACCGGGGGACCGGTACCCACCCAGGGGGTCCATGCCGGTCGGCTTGCCGGGCATCGGCCGCAGCCCCGGGGTGCTGCTCGTCCCCGGGGTCGGAGCATCATTCCTCGGCGTCGGAGTGTTCGACTTGAGCCCGGGCGTCGACGATTTGTCATTCTGGATAGAGAAGGGATGAAAAACAGAAAAGGATGAGGTTCAACCATTGGCATGTGCAGCCCCTGCTCGGCAAGCCGCCGGACCGGGCCAGCATCCCCAGCCAGCGGGGCCTGACCCCCCCGGCAGAGCGAAGGACGTACGTGGCCCAGGTCTTTAGTCTTGGAGGAGGGAGTGCTGCTGGAGGAGGCGACCGAGGCCGGGCTGTTCGGGGCGTCCCCCTTCTTCAGCCCACGGGCTTTGTCTATGCCGTTCTCTGGGGGGGAGTGAGCTGGGCTGACCCGGGGGGTGGCGGGGTCCTGCGAGACAGGAGAAAGCACTGGCACCCCCAGCAGCAGGGAGGGCTCCCTCCGGCTCCTCTTTCGGGCAAGAACTAGGCCGGTGTCGGGGGACCCCTAAGGCATCACCCCCAACTCCCCAAAGCCCCACTGTGCCGCGGGGAGAGGAGCGGACCTGCCAAAACACTCCCACAGCTCACCTCGTTGGAGACGTCGACCACCAGGTCATCGCTCTTGTCACCATCGCTGTCCTGAAACACAAAGGGAGTTACATCCCGCAGAGAGCTGCCAAACCCCGGGGTGAAGGCGAACTCCCAGCCAGCAGCACAGCGGCAGGACACAGGTCACCCACACCACCTTTGGAAAGTATTACCCAAATCCTGCTTTCTCCCACCCAAAATCCTGCCCGAACGCATGCTGAACGCCCACCGCATGCCCTGCCAGCTCTCAGCCCCCCGGCCGCAGCGTCACTGCCCCCCTCACTCACATATCGGCTCATGCTGTCCTTCTCCTCTGCTTTCCGCTTCTTGGAGTCGATGCTGTAGTCCGTGGAGCTCCGGTGCTTCTCGCTGGCTCTCAGGCTTTCCGAGGGCGAAACAGAATTATTCTGCAGTAACAGGAGAAACTTTTTAAGTTGGAAACAGAAGAAAATCAGACAGGACTTGACAAGCAGGAGCTTCCAAGGTGCCTCTGCCCCCCTCGGGGAGCACCAGCCCCATCGTCATCATCCTCTGACCCCCATGAGGAGCATCATCCCCATCATCCCCTGGTCCCCTCGGGGAGCACCAGCCCCATCATCCTCTGAGCCCCATGAGGAGCACCAGCCCCATCACCATCATCCTCTGGCCTCAGCTTCTCCCAAGCCTTGGGCAGGGGAAGGGACTGGCACAAGGGCTGGCACCCACAAGAGCCCATGGGTGCTTCCTCCGGCACCAGGAGAGCCGGGGCTTCATCCCCCATGTTCACCAGGGGAGCAAAGGCACCGCTTCATCCCAGCCCCGGCCAAGCTGCACCGGCAGCTGAGCTCTGCCCAGCCAAAGGGCATCCAAAAAAACACTTGGAAAAACCCATGTCACCAGGAACGGCAGAGCCCAGCGCCCCACGGCACAGCTCCGCTCGGGGTGTTTCTGTGCATCCTTCAAGCAGCAAAGCCCAGGAGATGCCGGCATTCCCAGGAAAGCCGCCAGCATTCCCAGGAAAGCCGCCAGCATTCCCAGGAAAGCCCCTCAGAGGCCGGGATTGGGCTGGGAGCGCAAAACCTCCTCCAGAGCAGTGGAGAGAGCCCGGCCCTGCATGGCCCCGCGGCACAGCCCCGGCCCCGCGCAGATGCCCTTCAATTAGTTTCTCGGAGCAGCAGGAGAAATTACCATCATTTCATGTCTCGGAGCAGAGCCCGCCACCCCTGCTAAGCAGAAATGTTCCTAAGCTCCTCTGCCTGCCTTTCTTTCCCAGCTGAAAGGGAGAACTAAAGCAGTTCATGTTTCTCCTCGGTACCCAATAAGCGGCTTTGGATAACACCGGGGTCTTTCTTCTCAGGCAGTCATGCTGAAAAACCTCGCAGCTACCAGAGAATCATGTCAAGCATTTAGAGGCATCGATCCATTCAGCCCGCCGCTGGCCCGCCGCCAAGAAACTAAATATTTTTTATTGCGCAGGCAAGGCTAGGAAAATATGAATGACTAACTCTGATTATCGTGCGCATTAAACCTCCGTGGGGAATACCCCGTATTTTATTTTATAGATCGGGAGCCTTCCCATCTCTGACGGCCCCCTCCCCGCCAAAGGAGCAGGTTAATGATGCCCAACTCCCCTCTCCCCCCTTAAATAGCATTTTTCTTCCCATCCGCCCCCAGCTCTCAAAAGGCCCATTTGTGGGCTCGGGGATGGCAGGAAATCGCTGCAAAGCCCCGGCTCAGCCGGGCTTTGTCCTGCCGGCTTTTCCCCGAGACGGCGGCATTGTGCGCCCCAGGGGCGGGGGGCAGGGGCTGAGCCCCCCCACGGGGAGGGCAGCCCCCCATAAGGCTCCTACCAGCCTCTGCCCACCGAAATACACACCCGCCGCCCTCTCCATCCGCGCTCAGGCAGAACAAGCAGCAAACCGCTGCTATTGCCATCGAGATGTCAGGGACGCAAATAAAAAGCAGCCGTGCTGGAGGTGACGGTTGCCCTCCACCACGGTTATTTAGCTGGTTAGTTAACTGCTTGACCTTCCAAGTCCTACTTAACACGGCGTAATAGCCAAAACCCATCCCGACAGATTAGATGACCCAAGATAATAGAGGAGTGATCAGGAATAAAATAGCTTTCCTAATCGCCAAAGGATTTTTAGCCGCGCAGACTTGACTGCGCTCATTCACAGGGCTTAGTCAATTGAAACCGAATCGCGAAGCTCGGCGGCAATCAAAAAAAGATTTAAACCAAATCTCATAACCGGCCCGGAGGAAGGAGGCGGCTCCGCTCGCCCCCGGCACAGCCCAGCGGCTCTTCCAGCCGGGGTGGGGGTGGGTTTTATTTATTTTTTTTTTTGCTCGCCTTTTTTTCTTTTATTAAATAGGACCCAGGCAAAAGGCATCCCTGGAGCTCATGCCCAGAAGTCTGTTTTTCGACACAACAGCTAAAACAAAAACATGCAGCCACCAGAAACTGAGAAAAAAAGGAGGTAATGGGACTTACTGCACTTGAGTCTCGCTCTTTTAGAAGAAGCCGGTGTCAGAGGTGAGGTCACAGCCAAAATAAAGAGAAGACACATAAAAAAACCAAGTTAGAATACGTGTTAAAACAGGAAAATTAGCCTAGAAGCTCCTCCTTGCACGGTCTCCTGCCTTAAAACCTATCCAGGCGCTCTGGCTTCACTTTAAAACTCCCGTCCCCTGCCCATCCAGCTCCCGCTGCCTCCTGCCTCTTTCTTTTTGTCGATGTGATTTATTTGGCAAAACACACAGAAGAAAGGGGAAATGTCCTGAAACACAAAGGGAATGGCATCAGCCTACGGCGCTTGTACCCGAAGTCACAAACCCAGGAGAAGGTCCCGACCGACAATCCCCGCAGCCACACCAGCGGGATGCAGTTTTGCCATTAATCTGCAGACAAACAGCCCCATTTTTCCCTGGGATCTCCTGGTAATTTGAATCCACGCAGAAAAATTAATGTGACTGCATAACGGCTACCAATAGTTTTTCTTCACAGGGAGGAAAAACATCCCAAACGCAGCAGCAGCAGGGCCCAAGAGGCCTCACCGCAAGGCTGCCGGATAACTGCCCTGCAAACGGGCACGTTACTGGGAAGATCTCAGATTTTTGTGTGTTAATGGACTGGGGGATTTGTGAGGAAGGTCTTCAACGCTGGTGGTTTGCAACCGAACTCACGCATCATTTTCTCCCTTCTAAAAAGTTGGCTTATTGCTATTAATAAGAAAAAACAGCAAGTTTTTTGGTGAATATTGCTGGTTTCCAGACCATTTAAAGTCTCTGAGAGTGGTGGAGAGGAAGAGGAGGAGGAGGAAGGCTGCTTCACCATTAAGGCACGGCTGACTGGGGATGCAGGATCTACAGCAAGACTCCATGGAAGCCGGTGAGGACTCAAACTTGCGCACCAACTCAGGGAGCAAACCACCCCGACAGAGGTCAACCTGCCGGAGCCGTTCCTTGGGGCCATTTGCACTCCCTGCCCCAAAGGAGCAAAGCAAGGAGCGGTCCGGAGGCAGGTCCCCTCCTCCCCTGCCGCCTCCCGGAGACCCCACCATCCCCGAGCATCCTCACCTCAGCCAGCAAGAGAGCAGGGAAAGCTTTAGGATCGCCTAGAAGCCGCTGCTGGGAATATCCCGCAACAGCGGCAGCACCTCCCTTGTCCGCCCAGGCTGATTTAAGGACCTGGAGCATCATTTAGGGAAAGCTGCATCCCTAAAAGCACAAGCCCATCCCCTGCAGCCTGCTAACCTCTGGGACTAAGGCGGTGGGAGCAGAGCCAGGCCTGGCCCAGGGGATTTCTAGCACCAGGGGATGCAGCAACGAGCAGCCCCCGGGGACCACATCCTGCCGCCCCCTCGCTCTCACCTCTGTGGTCCAGGTCGTGATGGTTTTTCTCGTCCTTGACGGCGAGGTGTGCCTGGCTCCCCAGGGCGCCGAGAGCCAGCAGCCCCGAGCTGCTGCCGGTGACCGGCGGGATGCCCGGCGGCTGGAGACCCGAGGGATGCGGCGGCAGCTGGACGGGGGGCCCGTGGGCGGCGTGGGAGAGGTGCTGGGCCTGGAGCTGCTGCTGCTGCAATGAAACCACCAGTGAGGCGGGGNGGGGCAGCGGGACCGGGGGCGGGGGAACGTCAAGGCATCCAGCAGTGCTGGGAAAGGGGATGCCCGGCATCATGGAGACGCCCCGGGGAGCTGCCCCGCTCGGCTGCCTGCAAGGAGAAGCCCCGTTAGCAGGATGGATGGAGGGTGCCCGTGCACGGCCCCGGGGACAATCCCCACCGCAGCCACCACGGCATGGCCGGGTGGCACGAGTGCCCGCATGGCACACGCAGCCGGGCCAGGCTGCTGGAGTCGCCCTCAATTCAAGGTAACTCGCTTCAAAGCCACAGACTTGGCTGGTTTGGGTTTTCAAGTAAAAATAAAGAAAGAAATAGCACCCAGGACACAGCAAGCGGCTCTGGCTGGAGTGCCAGGGCTAAACCAGAGCAGAGACAGAAAACCTGAGCATCCAGGATCCTCCCAGGCCACCTGAGACAGGAAAAGTTTTGCGTCGTTGCTCAGGACCAACTTTAAGGCGCCTGACGGTGAGAAGAAATCTGCCGGCAGGGTGCCTGTGCCCCATCCCGCCACTCCGCCGCCCCTGTCCCGCTCCGCTGGACGTCCTCCCCGCTGGATGGGGATGGCCGAGCCGCGGTGCAGCCTCTCCCCAGCCTGCGGGGCCGGGCGTCAGAGGAAGGAAAAAACCCAAACGCATCCCCTGTGTTTGTATTTCAAACACAAACTCGAAAACAAGCTGAAAGCCGAGTCGCTGGCTACCAGTCAACAGCCTGCCCTCGGCGGGGTCACTTTCCAAGAGCCCCAGGCTGCTACTCCTGTGGCTTCTCCCCCCAGGGACACCAGCGGTGCAGCCGGGAGGCTCTTGGAGCTGGCACCGTGTCTCCAACCCCCCTTGCCTGCACCCACGACCACCCCGAGCAGCACCTAATTAGCTGATGGTGAAAGGTCCATTTGGACAACTGATTTCCAGCGTGAATCACACGCTGGGGTGGGACACTCGAGCTGCAGCAGAGCCCCCCCACACCATCCTCAGGTCCCCGGGACCAGCTCAGGTCAGGTTTTCTCCCTCCCCGGTGCCACCAGAGCGGGCAGCTCTCTCGCAGGGAGGATCCCACAGCACGGCGGGTGAAGGCACCCCCAGCCCGCTGCCCCCCGCAGAAGGAGAGCGGGAGAGGACCCTGCCCCACGACCCAGCCCCAGGACCGCTGGGGAGCGAGGGGGGGCTGCCCGCACAGCTCAGCACAAAGCTTGGCAGGAATACCTCAAAAATACCTCCCGGGTACAGGGGCTCAACACTTCCAACATTTCCATCAAGGAAATTTCCAGCGCATCTTCCCCAGAGCTGCAAGGGGACGCACCCGGGTGTCCCCTAACAGTGTCCCCGGGGGGGGGGGGGGGCAACCCCAGCACAGCCTGACGGGGCAGCACCAGTCACTGCGACACAACCCGCAAAACACACCGGGAAAGCGCCGAGAGCGGGTTTCACCCGAGGTGCGCGCTCACGGCTCGACCCCACCGCGCCCCGAAGGGGCACTGACGTTTTCCTCCTGCCCCGGAGGCACCAGCCCCCGCCACCTCCCGGCAGCCCCCCCAACACGCCCCCAGTGCAGCAAGAAGCCCTGCTGCACACACAGACCCCCGGCAAGGCTGAGGGCACCCTGCATCCCGCTGGGAGCACCCTGCACATGGCCCCCCCAGCCCGGCTGCAGGAACCGGGGTGCAGCTTCTCGGAAAAACCCCCCGCACCGAGGCCACGTCTCCAGGGGAAGCAGAGCTTCCACCCACCTCCCGACTGACGGACCTATTTTAGGGGGTAGCAGAAGGGGGGGTGACTTGCTGTCACACGCCAACAAGCATCACGGGACCACGCAGCCTCCTGCAGGGAAAGCGGGTGGGCGACCCACGGTGGGTGGGTGGGCGACCCACCCCTGTGCCAGGCGCCGGTTTCTAAGCCTGGTGGGAGGGCAGAGGGAAATCCCCGCGGCAGGATGCCAGCCGGGGGGGTCAGATCCGAAAGGCGGCAGCAGCAGTTCCAGGCGGGGGAGATGCATTATCTTAAAACGCAGCTTCTTCTGGGCAGCACCGAGGTCCCAGCTGTGGCAGAAGCCAAATCCAGAAGGCAATTAGGCCTCTGCAGTGCTGTTATAGGAAAAGCATAAATCACCGTGTCCTCAAAAGCAGGAGCTTTTGGCTTCTGCTGGGCTGCTCCATCCCCAGGGCAGAGGAGGGGAAGCATCCTCAGGACCTCTCCTCAAAGCAGGACGTGCAAGGAGAGGTCGCTGGCAGGGAGAGGGGAGCACCGCAGCCCACGGGGGGGTCCCCAGCCCCAGGGGCTCTGCTGGATGGTGCCGGCACCGTGCTGGCGCATCCCTTGACAGCACGGAGCGCAGTCCCTGCCTCCTCATCACGCACGCGCAGCGAGATCAATCCCTCCGACACCAAAGCAAGAGGAACAGAGCCTCGGCTCTTGCTGAAATCAATGAGGCTCTTCACAGCCCCAGTCTCGCATGATTTCCACCCATTTAAGGGAGAGGCAGGGCTGGCCCTTACAGCAGAGCGTCACCCTGGAGAACAGCCCCGATTATTTTTCCAGCAGGGTACGGTACACTCCTCTCCTGCGAGATTTCCAGTGGGGCCCGTCCCGCAGGGCTGGGATGCACAGAGATCCGATGCTTTATCCTCAGCAATCTCCAACTTCCATGGTGGGCACCGCATAATGCTCCTCCCAGGAACTCCCCATCCTGGGGCGATGACCCCCTGCAGCAGCCTGATTCCCAGGGAAGGCAGAGGGGGAACACGGTCTCGTGGGCACCCTAGATCCACGCAGCAACACTCCATCCCGGCGACGGGGGTCACAGCCTTGGCACGGCCCCAGGAGACAACACAGCTCCACCACAAGCACCCAGCTGGGGCAGAGCGGGGAAGGCAGGGAGAATCGCCACCCCG
The DNA here is from genome assembly GCA_013400135.1 of Rhinoptilus africanus. Lineage (NCBI taxonomy): Eukaryota > Metazoa > Chordata > Aves > Charadriiformes > Glareolidae > Rhinoptilus > Rhinoptilus africanus. The sequence goes on from VXBO01014792.1 coordinate 117,357, forward strand.
AGCCTGGCCCTCCATCGAAGCAGAAAACCACTGGTTTCTTCCCTTTTTTTTAAGTTGCCAGCAAATACATCCATCCAAGGGCTCCGTGGGCTGCAGAGGACCAGCCCCATGGGGTCTGAGCCCCCCCGCAGCAGCCCCGCTCCAGCGCAGGGGGGTGGAAACAAAGGTCAAGACAACATCCCACTTTAAAGGCGGTTTTTCTCCCCTCTGGCAGGCAGGATCCGGTGAGCAGAATCCGTTTGGAAAACATCCTCGACGGGCAGCTCTGGCTTGAAGCCTTGTCCCTCCATCCGGCGTCGGGGCTGGGCCACCCACAGCTCCGTGGGGCAGCGGAGATCACATCTCGGGGCTGCAGACCCCCATCCCGGCACCGCTGGAAGGAGCTGGGCCCCAGCCACGTTGGTCCCATGTTAAAATGACGATGATGAGCTGAGGAGCCCAGTGCACATCCCCACCGGTACCGAGGGTGCCCGCATGGACACTGGAGGATCCCCAGGCTCCGCTCGCAGCTCCCCGCAGCCGCCTCTTGCCATCCTTCCCGGCTGCACCGCTCAGCTGTCTGTGTCCGTTAGCCCAGGGAGCAGTCGACGCACATCCCTCCTGTGCACCGCTCCGGAATCACGTCCCGAGACTCCACAGAGGGGGATAAAACCCGCCGGGGACTCCACGGTGCAGAGGGATGCAGCGGAGCTCAGCGATAGCGCACGCTTGGCGTCTTCTCTGCTGGAAAACCCAACCTCCCACCCCTGCCCCTTGTTCCCTTCCCTGAAAAGGTTGTTTTTTAAAAAAGACATCGCATGGAGGCTCGCGGCAAACAACCTTGCGGAGGGCAGGCTGCAGGAGCTTTCCAGCCGCCTTCGCCATCCGAAAAACACCCCTCCAGCCCCTGCCCCACACCTCAGCCGGCGGCAGGGACAAGACAGGGTGCTCCCCTCCGAGCAGGATGGGGGTCCTGCCCCACAAAGCCGTGCACACAGCACGGTCGGAGCGTGCCAGGGCTTGGGGCAGCCTCCCAGGGCCAGGGACCCTCTCCACACCGTCCCAGCTCGGATGCCCGAGCTCAGATCTACTCAGGAGGCTGCACTGGGGAAGGACCCCAAACTGGACTGGTTTCCCTGGAAAGCCCAGGACATGATGCCCACAGCAAGAAGGTGCAGGCAAAGGCACTGCAAAGCCATCCCCGGGTGACAGCGGGGACATCGGCATCGCCCAGCCCCCAGGTCCGGGCCAGGCGAGAGGAGCCGCTCGGAGACGCGCAGCCACAGAGATGTTTTCCTTCTGGAGTCCCTCGGCATGTGCCAGACAAATATGGTTAAGATATGAAGGAGGTTACAATTTAGGAGAAAGGCTGGCAAGGAATATCTCGTATGTAGAGTGTTTTTAATTGGATTATGTACATCATGCTTCATGCCTTTGTTAACCGATTTAATGGTTCACCACTTAAGTTCACCACTTGCGTTAAATTTAGTAAAGTAGTCTAATCATTTCCAGAGCTATAACCAAATCAAGGGCTCAATTTCACAGAAGCCTGAAGCAGAGGATCTGTGAGACAATGGCCTAGATGCATAAAATTAACAGTTCTTGACCTCAAAAGGGGCAAAAAAAAGAAGGTTTTAATGATTCGGTGCGTTTTTTTTAGTGCGTGGATTTTGTTTGCGGCACCTGCACCAAGACGCTGGTGCGGTTCATAAATAGAGTCGCCTTCTCTCACTCCAAGGCACGGCAGGGGACAGCAGAGCCACCCGCCCCCCCCGGGGGACAAAGGGGGTGCGGGTCCGCGCACGCCCCCGCCTGCTGCCCTCTTCCCCGCGAGAACAAACAAACTCAAGCCTTCTGCCCCACGTGAGCAACCCTACAATAACAAACCCCTCCGCGCGCATGAAGGGGAGAAATTCTGTTTGCTGGGGAAAAAAAAAAAAAAAAATAACCCAAACCAACGAACCCAACCCCATCCCGGTTTCACACCTCAGGGGGCACCGGGGCAGGGGCAGCAGCCACCGAGCAGCAGGGACTCGTGACCCAAAGCGGCTCCGACACCTCGGGGACGAGCTCTGCCCTCCTCTGCAGCCATCGACGCGCAGGGCATCGCTCCCCATCCCCGTCCCTCCCCGGAGGACGGAGGATGATGCTCTCTCTCCGCCGCCATCCCACCCCAGCGCTCCCCCCGGCTGCCCATAACTCCTGCCTCCTGAAAGTTCGTCAGGCAAAGCGATTAAATGCCTGGCTGCTTAATGACGGGACGACACTCTCTCTGATCCGAGGAAGCAATTACCTTGAAAATGGGGGTCACAGGCCCCGCTCATTTACCTTAATTGAATTCCAATATCTGCCTCTAGCTGCCTGGGCTCCTGGCTGCGACTTAAAGCAGCTCATCAAAGCCAAGCGTCTCCCTCGCCCGCTGCCTCTGCCAAGGATGCTCCCGGGAAGGTGCGAGGGGCGGCGGGAGGCCAGGCAGCAGCATGGTGCCGCCACCCCCCCTGCCCCAGCACGGACCCAGGGAGACCCGGGTCCCAAGTCCCAGCCGCTTCCCAATGCCACCATTGCACCCGCCCCACCAGGAGGGATGCGGCTGCAGCCAAGGCTTTCCTCGGCCCCAAGGGCTGCAGCAGCCCAGGGCACGTTTCTACACGCAGCGCTACCCAGAAAAACAGAAGAACGGCCATAAAAGCAAGTTAAAGGCAGAGAATCCCCAAGATTCTTGTAGCTTAAGGAAGAAGTACAAATAGTTACTCAAAAAGAAAAACCAAGCAACTAAAAAAAAATCAGTATTTTTTTGCGAAACGGACACCCAAACCCAGAGGAGCTCTGGAGCCACCTCCCCAGGACACTGCGTGGGGACACCCATGTCCCAGGGTAAAGGGAGCTCCAACAGAGAGCAGGTCTGCTGCAGGGCTGAGACTGTTACATCAATTAAAGAGACAATAAAAATCGTTAGTCTTAAAAACCGCCCGAGATCTGCCAGAGAAAGGCCCGGTAAGGCGGGAGCGGGTAAGTCAATGCATGGAACAACAACTCCGTCAAGTTTACAGCACATTTCACATCAACAGCACACACAGAGACATGCCTGGGCTCAGGGGGCTCCGGGAGGGCTGCCGGGCACCCGGCCCCGCTCCGCTCCCCAGATGCTCCCCGGACTCATGGAGAACATCCAATTTGGCTGGCAGAGGCTCCCGGTGCTGCATTCACACCCAGGGAAGGGGACTGGGGCTGCCCGAGCAGTGGCTGCCACCCCCCGTCTCACTCGATGCCGGATTAGGGGAGTTTTGGTGGTTTGGGGGGGTCGCAGGACAGCCGGGGTGCTGCGAGCCGCCCTTTAACCCCGCCTGAGCGCAGGATTGCCTCTGGTTATGGTAAATGATAGGAATAAAAGGGGTATACACACGGTGAGAGGCAGATTGGGAAGTCCACGTACCCCGATGATAGCATTCAACTCCGTCATTGTCACTTGCTTGGCACGCTCAACAGCCTGTGCCACTTGCTGTTGGTGCTGCGGGGACAGAGGTGCATGGCCAGGTCAGGGCTGGGCACGGGGGCACCGAGCCCAGGCACGATCCCCCCCTCCCCAGCGATGCTCATCCCTTTTTCTGTCTCTATTTTGCTCAGGAGAGCAGCAGCCCAGGCTCACGTCCCTGCTCCCGGGGTGCAGGGGGAGCTGGAGCAGCCCCTCGCAGCCTTTTTTTGCTCCACAGGCTCGGCACAGAACCCCCACGGGGTCCGGCTCTCCTCCACCCCAAGGGTTTTGCAAACACACACACAGGATCTGAGCCGCATTTGTCATGGGGCACCCCAGAGCAGCCCCACACCCCCAAAATCTGGGTCTGGGGGGAGAAGGTCCCTGCCCCTTCGTGGGACCCCCCGAGGGGCACAGCGCTGCCTCTCCAGGGAACCCCCCACTGCAGGATAAGCAGCATCCCCCCCCGCCCCGATCTGGGGTGTGAAAAAGTCCTTACCTCTTGTGACAGAAAAGGCATGATCTGAGCTAAAATCGTATTCAGCCTTTTAGCAA
>VXBO01014793.1:14447-39546 GCA_013400135.1 Rhinoptilus africanus
GCAAATACTTCATAGAGCTGCTCTTGTCTCAGCCAGAACCAGGCTTGGGAAGCAAATTAAAGTATGAGAATAAAAGCAGAAGAAATTTTTCTCTTATATCATCCTAAACCCTCCAGAGGATCAGTTTCAGATACAAGGGGATGGTTCATTAACATTATTAAATCACCAGTTCTTTTTACATGATGCCTTCCCCCAAAGTGACACTGCCGCATATCTGAGCTTCAAAGTAATTGTCCTAATTATAATACAGCAACATAATGATCTAATAGCAAACAACTGAAATAATGAGGAATATTTCTCCTGGGGAATTTAAGTTAGTGTCTTACAGAGGCTGTTGAGGTTAATCTTCCAAACATGGAAATTATGGGCAAGCAATTGAAAATGAAAGTCGTTACATTAAATTTCCTGCGGAATAAAAGTTCTGAGACCAAATTGATTCACAATGCTTCCTCTTAATAGCATGTGATACCTTAAATTTTAAAAAGCCCAAAAATGTTTTTATAAGGCATAATTGTTACATTTTTATGTTTATATATTTGAGTTGTTAACTTTAAATATAAGCTGGGAACAAAATATGTAAAATTCCATACAGCATTAGAATCTAAATTTTGCTTTTTATAGTAACATAAAAGAAGACTCCAAAGGGCACTCCTTATTAAAAATAAAACAAAAAAACCAAACCAGACTGTCAGTACAAGTCAAGGTAGATGATTAGTTCACAATATTGTGTGAAAGTCAGAACTCTTCATCACCTGCATGCTTGAAGTCCAAAACACAAAAAATCCATTTACTCTTTTGAAAATCCTGGTAATAGCAAATATGACAAAATCATTCATACATCATAATCACAAGCACACATAAAAATCAAAGAAATAACATCTAAAAGTATATATGAGAATAAATTATTGCGCTAATGACACATCAATGATTTGAAGTCTTAGTCATTGTTTCACAATACTGACACATGATTTTTAAAATTATATGGCTAATTGAACTGCATTATAGAGAAGTTTTTTCAGGAAAGTGCAAATGAATTCTACAGGTAAAATCTTACTGTCACTCAAAATCACATAAAAGACCTCTTTTGGCATTTTCAAAGAAATAACAAGAAAGAACCGATGCCTGGGCAGGTGGAAAGAACACAATAGAATTGTAGTCTTAATAATTTGCTTCAAAAATTGCCAACAGAAATTAAGAATTCAGTTGCCTGATAAATCTTCATGTAGTCAGAAAGATATTACCACTACTTTGGAGATTCACATACAATACCTTCTCTTGTAAAGTAGGTAAACCAACTAAAAATGTTTAGTTGGTTTAACACAAAACGCTATCTTGAGCAGAAATTGCAGATGCTAAATTATTCTATTTTTGTAACTGTGTTCAACATTTGGTAAAAACATGACTACCATTGTTATGAATAGTAAGTATATGCTTGCATACCCACAAACATAATTTACACACAGTTCTGAATACTCAGAAGGCTCTACAGATCTCTAAGGAAAGTCTATAAAATAGTGAGAGACTGAAAATAGAAAGACAAAAAAGGTACACAAATAACATCAGAAAAGAGAAACAACAGTAAGAAGAAAGAAATGTTCCTTCATGGTCCTGTTTGAGTTCTTTGACTTCTGCTTATTTCCAAAATATTATTTAAAATAACACTTGCTTTTGATGGGTAAAATTTTTCAGGATTCATACGTGATCAACTTAGACTTTACGTTCTAATGCTATCAGGTATAACAATTAACAGCTGATGAGGGGACATTGTGCCTAGACTGATTTTTTCCCATTATTTTTATAGCAAATAAATAAATATTAAAGTTAATTAATTAATTCTATTTTAACATGGTTATTTTACTATGTTAAGGTATTTTGAGAAAGAAAACTGTTGCTGCACAGCAAGCCTAATGTGTACCTCTTACAGTAGTTACTATCATACAGTCTCTCTAAGAAGTTTACATTTAATAATTTATTTTTGTTAGCTAGTACCTTGTTAAGCACAATGCCTAGCTGTAGTTTGCCATATGAATAACAGAACAAGACAGATGACTTTATAAATGACACAACATGTCAGCCTATGAGTTTGAAACATACACTAAAATGTGAGTAATACAACTGAAATAATTTATTTACTAAAACTCACCAACAGCAAATCATAAACTACAGAAAGATGCAGTAAGTCTGGTCAGGTCAGAAAGCTCCACTGAAAAATAATGACACCATGTAACTTCTTTTTACTCTAAATTAACCTTCCTACCTCCCCATCCTCTATTTTTTGCCTTTCTTTTCTGTCATTCTTGTACTTTTTCTAGCAGGCCAGTAAGAGAAGTTTAGGATGTGCGCTGAGCCCCTGGACACCCCAACACGACGCCCTTCTTCTCTCCATGCACTCTCCTGCATACTCATGCTGTCAGTGCTTTCCATGCTGCTCCACAGCTGAGCGCAGGGCACCTGCCCTTACTTTCTTCAGGAAACGAGCTGCCTTTGCTTTCTTGGCTGTCTTAGCACTGGCTGTCTCCTGTTTCCTAGTAAATCTGATGAACATGTCTTGTTTTCAAATTGCCCTTGGGCTATAAATCACTTAAACATTGCTGCAGAATATTTTGCCCCATTTTCTATTAGTCTAACACCCACTAGGTTGCCCTTTGCAAAGGCTGGCTCCGGTTCCATACTGCAGCTCTTGCTGACAGTGGAGCCACCCCAGGTAGTCATCGACAGTCTATCTGCAGAGGTTTAATCTGAACATTTTACCGTTGCATTCAGATTTTATAAGATTACTGAGTCTTGAGTGACGTGTTGTTGAACACTATACAAATAAACACCATTTGCACAATTACTGCTATTTCTGTGTATGCTCCCAATTGGACACTCATATTGTGGTAGACAATACACTTTATTTGCCCCAGGAAAATCTCTATTCTCTCATGTATTTTGATTTAGTTTATCAACATTTCTGCTAGCTAGATCCTATTGCCAGATCTCTTTCAGACCAGTATTTCAGTCTATCCTTCACTTGGTAACAGGAACAATCTTCTGTGCACTCTTGCAACATTCCTTGCAATCTTCCACAGATTTACTGCCAGGGGTTTGTCTGTGGCATTGTCCACAGCCTTTGCCTATGGATGCAAATATATGTCATAAAAATCAGCTGCATATTGCTTCAGAGCTAATCCACCTGGTGTTCTGCAAAGGGCCTGCCTTCCTTATTTAGCCACCAGCAGTGAGCTTTCTGTGGCAATACCCTACTCTCAGGCCACATTGTTGAAGGCTCAATGATTTAGGTTGCTTTCTTACATATTAATAGCTAAAAAAGTGACATATTTTTGTGTGTTCTCAAGAGCACTTCATGCAGCTGTTCACTGCCTGACTCCCATCTCCAGACCCTACCTGTTACAAGCACACCAGTAAGTAAAGCACTCTCACAGCACGGCAGTCATTGCGGGCTGGTACTAGGGTTACCTCTTCCGTGACATCACAGACTACACACGGTTCCATGCCGTGCTGCAATACTGCACAACACTGAGCAATAATCACATTTGCTAAGAGTGCAAAGCAAAACCACCTCTCGTTTCACATTTTCTCATGGACAGACCACATTAACTTTGTTGGCTTCTGAGTGGGTTTAGTACACACTAGCCCCCATACAGCCTTTTTCCAGACTCCCGTTTCTGCTTTCTCTCTCTGCCGACACCAAAGCTGACACCACAGTCCAGCTGGAATCAAAGTGGCTATTGAGCAACAGCATAACTCATGTATGACAGCCAAATGATTGGCAGCCAATGAACAGGACACATAGTGAAGGAAAACTTGAGGCTAAGAACTTGAAGGAGAAATGCTCTTCTTTGAGTTATCCTATGTACCTCTGCTCATTTTAGTTCTTCCCTCAACAGAAGGAAAACTTTTCAACATTTCCTTTGGGATATTTAATGTTTATCTTCCATTCCCTTTACATTGCTGTTAAAAGGGGGGGATCTTTCTTGTTGCTGTTTGAGTCTATTCCTCTACAAACAGGTTGCAATTCCTCTACCAACAGGTTGCAGTCTACCGCTTTTCTTCTCTGTCGGTCTGTTTCTGTCTAGCCTTTATTTGGTACAGGTCTAACCCTTCAGTGTTTTCCTTTTCTGCTTCCACAGAACAGAATCACATAATAGCTTGGGTTGGAATGGACCTTTAAAGGTCATCTAGTTCAAATACCGTCAATAAGCAGGGACATCTTCAACTAGATCAGGTTGCTCAGAGCCCCATCCAACCTGACCTTGAACGTTTCCAAGGATGGGGCATCTATCACCTCTCTGGACAACTTGTTCCAGAGTTTCACCACCCTCATTGTAAAAAAATTCTTCCTTAGATCTAGTCTGAATAATACTAGATTAAAACCATTATCCCTTGTCCTATCACAACAGGCCCTGCTAAAAAGTTGGTCCCCATCTCTCTCATAAGCCCCTTTAATTATTGGAGGGTCACAGTAAGGTCTCCCCAGCACCCTCTCTTCTCAAGGCTGAACAACCCCCACNAATTTTAGTGTATTTAGTGAAGATATTTAACAGTGCTGGTCTCAACACAGACCCCTGAGGGATACCACTCATCACCGATCTCCATCTGGACATTGACCTGTTGACCACTATCCTTTGGATGCAACCATTCAGCTGATTCCTTATCCACCAAACAGTTCACCAATCAAATCCATATCTCTCTAATTTAGAGAGAAGTATGTTGTGGGCGACCATGTCAAAGGCCTTCCAGAAGTCCAAATAGACAATATAGGTCTTCCCTTGTCCACTGATGTAGTCACTCCATTGTCCAGCTCCAAGCCAATATAGTTGTGATTTAGGTGACCCCGTAAAAATATACTTTGGGTTTTTCATATTTGCGTGCCTATCAAAACTCCCTCGGTAATTGGTGAGACACTAAAAATAGCTATAAAAAAAAGAAAACAGCAATAAATCTGAGATGCTCATGAAATCACACAACTCCAGGAACTGGGATGTAGAGATAAAAGCAATACTGTAAGGCCTACAATAGTTGGAAGAGTTTGCAAGTTTGCAATGGTATTTCAATCATCCTACTTTAACTAATTTAGTCCTAAATTACCAAAATTCTTTGTTTCCAGAAGGCTAAATCCTTGAAATGCCTATCTTGTGTGCTCTCAGTGCTGCAGCTTGCATCTTCGGGACAGTGCTGTGACGGAGACCGAATAGCAAGAACAGTATTTACGCAAATGCAGAGTGAAACGGAGAGTTATTTTTATCACTGAGTTTGGCAGCACCAGCTAAGCACTAGGTGCTTTGAGTATTTCAAAAGGCCTAGTTTGCACATGGTTGAGCTAATAGCCCAGGAAGAGAACAATAAAAAATGCAGATGTGATGGGAGGCAGGAGGGCAACTATAACCAGCACATGCAAAAATTAACTCAGCATGTGTGGAAATGGGCTCAGTAAGATTGCAGACTGTTCAGGTAGCACTACAAGGAGCACTGAGTGATGGCGTCTCACATGTGGTCAACAAGGATGGGAAAACAAAAGCGCTGAAGCGCGTCCCCGAGCAACAAAGGTGGTGAGTGCCAGGAGGAGCACCGGCTGGCAGCTGTGGGCTGCCCCTTCCCCATCCACCTCTTCTGACATCATCTAATACGGTAATAATGCCAGAACATTCAGGTTTTGTCATTTTCTTCCAGTTGACTAGGTTTCGCCTACGTGCCATGACCAGGCACAGAAGTTGAGCCCTTCACACAGAGTATGGATGTCTTGAATCCATTTGTGTGGATTTACCAGCCCCTCTCACTTTTAATGAGGTGTAGAAAATAAAACACGAGCTCACAAGAAACACCATCCCACAAGCCAGATATTATTTTATCTCCAAATGCTTTTCCAGAAGATAGCTGTTGTCTGCCTGTGGAGGGTGTGTATGTAGCATCACTTGAGGAAGGGAAAAGGGTAAGACACAAGGAAAGAAAAGCCATGGTTTTAGAGCTGTGAAAACTATTTGTGTACCCAGTCCTTGCCCTGCAGAGACATGCCATAAACAATGAAAACAGGCTGCAGGGAGTTTTCTCAAAGACTGCTGAATGTGGAGTAGCACTTACTCAATTCTCTACCAGGCAGAATTCCCTGAAGTACAATTTTGAAATTACTCTGGACAATTTATCACCTGCCCAAATGACCCTGTCACTTTGCTAGTCCATCTGCCTGGAACTTGCTCTAATATTCCCAGCCCCAGAAGCAGCAATAAACAACTGCCATTTTTTATAAATCAACCTGCCAAACACACTTTTTTCTTCCCTGTCTGACATCCAGAACAAATAATAGTCATTCCTGGGTCACTCACATGTTTTCTAGACATTAAAATGTCGTAATTTCCACTGCTAAACAGAGAAGGGGAAAAAAAAAAAAAACCAACACTGCAACCTACTATCACAATCATTCTGGGAAATCCTTTACAGTTTGACCAGCTACCATCTGACTTCTATTTCTGGAATTAACACATTAAAAATAAAGAAAGAGGTTGTCTTACTTTTTTATCATGCCTCATGTTAAATATTCAGACTGCACGAGACCTCCACTGATTCTGCTCACTCGCGTGTCTTTACAATACTACACGCAGAATGGTTTATTGTTGAGAAGGGGGAGACACAGACATCCCGGCTTGTCCCTGGCTCCCTGACGACTGTCTGGATAAAGAGCGGCTGCACAGCAGACAGAAGACCCCTCTGGAGCTGCTACACCCTTTCTTGTGCACTCAGCACAAGGTGGTTGTATACTTCTCACATCTAATGTTCATCCCATTTATTCCTCTGAGATTATGGAGTGAGAGCGCTCAGTGCCTTTGCAGTTACCATCAGGAGAAACAGGGAAAAAATATAATTTATATTAAAAAAGCCTAACAAAATAATTAAACTCTTTTTTTTTTCTTAAAGAACCAAGGAGTTCATTGCATCATGGTAACAATAAGGTGAATGTTAGCTCTGAAAGTTAAAACAAAACAACTAACAAAGTATTATTTTCAAAGATGAAAAAGCTTTTGTAACTGCAGACTAAATCCTCTTTAAATCACAGCCAGGTCTCTCCAACATCTTCCTTTCAAACTTTTTTGTTTTCCTCTCAATTGATTTGTCTTCCCTTTGCACTTTAATGATTATTGATTCTTCCCTTCTGAAGGAGCACAATTATAAAACAATTATCTGCTCTTTCAGTATTTCACAGTCAGCTACAAGCAGAACGTTATTCCATTAGTGTACTGTTAGATCTTTTCATTCAAGTACAACTGGTAAAATGGGAAAACAGCGTACAATTTGCTTTCTGATAATAACATATAAGTGATATCATCTGTATATGTGTGTGTGTGTATACATGCACACATAAATATATACAGGTGACATATGACAATGATGTATGCAGTAACACCAGGCTTTTGATACATGCCTGAAGCTCTTCAGTAATCAAAACCCCATGCCAATCGATGCCACGCTGAACATACAGTTCTTTTCCACTTGCCCTGTTTCTTCTTCACTTTCAAAAAAGCTCTTTCCTTCAGAATGTACAGAGCTCCTTCAGAAAATATATATATCTTAAGATATCCTAGGGAAATCCTTGTCTCCCATAAGTCAGTAGGAGTTTGGTACTGCTGTCAGTGGATCCAGCATTTCACTTAAATTTCCCTGTTCTCTTGTGGCTGAATGAGATGGCAGTTAGTATGTCCCAACCATTAGAGGAGAAAGGATTTGGGAAGCATGAATCCAACAGACACACATGAGGGAGATACAACTGTGCAGTAAAGATAGCAAGAACGTAAGTGCTGTGGTTCATATGGATTTTAGTTTGTTTCAAATATTATTCCCTGTTTTATCAAATGTCACACTTTTTGTTTTTATGCCTGAAATAGCAAAAGGAACCATTAACATTTCCTCATGTATGTTTTACGTCAAAATAAATGTAAGTTTAAGTTTTATTTATTTGTCTGGCACTGAGAACACGCACATCTCTGTTATCCACAAACAGTAATATTATACCAGCCTGTATTAAATGTTCTTGCATTTATTTTATCTGTAGCAGTAAAATTGGACATGCTGGTGAACATGCTCTTTTCTGAAAAGCACGCTACAAACAAATTAGTAGATTTTGCATCTTTCACAGTTTACATAGGATTCACATGGAGACTGGATCTTTAACCAACTGAAGACTACTGTCATGTGGATATTTACTACTCTTGTATCTTCACCTGATAACCCAAGAGAAAACACACCAATACCATTTTATATTAAACTATTATATTAAACATCATTTAGCTATTGCTATTAGAAACTGAGAGGAAGGGGACATCACTGTCTGTTAAATTTGTGTACAGAAATACAGAGTTAAACTATAGCCCAAATCACTAAGCACTGAAAACCAGCATAGAGAATATGCACGACCCTATTACAAAGTTTCTCCTATGATTATTATCAGTTATTTTCCACCAACTTAAAAAAAGATACAAAAACTGCCTTGCCAAGCAACTCACAACATTACCTAGACCTGGCTAATTAAGGATTCAGAAAAAATACCATGCAGCTTAATGCATAAAATGAATACCCAGGATGTCTGAACATTTTGTTCTTCTCCAACACATAGCCTATTTCATTTTAATCCACTAGGCTTTTCTACTAGGCTTTTGGGTGCCTTTTTAAAATTTTTTTTTTTTTTTTACCCAGTCACTTCAGCTTTCAGACTTATTTTTCCATTACTGCATTTGGTGTGACAAAGGTCCCACATACACTATTTTGAAACACTGCATTAGCTGTAAAAGTGCCGTCTGGCTAATATTAACCATTTTAGGACACAGTTAAAGGGGTTTTGTGTTTTTCAGCTTTGGTTACTTCAGTTCTTCTACACCAGATGTCACAGAAATGGTTAACCCCAAGCCAACATCACTGAAGCCACCTTCCCCAAGGCTACTTCAGCAATGGCCCAGGGGTCACCACTACTAATGACTGCTAAGAAATGCTATCACAGAGATTCCTCTTTGGTATCACTAGCAGCTCAGCTGTCATGCTTTACCTTTTGAAACTTATTAATATAGTTGGTATTTGTGATCACACTGAGAAGCCTGCATGTAAATATATAGAGAGAGACCTATATCTGCATATATTATTTACCGACTGGAGGACAGCGATAATGGTGACTCATATGGAGGACACTTCTTTAAAAAAAGCTAAGAGAAAGAAGCAGAAAGGCTTCTCTCATCCGTTTCTCCTCTCGCACTGCACATGAAGACAAACCCTAAGCCTTTCTCAGTAAATGAGCCAGCGGGGCACCCTCGATGGAGAAATCCCCCACTGTTGCTACAGCAGGAAACCTGCGTGATGGAAGCTGCCCTCTGGAAGTGTCTCTCTGTTCCACTGAATTTAAAAGACACCTGGGAAGACTCACCTCCTAGTCTTAGCACCTAAATACCCTTACAGAGGTTTTTCTAGGTTATTTTACTGCAGTAATTTGGTTTATTGCTCTTTGCTTTCCAGGCCAGCAAGATCTTTGTTCCCCGCAATAAGAAACTTGAAAGAGGGCTGCACCAACCTGCAAGGGGATTTCTCCCTGGTTGTGGGTGTTGGAGAGGGTAGGAAACAACAGATGTAGCTCCTCTGCTCCCTTGACAGGCTCTTTTGACACCCAGACCCTATGTCACGGGGATGTGAATCATAGAATCATAGAANAATAAGCCACTCCATGTGAGTAATAAGCCATGTACTCCATGTACTCCATGTGAGTAATAAGCCACATCGCTGTGCCCCGGTGCTGCGTTGCCCAGTGTTTGCACTGCGTGAAAACCCAGCGCAGGCCCGTGGGGGTCATCTGTCTCCACATAAACCCACGGGGAAGTCTTGCCCAGATTTTGTCTTTTAGTAGTAGTTCCTCGCTAAATGTAGTCAAAAGATGAAAAAGAAAAACATAGTCATTAACATATTGCAACTTTAACGGGTCACCAGAAAGGATTAATCCACACATGATGTATTAATTTCAATTAAAAAAGCCTAAATATGGATATTAAGAAATACATATGCAAATAAAACCAAAATTGGGATAATTTATTCTACAATAGCAGTTTAATGCTTTGTCAATTCCCTATTGATTTTAATATAGTATGGCTAACCTTGTCTTAGCGAACTCCTGTTATCTATCTTTAAAAAGTCTACATTTCTTCAAACCTTGATGAATGTGTTAACTCATTAGTATCTTGAGACACGTGTGTCTCACCTGACGTAGAAAACCCACTATTTCTTTATAAAGGTTTTAATTCAGGATCTGAATTTTATTGTAAGAGCCTGTATCCATATCAAACAGGTCAACCAGTCAGACCCAGTCCACTCCTGTTTGTCCCTTCTCTCACTGTTGGCACGCCTTTACCAGGGGAGTTTTAAAACACGTTAAAATGTAAATAGAAAATGCAAGCCTATTTTAGTGAAATGTTTATACTTTTTTAAAGAAAAATCTGTATTCAAGTTCTTGTACATACTTTTCACAACAAAGTTCTAAATAAACTCTAGTATAATATCAGGCGATCCTCACACAAGAGCAGTTTTATTCCATGAGCTATAAAAGAAACTTTTTATCCACCTTTACTGCAGAAAATACGGAATCCATTATACAACTGACATTTTAGAGATCATCATGTGTACTAAGTTGTTGTGTTTTTACTTTTATTTGCATATTAAGTATTTGATTACTTTTGAACAAAAAAAGCATGTAGTGCCACCTAGGGGTATTCATAAGCTTATGAATTTGAATTTTTGAAAGCTCAAATATTCTGAATTAGGTTTATTTTTCATAACTGCCTAGGAATAAAAATACGTATTAAAGGAGGTTTATGCAATTTAGTTTTGCCAGCCTGACAGTAGGGCATATGCTAATTCCAGAAACACAATGAAATTAAGTTTTTTCTCTATTTCAGCTGGTAACTCTCAAGTAACTGGCTCTCACAGAAAATTGCGAAATAAATAATCTGTATATTAGAAGGAAATAAACAATCACAGAAAAAAACCCTTTTCCTGCCTCAAAACTCCCACATTACCAAAACAGTGGAAAACTAAGAATCACATTAATTGGCTGTGTTGGATGTGTGAAACTCCATTTCACATGCTTGAGTTTGCATCTTATTTCCTCAAGTCCAACAAAAGATGGGCCAGGTGGGAGGATTTCTCAACAGCGGCATGAAGCCAAAGGGGAAGTCAGCCACAGCATCTACTTACTCACTTCATTTTTTATTTCTTGTGTTGTTTTGTTTTCTTTTGTTGGTTTTTTGCCCCCTTGCTTGTTAGTTTTTGTCAATGAGGGATATACTGGAGTTTTTCTGGAAAGACTGTGGATAGAAAAGTGGATTAATCTGTTACAGACTACTTTCAGAGTTAATTCGTCAAAAGTGCACTGTTACCAAAAGGAGCCTTCAATGTACCATGCTGATTACAGATAAGGATTGCTTCATTTTTCAAGCAGATTTTGTATAGAAAATGCTGCAGCAAATATAACATAGACAGAGGACCAATCCTTGCCATTGTTTTCCTTGGCAAACTCGGAATGACCGAACTGGCTACATTCATGAAAATCAGGCTGCCTTAGCAATGGAAATGCCTCAACACCTTCTGTAAAGATGGTATGGACTCACCCCACAACAGTACCCCAGCACTTCACCAAGCCAGAATTTTATACATTAACTTTTTCTATAATAAAATATGCATTTGCAGGTGATGCTACATGAACTTTTACTGCCTAACCCAGCAAAACACTTATCAAGTACCTTATTTTAGGTGCATGAACGCTTGTCTTGATTCAGTGGGGAAAAAAACCCCAACCAAACAAGCAGGGGTCTGTCCGTCATTTTAGCTTTGTATAGGAGGGTTGGCACCACTGGGAAGTGTGCAGTTACTAGTCTCTTTCAATCCTGCCTTTTTTGTCAGACACCAAACAGGGCAGTGTCACTCTCAGTCCAGTCTGCCATTGCCTCTATGAAACACCCTGATATCACTTTCACAAATACCAAAGGAGCGAGAAAGGCTGGTTTTAGTATTTATTCTGAACTAATTTATCATTGACTTTAAGCCTACCTGATTTTTCAGCCGTATTGGACACAGTGTCCAATAGTGTCATAGTAATCCTTCAGTTTTACTGGATATAACCTAAACCGTCTCCCCATCTAAGTGCAGAAGGGGCAGAGTCTATTCAGTGCAAACTACAAGAAAACCAGACAAGTCATTTAACGACTATCTATGTTCCACATAGCAGGCTTTTTTTCACAGCTTCCTCCTCTCTAGCAAGCGCACCCACTCATCTCCACGCTCAAGTAATTCAAAGATGTTACCAGAACGTCTGTGAGGTTTGAAGAATCTGTGAAATTGTATGGAGTATTTAGAAAGCACTGTTCAGAAACACTTTATTATAATGGATTTTTTGAATAAATTGTTCAACATTTCCCACAGAAATCTGCAGGAACTAGAAACATAAGCACAAGATAGAGGATTTAAGTCTTACTTTAAAGTACTAATGTCAATGCAAATGTGGATTATGGAATCTTCGTATTCTGTTATTAAGCATGCAGATGATACAACAACATTAACGCAGTAAAATTCTATTAATCACGATAGTGCTAAAAATAATAATTAAAAAAGGCTAATAAACTGATACTGCATTTTTTACAGACTATATGGGAGATCAATCCTGCAAAATGCTGGGTGGAATCCCTGGTCCCAATCCAGGAAAGCACTTAGCAAGTGCCTTATTTTAAGCATATTAGCTTGACTTAATGGGAAAAAAAACCAAAACCAACCAAACAAGGGTCTGTCCATCATTTTAACTTTATCTAGTTAGGTTGGCATCACTGGAAAGTTATCTTGTCACCTGTCAAAATGCAGATTCATTCTGGTTTTAGCTCACTCCGTCACATTCTTTGTTTTACGTCATCTCCCAGAACCGAGAGCCTTCCCAATTAGATTATTTCTCTGCTCTAAAGTTGTTACTTCTCCATCTAGATCCTGCAATTCCTATTACACCTTTGTGTGAGGGTCCTCACATAAAATTCACCAAACTAATAGCATTTCCATAGCTGCATTTCATTCCAATCTAATTTGATATTCTACTGGATTGGTATAATCATCTATTTGAAAATAACCCCTCTCTGCTGTATTCTCTTAGGCTACTTTTCCACCGCATAGAGAGAGGACAGTTACAGACAATTAAAATTACTCTAATTGATAACAGAAAAACTATATTTGAAATTCTGTGTGATAACTAAGAGTGTTGAGCTGACGTCTCTGAGTTACAGAAAGGCCTAAAAATACAAAACAAATGAGTACCTCTCCTGATACACTGCTTACTGACTTTCTCATTTTTTACAAAAAAAACCCCATGTTTAGAGGTTGTTGGTTTTTTTCCTGTATGAAATACTGCCTTTCATATACTCAAAGTCAAATTTTTATGAGTCAGGGACAATCTAGGCCAGTCTATCAGCACCACATTCCCAACCTGTTAAATTTTTCAGTCTGCCCAGAAAGTTATACAATGGTCCCACTTAAATCCCATATTCTGTGGTAGATCTGCTTAGTACATTGTTTGCCCCTTCTGCTCTGTACAGGCAACTGAGTAATGGTTTCTGAAGTGGTGCTTTTAGCCACCTCCCTTTCCCTTTTGACTATTATTTGAGACATTTTATGTATTTATGTGTTAGTTCTTCAGCGCCTGTATTCTCAGCACTGATGACATTTGAAATTCTAACTGGAATTTCTCCTTCTGTGTAAAAATAAAAAAAACCCCAAGCCTTGTTATAAGCTCTGAGGGCTTTCTTATATATGAACTCTTGTATATGAAGCTGTAGCACCAAGTTTCAGCCAAATACTGCTTTTCCTCTCATATAGAGATCCAGCCTGTTCCTGGCCAGTCACAATGCAGAATAAGGACTCTGTACGCTCTTGGCAAGCTACAAGGAGTCCGTCCCCTCCTTTCACACAGTCCCAGGCACCAGAAGCCAGCTCCCCTCTTCCCACCACCAGTACACCCAGCCCCAGATGGAGAGGAAACTGGACTGCACACCAGCACTTCACCTCCATGCTCCTGTGCAGAGGCCCCTGGCATATCCCAAATACACAGTGAACTGCAATTGCCAGTTTCATTTTCAAACCCAGGGCAAATGCTTTGGCAGCAATTATACTTCAAATAAAGTGCCTAACGCAGCTTTCACACTTGAATTTGGACTGGTAGGTCACCTGAGATTTTTAATGGAGCGGTCTCATACACACTTAAATGAACACATGGAGATGAACCTATCCAATGGAGACTCTGGCAGGTTTTCACGTGAAAATACAAAACAGCTAAACTCACACATCAACCCCTGATACTAGATGGTGGAAGATGGTACTGAATGCTCCTCCTGTCCAGGTCTAAGAAAATTAACAAAGTACAAAACCCAGAATAAATGGGAAAGGAAAAATAACTGACTTCTTTTGTTTCTTAGCTCATTACTGATACAGTTAAATTAGCCTGCCAATGCTTATGCAATGTTCCTCACAGATTCATGCTGCCTGTGTCCAAAAATTATTCAGAAATCTAATCCATACGTTACTTTCTTGTCCCTCGCCTGGACGACTGCAATGCTTTCTCAGCAGGTCTACCAGTAAAGCCGATTAGTAGCTAAAAAGAAAAGGATATTTCTCAACTGTAACCCCAGCATAAATCTTTCAAACAGACTTCTAGTTTGCACTTGGAAACATATCATTTTGCATAGAACACAATAAGATTCTAAATTACCTTACTAAGTTGCTCATCACATACTTCATTCACTCCTCACTTTCCCTTTGGTAATATGGAAAACAAGATATCAGCAGCCTGTTTCAGTGAAACAGGATGCTATTATAATCTGTATTATCACAGAACCCCACTGTGATACATTAATCAGAATAAACTCCTGATCCAGAAGGTTGACCCTTTGCAGGACAAGTAATATTTTTAGAGCAGAGAATAGAGACAAATATAGGACTTTTCTTATCATGCAAGGAAATAGGCAGCAGCAAGAGAATCCCTTAAATTTTCCCCAGCTAAGTCACGCAGGCAGCAGTGCTGTTCACTCTTCTTCTGCGAGCGAGCAAACCGAGAGGAGGAGAGTAGAAGAGCAAGTCGGGGGAGGCAGCAGAGAGACCTACATGAAACGTCAGGTCACCTCTGCATGCTCCAGCTACAGGGTGCCGCTGCACCAACACGCACCCCGAAACACAGCCGAGCTTACAGCGGAGGCTATGTGTGCGTGCCCGTGTCTTCCCACACGATGCACTACTGCTGCGAGTACACTAGAAAATTCTTTTTGTGCAGGGATATGCGCAAAATTACATTTGCATCTATTTCTTTCCTTTTGTAACGGTGATGCTATTAAGTAATCCAATGACTTTTAAGGAAATTCATATGCACCTGACACAGCAGAGAAAACTGATTTGGGATGGGATTCGGCTAAGACATTCCTATACATCTGCTGGTACTTTTTAGACTTTTATATTTTGTACGTCAGGAGTTGTAGTTACCGGGTAAAGTTCATTTCTAGGATAGGAGAATATTCATTCCAATCTACAGAAATTAAGACCGCCAGGAAAATGGAACTCAGATTTTTCAAAAATCGTAGAATAGACTAAATTTTACTAACGCTTATATGGCATTCAAGGTCACATACACCATTACTCTCGTTTGAACAACCACTGATACATTATTTCCTGCCTCCCTCTAAATCCCCTCCAAAAGCTGAAAATGACACTTTTTATAATATCTCATTATTCTGAACTCACAATCAGCTCATGTTAAGGTACCAAAATGGTTACATTGCTATCATCTTTCTGTACATGAGAGACAATTTTGCACTTAAATTTGACTGTAATTTATTCATGCTTGACGTTAAGGTATTAACTAATGGAGTAAAATTTCTCATGAACAACCATAAGAATAATGTTGCATCATTAAATTCAAGTAATATTTACTAAAATCCAGTTTTTACTATATTTACATGATTATTAATTTAGTCTTCCAAGGATTTTTTTTTTCCTGTGGCTGTTTGGTATTTTTCAGTTTAGTTACACAACCTCATGCTTCCTCTTTTCAATCACCAGAGAAAAGGAAGAGAAGTTTCCTCTTGATACCCCCATTCATTACCATCCTTGGGAAAGCTGCAGAAGACACTGTGACAATGAGGACACACGCAGGCACGTACCATTTGGATTTGTGTATTTGTAGAAAACTTAACTGTGAGGGTAAAGCGAGAGAAAGGAAGCGGTATCCTCACAGTTTAGTAACCACCAGAGTAAGTGAAGAGGGTAGAGAAATCATTTCCCTCTTGCAATTTCCCAGTGTATTCTCTTCCCATGAGGCCAACAGAGAATCCAGGTAATGATTCTCCCACTGCTGTTAGGAATTCCAAATAATTTTTCAGGAAGCAGTAGCAGGTCTCTGACTACCTCTAACCAGCTACTCATTTTTTCAACTACATGCCTAATTTTTGTAAGTGGCTTCAGAGGTACGTGTGCTTGTGTGTGCGGGGAGGTCTAAGTGCCAGCAACTGGAGTGGGAGCACAGGTGTGTCCATGGTGCCAGCAACAGAGGAGCCAGCGCATGTGCACAGCATTTGAGTGTTTATGTCGGTGTGTAATTGCTAGCAAACACCAAGCGGGAACAGCTGGTGAGCAGGATAAGAGGCTGGGGAGCCAAACATCAGTGGGGCTATTCGTCTGGGCTGGATACTGGAAAGGCCGGAGGGAGGGTCTGCTGGTTGGCTCCTGGAGGTGCCAGGCGTCCAAGCCATCTACTGGGAAGGCTATGGGGTCTGGGTTTTGGCTAGTGATAAGGTCGTATGTCTGGACCAGCTACTGGGCAGACACGTGTGCATGCATCTGTGTGTCTGTGTGCCAGGTAACCAGGAGATGGGAGATCCAGGGGCAGCTACCGGGCAGGCTGAGTTGCTAAGCCCAATTCTGGTGGGATCCACACTGTATGGGTGTGTATTTATACACATGTATGTTTTGCAAGAGATGGGAATGAGCTGTTCGTGCGAGTACTGTTTTCTGCCCGGGTTGATCTGTGTGTCTGGCTATATGGATATGTACGGATGTGTATGTATTGCGTGCATGTGTAAACTACTGAGAATACGTGTTCAGCCTCACTACTGGCTGGACCTGGGTACACAGAGCTGCAACAGCCTTGACTTTTTAAGCTACCGGATTTGTCAGCTTCTAACAATCTGACACAAATACAGATTCTCAAAACAGTATTATGCACTACTCCAATTGAATTAGAAGATCTTAATACGTCTGTTGCTGTAGCTGTGCTACACAGTATATCATATAGATACAAGAAATAGACGGCTTGCAGAGTAGCTCATACAGCGGGGAAAGCACCCAAGGTTTTGGACATGTGGTTCTGTCATTACGTATTTTTGTAGTTCTTAAAAGAACAATATTATCTGTGCAGAGAAGCTGTTTCTCCAAGTAATACATACCATAAATGCGTAAAGCTGTTGATGTGACACAGAAACTAATTGCATTTGGAGGCCAGTGTTACAGCTGAAGACAACGGCAGCAACAGACAGGCTTAGGGAGGCTAAGCACAGAGAAAAGATTTTCTGCAAGAAAGCCAAAGGAACCAAGTATCTGTGTGGTCTGGAAGGATTTTATGGAATGACAATAAATCCCCATTAGCCATCTCTAAATCTAAAAATGGTTACATGTCCTAAGATTAATCTACACTGCCAAGGTCTGTCAACTGTGCAGATACTTCCCTTTCTCTCAGTTAACCCCACAAAAAAAAGGATTTGGGATGCCAGTATTTCAACTTTGTTTTTACATGACTAACATCCCAAAGCGTACCACAGCAGGTAAGTGAGATCACATTACAAGTGCGAAAGTGCCAATGTCTCTATCCCAACTCCATTTATTGTTACGCCAGTGGATCTTCTGCTTCACCTTAGTGAATACAAGATAATTCCATGCAGGTAAGTAAAATCGCCAACTAAAGGACCGTATTACGGGAGTGGTGCGGATGAAACTTCTTGAATGAATTGCATTTCTGAGCTCCAGCTGGCCTCCCCAAGGGCACTCGCTCCATTCCCCAGGCTGCCCGCTGTCACCTTCCCAGGGGCAGCCTCCCCCAGGCTGCTCCCCCCGCAGCCGGGCTTAGGCAGCAGCATCCCGCCGCCCGCCCAGAGCTGCTTAGCGGGTCTGTACCCAGATCAGGCCCTCTCGTCACAGAAACGACAAGGTCACTTACTGCTCCGGACAAGCTCAGAACAAGAAGATTTGGGGTGGAGGAGGTGGGGGAAATCTGTCAGAACAGCAAAGAGTTCACATACTTGCTGTGTTTACTGGGTATTAACCCATGGTCTTGCACAAACAGCCCTCAGGTATTGGGAACATCAGAGTCTTCAGAGCTATTAAGGTCTTTGAATACAGTGCAGGTAGGTTATGTAAAATTTATTACCTCATTGTTTCATTATTCATAATTTACATTAATTATCCTTCTTGGCTTTACTTTCATCAGAAAGTATTCTGTATTTTACCCATTAAAACATGTAACTCACTAAAAATACCTAAAATAGTGTCTGAATATTCTCAGGTTCCGGGGTATACTGAAGGACAACAAATCATGTCTTCACTTCTTTTAAACTAGACAATTTCCATTTAGTTCATTGAAGTTCATAAATTTATACAAGTCAAAAAAAGCGACGCAATGGTTAAAATGCATTTATATTACTGAACATGACACAACCACTGACAAAAGTAAAACATTTGCCACCTTAAACTAAGGTGAACCTCACTGCTGTCTTCTAGACCCTACTCCAAAGGGCTGCTGAAATTAGGAAAAGGTTTTGCTTCAAATCTGAGTGGAGTTCAGAGACTTTAACTAAATGATCCAACATCATTGTTACAAGTAAGCCCATACTAACCTGAGCTACAGGTAGGCTCAGCTTTACATAGATAGTACTGCTTCTGCCCAGAAAAGATTTCTGATTCAGTTGCAAAATTTGCCTCCTGCCACAAAGGGGAAAAAAAAAGAATAAATTACTTCTGCCTTTGAAAGGAACATTCTCCATCCTTGCCCAAAACTTCATCCAGAGTAACATTTTTTCTCAAAACATCACCTTCTAGAATTGTGGGATAAAATAATAATCAAATTTCACTTTAGCTTGGTTTCTTAAGGAAAAAAATAAAGGAGTATTTTTTTCTGTGAATCTCTTAGTGCCCCCTTGTCACTGCACTTCCAAATAAAATCCAACAAAAGGGAATAAAAAGGGCAGGTTTTAATATATCCCTTTCCTACAACTTTCAGGAAAATGGCTAGCTGAAAAGAGAAGAGAGTTCACCTTTTCTCTCCCATCTCTCCTCCTCATGCAAGAGGAAGGCTACAAAGTCAGCTCAAACATTATTAGATGCTCAGAAATCCATAAAGAAGAAGTCTCATCCCCAAAGAGGTTGATATTACACCTTATTAAATGTAGGATGTCCACGTGGAACAAAGACAGAGTAAACCAGGTTAATAAATACCACTGTTTC
Source organism: Rhinoptilus africanus (assembly GCA_013400135.1). Classification (NCBI taxonomy): domain Eukaryota; kingdom Metazoa; phylum Chordata; class Aves; order Charadriiformes; family Glareolidae; genus Rhinoptilus; species Rhinoptilus africanus. The sequence continues at coordinate 33,981 of VXBO01014793.1, forward strand.
CCAAGCTATAACCTGGAAAATGCAAGTCACTCACTCTCTTGATTGTCCTGAAAAGCTCAGAAGTGCACAACTTGGGGGTTCGTAAACCTGACATAAACACCAAACGGTTTCTTTTTGTAATCATGATCACGACATGAGAAATAATTGTTTCTAATGCTTCAGCTTGTATTCAGTTTCTTGAGTCAGTTATATGCGGTTTCCTACAGTTGTGTAACCGTGAGTAAAATCTGTCCTGAAGGCTCTGAATGCTTTCCTCAGGAGGACGCTAATGGCATGGATGAAATGAGTTCTTCAGGATGCTGCGAGCTTTACAAAAGCCTCCAACCATATTATCTAGCAGAGCTTTTATTGTAACAACAGATCACAATTCTTTCCTGTTTTGCATAATATGGAGAGAAAAATGTAAAAGTGCTATACATTCTGTAAAAATTGGTGGAAAATTTAACTATTTTTTAAGGAAAGTTGTTTTCATGATATTGTGGAAAGTAGGAGAGCTAGCAAGTGAATGTTTGTACACAAATGCATTTCAGCATCTATTTTTCTGTTGGAAATGAGAAGGAAAAAATAGATCTGAACAGAGGGATTTTCTGGAATTAGTGGTGTTTTTGTATGTCTGTATTTTCCATCTGAATTTTATTTTGTTACAGATATAATTACCAGATAGAGATGCACAGGAGTCGCCATTTGCTTTGCTTTCTCCTCTCAATACAAAGCAGAGAAAATACAGGAGAGGAAACTTTATCCCAGTGGAAACTTTAGTGGTTTTAAAAAATATTTTTATAGTCACTGGGTACTAACTACACCAAAATATTCCTGGGTGCTCTGGCAAGTCTTCATTACAATTGTTTCTTCATTACCCTTCTTACCCTTTCTTGCAGCAGGGACCCAGATATCAAAAGGAGGAAGATGGTATATGATCTTAAAGCCAGGCTTTTCAAAATTGGGTGCCATATTTAGGCACCTATATATAAATGGCCTGGTTTTCAAAAGAACTGAGTACTCATCAGTTCCCATTGATTTCAATAGGACCTAGAATTGATCACACCTCTGCAAATCAGGCCATTTCTATTTAGGCGCAGGCATGTGAATATACCAGAACCACTTTGAGCATCTGTGTTTAAAAGCAATAGCCAGAAGTTCTACCCCAGAGTTTTCAGGTAAAGACTGTAATCTGTAAATGAACTCACAGAAACGCAAGAGGTGAAACAGAGGCACCTGAGCTGTGACACTTTCCATTGCCCAAATGAAGCTGGTGAGAATTTTGCCACTGAGAACAAATTCTCTTCAGAGCTCTTCAAAGCACGGAACTTTTCTATTTGTAAATAAAGTGGATCTCAATCATCTCATATATTCGTTTTCTTTCGTAACTAAAATAACCCAGTTCTCGGTTTCCATTTCGCTAGCTGCCTGCTGTGACACTAAAAATTATGTTAGTTATGTAACAACACGCTCTTTGTAGCTGCAGAATAAGAGAATAGTGACAGGGACTGGGACAGCCAAGTCCCCATGATGTTTCAGCTTTAGCTGTTTAATGACAGCAGGTTGCAAATGTGCATTGCTGAGCTGGAAGGAATTTGCTCCTTTATTCGGCAGAACCAGAGAGCTTCACGAAAAAAAAAAACCAGCTATAAGTTGCATGAACAAGAGGCATGAAATTAATTTTTAAACCTTGTGATTGTTGGGAATTAAGAGACCACACACAAATGAATTTTCTGTGCTATTTCAGAGACAGAGAAGCAGTAAGAGCAACCTTATCGTTCACAGAAAATGTCAGATTTTCTTTAAATAGCGTAAAAGTGACATACTGTGAAGCAAAATGCTGTCCTTAAAGTTTCTGCTTCTTTCAAGGTGCTCTTTTACAGACCGTAATAAATGCACGGGGACAAAGATCTTCACAGGAGCATTGACTGAAGGCAGTGAATTCGCACAACGCTGAGCTGTGTTATGCAAACAGAGGAGCTTACACCTGGAAGCACCCCAGGTCAGTACGATGCTGCACGCAACCTCATACATCCCTCTTAAGACTCATGTGTAAGGTTAGGTGATAAAAGCTGCACAACCTCAAAGGAGCACGGAGAGACAAGGGTGTTGGGGGAGAGAGAGAAGCCCAAATGATGCCTTTCCAGGCTGCTCCCAGGGCTGCCCCAGGAGAGCCTCAGCCCCAATATCCAAGCATGAAACCCATCAAGATGAGTCAACACTACCATACCTTTTGACTGGGGGGGCGGGGGGACTGCCAAGGGGGCACGGGACACATGATGGGATGCAGGGGAAAAGCCAGCTCAGACACCTCTGTATCACTGTCCTCAGCAAATCTAATTCTGACATGACTCTGTGCAAGGTGATAGCCTTGCAACCAGGGTAGGTGAGACAGGCATGAAAATAGCCGCCAGCGATGAGCTCACAGCAAGAACTTTCACATATATGTTCGTAAATACAAGTTCTCCCAGCTCTGAAATTACCAGCCACTCCCTTTAGCTCCCAAAGGATCGCTCCTAAACCACAGCAATGGGGGCACCCCGTTGTGCTCTGCGCTCTGCCTTGGCTCCTCAGGGACCTGGATGGGAATGCTCCATCACTCCTCTCTCCTCACTTCAGAGCTGTGCTTGTGCCAAAACTGTTTTCTTTCTCCCTGACCACAAGACATGAATGTTATGGTGCCTTCTCTTTTTTGTGTTGAAGCAAGGGTTTTGTAACGCTTGTTTTCCTTATCACAAGCTAACTGAATCTTAATGTCTGTGCAATAAACAAGCCTTGTAAACTGAGAAAAAGGAGAGGGTTCAGGATTGAGGCTGTTTTGTTTCATGCTGGCAGCCAGTGTGGACACTGCTGCTCTTTTATGGAGGTGTTTTTGGATGAATGTCACTTAGGTGACAGTGATAGAGAAGCAGCAGCAGAAAAAAGTTGTCTTGTGACCCTGTAACTCTGCTTTGGAGGTTTACATAAGGAACTCCGAAGACACATGGAAGGAGTGGTTAAAAGCTGGATGCAACTGCATTGTGAATGAATGGGGGAGAAAACCAGGCGTCTGTGATGGCAAATCGATTTGCTCCTCTTCACTAAATTCACGCTGTAATGGCCAGTTCCAAAAAAGGCAAGGGAGCTTCTGCAACCTGAGACCCTACGGCACCCTATAATGCTGTAATTTCTTATTCTGTCTAGATTAAAGCGTGCCAGGATATTTTCCCTTCACTATAGGGAAAGAAGTTTCACTGAGATGCAGAACATGCTGTACATAAGCACAAAAAGCTAAAGTGTAAAAAATTAAAACAGCCAGAGTGTTGGGGAAGCTGTAGCCTGGTTCCACTTTGAGGCGAGACTGAAATACAAACTGCTGAGACAGCTTGCTGACTTGCACCGAAGCAGAACTAAGTGTCCGTGAACATACAGAAATCTTGCCAGAAGAGTACAAAACATATATATCCTTGCATTGTGCCTGAAAAAAAGTGCCTTTCAGTATTTCCAGACAAAACAGTGAATCTATTCAGATTAACAGTTGGGGAGGGAGTTTGGGGTTTTTTCCTTTTTGTGCACAACGTATAGCTTGTGTAAATTCTGTTCATCTTTTTTCCTACTGTTAGTTAAAAATGTTCCCTTGTTAGACCTAATTGATAGCACTTTCACATACTCCTAGAAAGGGCTGTGGCATCATGTTTCTATTCTGAGGCTCCCTTGCACTTTTGATTAGCACAAATTGCTGCCTTTGTGATTGTTCTACTTACAAATAATTTCTATGGTTTTGTATATATACACAAAGAAACTCATGATCAGATTATTCTAAACTCACAAGTTTAAGGAGGCAAAAGATAATAATAAAATGAGAGACTGAAATGTGGTTCATAAATAATGGGATAAGACAAAAATTACAGATGATGCAACTATCTACAAATTAGGCTGATATCAAGAAAATACCCATCTATCATATCAAATTTCTGATTTCTTTACACCTTCTTATCAGTTCCCAGCTGTCTGACTTGACATTTTTATTTAATGCCTTCCCATTTTCCTTTCATTTACATACTTATCATTAATATACATATATCACTGATTTCATATCTCCTTTTCACTTGGATATTTTATGCCCAGGGTCAGAAAAAAATATATCAGAAAGATATACTATAGATGGTTTTACCCATGAACATAATGGGGTTTATTTAAGTAAAAAAATCAAGGAAGGAAATACATAATTGTAATGGTAAACTATTAACCAAAGATTTCCCAGTAGTTCAAGGAGTCTTCCCATCCTTACCTGTCATGGGCTCTACACAGTCAGTGGAGGGCTTTTCACAGTATTTACATGTTCCTGCTGCTTTTTGCAAGACAACTGGTAGGCACCGCCATAAAATCAATTGGAGAAATGATTGGGTTAAAAAAAAATAATTATAAAAAGTCTATTTTTGTTTTGAATTTAGATCTTCTCTCTGATCTGCTTTACAGAGTGACCTGACAAACAGCCACACTGGTGCAACTGAAGGGGTGAATTCAGGTAAAACAGGTCAAAAAAAGCACTTCAAACTAGTTTTTCTAACAAAGCATAGTCTCTGAACTACACCGCCAGCTACAGCTTTTGAGAAAAGAGTCCTTCCATAATGCAGAGGTATAGCTGTGCTTTTTGTCTCTATTGCTGTAACATTCCTTACTGCTGGATTAAATTGATCAGTTTTCTTTCAAAATTAAGTTTTATAAGCAAAAGTTTTGTATTTTCATTTAAGTTGCTGATAAACATATGAAGGAGCACTGGATAATGAGCAGATTCTTCTAATAACCTGCCAATTTTCTGAGTTATATTTGTTTTCTTTTTCTTAATTTTCAGTGTGCATTCAATATGTTTAGCCGTATTATTCTTGGTTTCTTTATCCCTTCTTATCAGTTCCCTGCTACCTGACTTGAGGTTTATATTCAATGCCTTCCCGCTTTCCTTTCATTTACATACTTATTAGAAATATGCATGTATCACTGATTTCATTACTCCCTTTGACCTGAGTGGTTTCTGTCCAATTCAGATCTGAATAAATGTGGATCCATGGCTTTCTGGGCATTCAGGAGGATGTCCTTGAACTGTTTTTTGGTTTTTGTTAAGACTTAGCCTAACTTTAGTGCATAGTCCTGCTCAGTATAGTGACAGAGGGTTTTGGAAGACTAGTCTCATGCAGGCCTAAATTCTGATAATCTCATTTGCATATGGAAAATAGAGCTAAATGGTAATGACTGCAATCTGCACAGTGACTGTTTTTCAGCTTCCGTAATTAAATGTCCAGAACAACGTCCAATTCTGGGTTTGATCTGTTTTTTCACCCAGGACTTTCTGGCCTGAGACAGTTATTCTGATGTCTGAGAAACTCTGAGAAGGTTTTCTTGGGTTACGTATTAATCAGAGAATAGCGGAGGTGGAATGACACCTCTGGAGATCACCTCGTTTAACCCCTTGCTCAAAGCAGGGTCACCTACAGCAGGTTGCTCAGGATTGTGTCTGGTCAGGTTTTTAGTATCTTCAAGGATGAAGACGCCATTGCCTCTTTGGGGAACCTGATGTATTGACTATAGATTAACATCACTGAGCAATTAA
>VXBO01014793.1:45507-71393 GCA_013400135.1 Rhinoptilus africanus
TTCCCCGGGTCCTCCTTCTTGCCCTTTTTGAAGACTGGAGTGACATTGGCTTTCCTCCAGTCTTCAGGCACCTCGCCTGTTCTCCAGGACCTTTCAAAGATGGTGGAGAGCGGCCCAGCAATGACATCTGCCAGCTCCTTCAGCACCCTCGGGTGTATATCATCAGGGCCCATGGACTTCTGAATGTCTAATTGACCTAACTGATCCCTCACTTGATCCTCCTCCACCCAGGGGAAGTCTTCCTCTTTCCCTGTTACTTTCTCCAAGGCCTGGGGCTCTTGAGGGCTGGGCTGAGTAGTAAAGACCGAGGCAAAGAAGGCATTCAATAACTCCGCCTTCTCCGCATCCTCCGTCACCATGGCTCCTGTGTCGGTCAACAGTGGTCCCACAGCTTCTCTGGTCTTCCTTTTTCCTCCAATGTACTTGAAGAAGCAAAAAGTCATCAACAGTATTACAAAACACTGAAAAATTTGCCTTTAGTACACAAGTTCATGATCTCAGAAAGGCAAGTTGTTGACATAGCCCAGACACCTGAGACATGATTCTGTTGCCCTGATCACCTCCTTCTTCTTTTTAATAACCATTTTTATGTTCAGTTTTGGCACAGATTTCTTTCATCATCACTTTTCAACTTCTGCCAGCAACAGTCTCATCTGGCTAACCACTCTGTCCTATACCAGTAGTAGGTTTGTTTCAAAGTTATCCAGATTCATTTATGGAGTGGTTAAGAGGTCTTTGCATGTTTCAAACTTCTAAGAAGTGGCTACACTGACAGCTCCTTTTATTATGGTTTTTGGAGATGAAAACAGTATGGTTCAATCTGGAGTAAAGAAGTGGTCAGGAAATTCCTGGTCTTGAAGTGTTTGTATTTGAAAAACACAAAAAAGTTTAGACCCTGATTAATTTGTTTCTTTGAGGCAGGATGAAGACAACATAGAAGAAGACATAATTCAGTAAGTCAGGGAACTATACATTAAATAATATGCAAGTTTAAAACTGAAAAAAAAAAAAAGTGCCAAAAAACAACCACACAAAACCAAACCAAATTCTCAGCCAAAAGGTATCTATCGTGATCTCTCACCATTCTAATAGATTTTGAATCTGTATTGGAATGCATTCCAACAATAATTGAAATGATGTCTAATTCTGCTGTAAAACAGTTTGTGTTATCAAAATATTGAGTCATTTTATTGTCATCAAAATACTCAAGTAATGAAAATGGCACACCAGTAATTCTTGACTCCTACAAATCCTCTTTAAGGTTTATTAATTCCGTATCAATAAATTTTTTGGAAATTCTTCTCAATTACCTTCCTGTAAATCACCAAAACAATATCTTATTGCCACATAACTACTGCACACAGAACAAATTCTAGGTATGACAACCTTAAATCTTGAGAAATTTGAATGCTAACTTAATTTAAATTTGCCAGTTGGGTCAAAAAAATCCATCTTAACTCCTGCTGTTCCAAAGCTTCCTATTTTCAGTGAGTCTAAAATAAGAATTTGAACTTGACTGACAAGGATTATTCCATTTTCTTTCTTCAGGGCATGCATAATAGCTAATTCTTGCATAATGTATCTCTGGATAAGCAAATCAGGAAAGAATGAGAATGACAAGAAACTCCATGACACCACACCACTGCTTTTCCAATACAGAGCAGGAGAAAGCCTTGTTTTCACTTTACCTCTTCTGATATGAACTACAAGATGCCTCCTTCACTCTTCTACTTTCCAGAGAAGACACAGTGACTATAGATGATTCATTCATTAATAAAACTGGGAGATACGGGGAGTGGTGATGGTGTTTCTCAGTTGGAAAATATTTCAGCTACTTCAGCATCTTTTGTATGTTGATTTCTTATCTTTGAGTTTCTGAGAAATTTAGACTATAAACTTTCCTTAATGTTGGTTGAGCAATTTTTTAATCGTAAATTTATGTTGTCAAATGGTGCTTGATTCACTTGCATTTTCAGTCTTGAATTATATTCTGACCTCACTGAAATCATTATCAAAGTCGCTAGCAACACCAGTGGAACTGTTATTTTTCTCTTCATGTTTAGTTGTTAGTGCTAAATTACTAAGTTTGTTTGCACATTACATTCCATTAAAACCACTAGGAAACGTATATTTCATTTGCAGAAGAGTTTAGGACAATTTGACATCTTCAGCACTAGCCCGCTGCTGTTATTTTATCTATTATAAATAAAAAGGGTGGACCTGAAAGAAGCCAATTCCATACTCAAGCTGTACATGTCTCAGTCTGAGAGGATGAGGGCCTTAAATCGGGCAGTCCTAACTATGCAACATAATCCCCTGTTAGAATTTCTTTGTATTAACTAATTTTGACAACTATCACAAAATAAATGCAAACAAATACTTGGCATTAGGAAGGAGTGTGAATATTATTTTTGTAAAACCTCATTAACAGAATTGCTAGACTACAGTGTTTGACATCAAACTAGTATTTTATTCAAGCACCAACTGTTCAAGATGCTTCAATAAATATTGCTTAATATGAAAATGCATATATCAGTTGAGAAATGTTTCTCAATTAATGCTTAGTTACAAAAATCTTTATGCAGTTGCATGTTTAGCAACTGGTTTTATGTTGACATTGTGTAAAGACATGTAAAAAGTAATTAACACTAGGTCATTTTATAGCTTGAGGGGGACTTAATATTGGCCCAGGAGAAAAGAGGTGGCATTGTAGCTTCCTCATATTCATTAGCCGAATACCCACTGACTCCAGCAGGACCAGAATTTCACCATAGGAATACAAATTTAAAGCTTAGGTGAGAGATATAACAAGGGCATTCAAGTAAGGAGGCAAACATTGGCATTCTTTGGTTTAAACTCTAACTATCTCACATTAAAAAAAAAATCATAAAAAAAATGCCAAGTGATTCACAGTGCTTGAACTTTATGTAGTTAATTATATTCTGTCAACACAGAGTAAGGAATATTCAAGAATTCATTAACCCCCCTTTATAAAATAGAGATGTTTAAACAGAATGAGTTTCAAATAAACAGCTGTTACTAGAAAATATCATTTATTTACATGCATGTCTATGCATATATCCATAACCCCTGGACAAAAGAGACCAAATCTAAAACAATCACTGCAGCTTACACAACGACTAATAAATATTTTAAATGAAAAGAAAATGTAGCAATTTCTAATCAAATTCTAGTAATACATTTATAAATTATAGTGTCATAAATGACACCCTGAAACACTGAGTGACAATACAAAAATGAATTAGAATTGTTTGATATTTTTAGTTATCAGAAAACCAGTATATGCATGGCATGCTGCAGAGAGGATAAGGAAAATCAATGTACATTCTCAGCATCCTGGAAAATACTAAGGGTACAAAAGCCAGCCTGCTTTTAAAATAAGATACGTAGGACATCATACTATTGAAGCTGGGGCAAGGAACACGAGAAGAAATAAGGGATGATCTTGTACTGAATAAACTTGGGAGAGGTGGTACGTCCACTTAAAGCTCCTATTAGGCTGTCTTGCAAAAGAAAGACAATGAAGAATGAGGTATAGATTTGTGGGGACTAGAGGACTTTTAAAACTAATTTTATACTTTTGGGTTTTATCCTGTATAAAAGAAACTGTTAAATACCTTCTATGATATAGCCCTGAGTAATTTTTCTGTCAATATGCTTCCCCCCTGCCCAGAGATTGATCAAAGAGCAGTCCAGCTTGTCCCTTGGGGTCATTACTGAAAATACAGGGGAAGGAAATAGCATATCAAAAGGCAGCTGAATACTTGATAGCGGAGTTCCCAGAGCAGATGGAATTACCGTATCAAGTAAGATATAATGCACAGTATATAAACTTTCTTCTTTCAGAGAAGATTCTATCACAAAAATAGCTTATATAGTAGCAGACTGTCTGTCCCAGTTCTGGAGTCTCATTTTCCAAATATCTTTGAGGGTCAGCCTAAATGCAAGCTGGGGACGCGCTGAATTTTTTTCCATCAAGATTATCATTCAGAGCTAAATTTCATTAAAGCTTGAATTAGTTTATTTTCCAATTCGGGCTACCTTATATTTCCTTTTATCTCAAGTAATTTTTCTAGAAATTCTGAAATTCTATCACTGCTGCAAAACTGTTCTTTTCCACTGGCACTCTTGAATAACCTTTGATTTATGCTACTCTGTTTGCTAAAATATCCTCAGTTACATCTTCTAGATTTGCACCTTTGGCATTGAAAGAGTCTTGAATTATGAAGCAGTCATAAAGAACTCTCCTGTTATACTAAAAAAACCCAAAAAACAAACAAACAAAACCCCTAAAAACTTATTTTTCTTTTAAGAATATTGAAGAACTGTAGAATTTCCCCAAAGAGCTGGAAGATGCATCATTTTACCTGCAAACTGCTCTCCTCATTCTCCCGGTAGAACTATGTTTTACTACAATCACGTGTAATACTTTGCAGAATGTATGCATACAATACCAAAACTACGTGATTTTGAACCAACTTTCTGTTACAACTGAGAGAAGAGTGGGGACTTTGCGATCTCCGTTCAGGGCTCACCAAGTCATCACTTCTGTCTGCTCCCGCTTTCTCTCTCTCAGGCGCAGTGATTGACACTTTAATGGTATATGCAATAGGAGTAATCAGGTTTCCTCTTTAGTGGAAGACAGTATATAGAAACAAATGCATTAACTTACTGTAACAAGTCTAGAGGAGGTACAACCTATTGCAATCTTATCTCAGTTCTACTACTTACAATTAGACGAGCACGGTACACAAAGAAGTATCTAGGCCTAGAATACTTTCTTCTAATTTTGAAATGCATTTTGCAGAGGGGAGAAGGAAGGAAAATTATCCTTATTTGTTAAGACATTTGTTTCTAAACACAAAATATATTTACTGCTTTCAATTTTAAGTAGCATGTTACAATGCAGCTAGAAAATACGATCGAAAAGGAAATAAAACTCAGTCAGGCAAGTAAATATGTGAAACTCTCCCACTACGGACATGCATATGCATACTCTGTCAAATTACCTGAGAAATTACATTACAACAGTAAAATAGTTCACTATTGCAAACAGTGAGAAAAAAAATCTCACTATTGTAACTATAAATACATGAAAACAAACAATTTTTCAACGCATTTAAAAATTGCAACTGATGAGGTCAAATCTATCAGATCATCCAGCATGCAAAGGTTTGAAAAATCAAAGGAGGGTTGTTGGGTTTTTTTAATGGACTGATACAAAACAGTAATCAAGCTGAGGAGGGAAAAAGATTCCCAATACTCAATGACATTTCATAGTTGAAGAAGTCTGAAGTTGTTCTATGGCAACGAAGCCATAGCTACAGGATGTTTCTACTTAAAAGTAGGCTCTATTTGTGGAAAAATCTGCATTCAAATTATGAAAAAACAGGCACTGGCACATGGATGAAATGCATTTCAGAGCAGAGCTGTGCTTGCTGACCAAAAAACCTGAAGTTGCATGCTGTTTTATATGATGGACATGTGTCGTGTCAGCCAGAGGGAAGAGCACGAGAGAGAACGGCTGGGGACAAGGCTTTGCAGGATGCTGAGAAGCAGCTGACTCTGTGCAGAGACGAGGCAGAAGCCCGAAAAGCAGAAAAAAATCTATTTTGCAACAAAACAACTTGAGGAAGATTAATACCAATGACAAATAATTATTTTGAGCAGATCCCGTGAATAATTGTGCCAAGGAACCTCTAAAAGTGATGAGCAAAAGACAAAAACAGGAGAAAGATTACTGAGGACAGCCTGGCAGGGATGCAACTAACAAATTCGTTTGCGTTTTATAACAAATAGTGTTTTAAGTTAGCTCTACTTTCACATATTTCAACATCTGTATCGGATCAGCAAGGATCAGCTACTCTCAATCCCATCTTATTTATTTATGATGTATTTTCAAAAGAGGATGCTTTTTAAAGCTTTTTATAAGAAGAGCTTAAATTAATACTGTATATCAGAAAGAAGTAAATAATTACCAATGAGCTTGAGGTATTTTGTGGCTATATGTGGACAGAAGCTGGTGAAAGGTATTATCCTGAACAGAGACAGCTCTACTTTACAAAGATATTTGATCTGCCAATTAGCACAAATGTTAGATCTTGTGCAAATACTAAAGCAGAGATAAAAAGGCACTCTAACAGTTATTTTACTGTTTGCTGATTATTTTCTAATAGTTTTGCCTATCTCTAGTTCAGAACCATTTTGCTTATCACTCTTATCCTTCATTTCAAATAGCCTTCATATACTGCATCTAGAAATTTTTAAGTACTCAAATATCATAAATACATAACTTTTTATACTGACTAACCAAAGAACCGAGCAATCAAAGGATGAATTTTTCAGCATCTCTTACGATTTCAATAGCACAATATGTTGCTGTTACTTGTGGTTGGAAAACAGTGTATAAGCAGAAAGAAAATGTGAAATTTTAGAGCTTTCCAATTCTGGATCTGCTCCAATTGCAAGAGTGATACTCATAAAAGGATAAAAAAGAAATTTCATGGCATTTTGACATATGCTTACTCCTGACATAAGTGTTCTCAAAGTGAAAACTTACTTAACCTGAATTACCTTATTTAAAAGAAAAACACAGTGGAAAGGATCGATACATGAGAAAAACAAGACCAACCCAAATCAATCCCTGCTCTGTATATGAAGAATCAGCTCTTAAATACTTTGGTATTGAGGGTAATAAAAAAATCTAGATGCAGTTTCAGAGAACATAATAATTTTTTCACAAATAAAAATTACAGTTTCTCTATACTGTGCAGCAGAGAGTGACAGACATAGAAATTGTGATGGTCATTATTTTCAGATTTGAATTCCAAAGCTAACCACCTAACAAAAACTAAATCAAATTCAGCATTAGGCAGAAGTGATACCTCTCCGTACTTCATGCCCAAGTCATTGATAGACCAGGGGAATAGTATTTTCAGAAGTAATAGTCATCACCATGCACTTCTTCAGACCTTAAGTGCATCTTCTTGATTCCAATTGAGATATCCAACCACTAGACTATCATTCAAAAGTACTGACACCACAGTCTTTTCAGGCCTCAATTTAAAAAAACATAGTGAGTCCTATTCTTATTTTGAAGGAAAAAACTTCCATCCTGAAGTCTAGGAGAATGCAAAAGTCCTTTCACTAAATTCATTGGGAAATTTCAAGCCAAAGCCATTCGGTGTTAAAATACAATGTTAACGAAAACATAATTTTTTCAACTTTTTATATTCACAATATAAGCACTTACTTTTTGCAGTGCCAGATTTTGGGCATGCATTATCTGCTAATTGTTACTGTATAAAACTACAGCTTGCTTTCTAATTTACATCTATTTTCCTGCAGAATATGCCATTCATCCACTAACCTGATTCATGTCCTATCTCTTCTCCATGGTTTCGGATAGCGAGGAGGAATCATTCCATATGACAATTATTCTAATTTCTCAAAACTGTTTATTCTATATCTGATCTAGACAGAAAATGTTAAAGTAAAAAGGCAGCAGCAGAACCTTTACTGTCACACTAACCAACAATTTTCTGCTCTTATTAGCCTTCAGTCAACAGTACAGTTTGCTTCTGGGTCCATTAAAATCAACCATTCAGCTTTTGTTAACTTCAGGGTGCACTGCAGTTAGAAGACATTTTACATGCAATTTTAAATGAAATGCAAATTTAGAGGTCACAAGATCATAAGAAAAATAAGTAAATTAATAACTTTTTTTTGTACGTGTGATATTTTCTCTTCTTTGTGGAATAAATTATCTTGCTTATTTCATTTTGAGAGTTCAGGTGAAGAACATAGTCTAGTAACTTGATTCTGCTAGTTGTAGCAACATCAAAATCAGAGAAAAGCCCTTAAAATCCTTCTCGAAGGTTAGCTCAGGTAAGCTAACACATTTTCTTTTCTTTTACCATCAAAACTGAAAGAACAACAGTTCAATAATTAATCTTTTCTTCATGAACACTAATACCATCACCATTCTCTATTTCTCAGCACAGCTCTATCTGTGTTTTTTATGGAATAAGCAGGGTTTTTCAGAAGCAGGAAATCTTCCTATTAGGGAAGAAAATACTGAACTGATTTTAGTGATTATAGTATACACATGCATCTATTACAGGTATGAAAAGGTGATTCTCTAATTGCAGTCCCATCTCAAAACTGCAATGCTTTGATGTTTAGATATTTCCTTCAACCGTCAACTGGAAGTGTTATTGCAGATTTCTAAATATATTTAATTTAAAATGGTCAAGGTAGTGGCAGGAGGCAAGAATTTTTTATACAATAACTAAAAAAAAAAATGTAATTCATTTTAGAAAAGCATGGAGTGTATAAAGTGAAAATCTGAACCAGTGAAGTGCAATAAAAGCTGTGAAAAAATACAGCTGAACATTAGCTGAGGGAAAGCAGTAGACATAATATCTCTGAAACAACTAACACTTCTTGTCCCCAGAACATTATTAGGGGAAGAATGACAATGGAATAACACTTGAAAACAATTTTTTAAATTGTATTATTCATATTAATCAATTATTAAAATAATATCACCTTGATTGCACATGATTTTCCATTACTATATTCTGAAATTTACTACATCTGAACCAGTACCTCGTAGTTGCTGTCATATTTAATCTTAAATTCTGTTTTGTTAACACTGAGTTAAAGTGGTTGAAAATGGTCTTAAAGAACAAACCCTGTATAGAATTTAATAACATAGCTTTATCAGGTCTGCTGTAGAAAACCTAAATTCAGCAGATCTTTACTTCCCTAAAGTCCCGTGTCACCACAGTTAAGAAATGCTGAGCCACAAGCTGATCAAATCAGGCACCGATGGAATGAGGGTCCCTTTCTCTGATATGCAGTATCTCGTTACAGAATGGATGTGGAGTGGGTGGTCACTTAGATGCATTCAGTGAATACAAGGTAATTGTTAATTGCAATAACTTGAGTAAGGTAATGCAGTGGAGAAACACAGGACAGGGAGTCAGAGACAGAGGGCAGAAAAACTGCCAAGGAGGGTGACAGTTGCACATCTATTTGAACAGCAGAAGTGAACATAAAAGATACAGTATTATTTTAGAAAATCATGAGTTCAAAATATATTGAATGACACAAATTAAAGAAAGATACAAACAGATTGGTTTATCTTTTTCTGCGGACAACCTTTATAAAGAACTTGTCCCATTAAATATCAAGATTTGTGGCAGCTGAAATGCAAGAAATGTATTGCTCAATGGTAGTACAATATGAGTGGGTAATATAATGCAATCTAATCACTTCTGGTTTTAGTCAAAAGCCGTGCTGTGGCATCACCACGGTAACAAAGTCCTACTTGTATAAAAAAAAGAGTTTAGGGTAGTACTGACTGTTCTGCATACCAATGATAAATTGCTGTTGTGGAAATATCTTACAGGTATCACTTTACAATGGTTATCCCTTTGCCACTGCTTAAAAGGAAACACAATGAAGGTATCCAAACACTGGAAATGTGCAAAAGTGACATATCATATCCTATATACTCTTTTCTTTGCAACACATGTTCTGGTCTCAAGTAACCAGTTATTTATAGTTGTACATCGTTTATTGGAACATCAATCTGATGCATACAAATTTTTTGTCATAGTCATGGCAAAAATAATCTTCTCTTTAACGCACACTACTGCTTATTAATAACCTTCATCCAAGCACTTTCTGTCACATGATATTAACCCCTTTGAATAGAAACCTGAAATTTGGACAAAGAAAATATACTCAGGTAGAAAAGACCTTTTATTTGCTAATGGAAATTTCTTAACTAGATTTATTTTGAGGGTTTTTCGCAGCCTGCTGAAATGACACTAACAATGCCATGACTGTCATTTCTCTACAGGGACACTACTCCATAATGTAACAGAACTAACAGAACTATGTAAGCTATTTCAGACTACTAAACGTAACCTTTCTGTAATGAAAGAAATGGGAAGAACATTAAAAAAAAAATTATCACTCACTAGAAGTGAACTGGTACATGAACTCAGATCTGATACAATCCTCTCAGAAATAGGAAGTCTAAGGAAAATTTATTAAATGCTGTATTAAAGTGATTAATTCTTGAATATGAGGTATTGAATGGACTACTGAAGATCTCATCTGACCAGAAACAATGACTAAGAATATTATATTTAATGAAAAATGTTGAGATTTTTGTTTTATATTGAAATAAAAATTACACCTTGTGTAAAAACAAAAAAAAAAACCCCAAACCACAGCAGATGTTTAAAAGAAAATACGACCAGACAGAGTAGGTGAGGCTGGAATATTAACAGCCCAATATCAGATTACTCAATTGGTATATGAAGGACTGGGTTTGAGCTGATGCTTGCAAACCAAAGTAACATTTTTCATCATCTTTCCTTTACCATTCTATTTAAATATACTTTGCTTTTAATATACTGTTCTTCATTGTCCCATGTTTCTGCATATCGAGGAAATGTTTAATTATCCTAGCATTATCCTTCTTGTATCTCTTGTGTGATGACAAAGAAACAACTGAGTCCATGCAGCCCAAGAGACCTGCACGCAAGTAGGTACTGTGATGGATACCAGGTGAGTTAGCCATTTCAAGCTGTATCCATCTTCAGTACTGACTTCAGAAAATTATCTAAGGAATCTCTCTTTAAAAGTAAAACTAACTGCAACAGATACCAGTGGAAGGTAAGACATGCAGAAAAATATTTCTCAGTAGCCATTTGTGAGCATGATAACGCTTTTTATAATTTTAAGTCAACTTGGGAATAAGAGGCCAATCTAAAGCTGTACAGGAGACATCTCAGATATGCTGCACTCAGCATAAAAATGAAGTGTGATCAATACAGTCTTTAAAAAAGCATGCAAAAAGAATGGGAACATAAAGAAGTTTATGATTGGTTAAAAGCTGAAGAACAAGTCCAGCATATTTCTGAAGGAGTGCGGGAGAGGAGACTTATGATGTGTGGGCAGTGTTCTGACATAAATAGACATTTTAAAGAATCCAAAAGAGTAAGACAGAAAGGCCTCTAGAATCCAAAATTGAAATCTACCCAAAACCACATAACTGCATACACAGTTGAGACAACCAACGCAGTATAAAAAATGATGCTTATCTTACATGAAAAGATGCAAGAAAAGGGAACAAATAATATTGCTTTGTGAATTTGCAAGCAGGGACAAGAAGTCCAAATTACATCATCTGCCATAATGTCATCTGTTGCATTAATGAAGATATCGGACAAAGATGTATAAGCAAGTATTTTGCCAGGACAAACTTAGCTGGCTATTATGACAGCAAATAGGTGAAACTGTACTAAAGGCAAAGGGAATGTACTAAAGGCATATAAGTGAAAAACAAACTAGAAAAATGTAATTAAGAAAATCGCATCAGTTGGAAGGTACTTCTAGAGGCCATCTGGTTCAGATNTTAATATACTGTTCTTCATTGTCCCATGTTTCTGCATATCGAGGAAATGTTTAATTATCCTAGCATTATCCTTCTTGTATCTCTTGTGTGATGACAAAGAAACAACTGAGTCCATGCAGCCCAAGAGACCTGCACGCAAGTAGGTACTGTGATGGATACCAGGTGAGTTAGCCATTTCAAGCTGTATCCATCTTCAGTACTGACTTCAGAAAATTATCTAAGGAATCTCTCTTTAAAAGTAAAACTAACTGCAACAGATACCAGTGGAAGGTAAGACATGCAGAAAAATATTTCTCAGTAGCCATTTGTGAGCATGATAACGCTTTTTATAATTTTAAGTCAACTTGGGAATAAGAGGCCAATCTAAAGCTGTACAGGAGACATCTCAGATATGCTGCACTCAGCATAAAAATGAAGTGTGATCAATACAGTCTTTAAAAAAGCATGCAAAAAGAATGGGAACATAAAGAAGTTTATGATTGGTTAAAAGCTGAAGAACAAGTCCAGCATATTTCTGAAGGAGTGCGGGAGAGGAGACTTATGATGTGTGGGCAGTGTTCTGACATAAATAGACATTTTAAAGAATCCAAAAGAGTAAGACAGAAAGGCCTCTAGAATCCAAAATTGAAATCTACCCAAAACCACATAACTGCATACACAGTTGAGACAACCAACGCAGTATAAAAAATGATGCTTATCTTACATGAAAAGATGCAAGAAAAGGGAACAAATAATATTGCTTTGTGAATTTGCAAGCAGGGACAAGAAGTCCAAATTACATCATCTGCCATAATGTCATCTGTTGCATTAATGAAGATATCGGACAAAGATGTATAAGCAAGTATTTTGCCAGGACAAACTTAGCTGGCTATTATGACAGCAAATAGGTGAAACTGTACTAAAGGCAAAGGGAATGTACTAAAGGCATATAAGTGAAAAACAAACTAGAAAAATGTAATTAAGAAAATCGCATCAGTTGGAAGGTACTTCTAGAGGCCATCTGGTTCAGATCCTTGTTCAAAGAAAGGTCACTTTCCATCACGTTGCTCAGGTCCACATACAGTGAAGTCTGAATACCTCCAGGGATGGAGATGCCACAAGCTCCTTGTTCCCAGTTCCAGTATTTCATAGAATCATAGAATNCTCATGCTTAAAAAACGGATAGATCTTAATATGTAATCCAAGTTTGTTATTGCAATTTGTGTCCACTGAACCTACTTTTATTTCACACTTCTGAGAAAGGTCTGGCTCCATCTTCCCAAAGACTGCCTAAAGTTAGGCAGTTGCAGACAGCAAGAAGGTTCCCCCCAAACCCTTAAATAAGCCCTGGTTTCTCAGCTGCTTCTTGTACTTCTTGTGCTCTTGGCATCTTGATGGCCATCCTCTGCTCTTGTCCAGGTATGTCAACGTCTGGTACTGGCAAGCCCAAAATTGGACCAAACACCCCAGATTCACTCTCACAGATATCAAATAGAGGAGACAGATTACTTCCCTCTATCTCCCAGCTGTGCTTGTGCTCCTCCAGCACAGGATGCTGCTAGCTTTCACTTCTGCCAGCCCCAAGGTGGCTCCTATGTATCCTGCTGTCCCTCAGGGCCATTTCTGCAGAGCTGCTGCCCAGGCAGGCACAGTGCAGCATGCACTTTTCCTAGCAATACCAGGGAAAAAAACAGATATCATTGCACTAATCTGTGTCTTTTAAATGGCAAGATTAAATATCTGAGGGAGAAGTTTTAAGTACATCTTGCAATGCATAAAGACTCTGACAACAGAGAAGCACCATATTTCAAAATTAACAGATTCAGCAGTTGAAAGATTAGAACTGTATCAACACTGGCAACTAAAAATATTAGAGGTGAAACTGTAGCTTATGAACAGACCAGACTGAAAAGGAAGATATTTTTGGAGCAAATATTTACTCCTATGAGCTGATGAAGCAAGCGCCAAGAGTGAAATAGAGCAAACATTTGTGCTCAATTAACCCCTTTTACAGAGAACACTCTTCTTGAAGCGATGACCTCCAGCTGAGATCCTCAGCAGTGTGTGGGGAGAAGAACCTAACCAGCAAGAGACTCAGCAGAATGGCTGAGGGTTTATTGTTTTCAGCTTCATTTACTGCAATGAACGCATCAAGGCAGTACATCCTTTATTCCTGGCATCCTTTACTTTTACATTTGTAAAACACTTGCGTGTTAACTATTCAGAATGTACCAGCTGTTATGAGACCCAGCAGGCAAATGACCCTCTAGAGCTTGCTGTGTGCCTCCAAGATCATGTTCAGAGGCAAACTGCCAGGGAGATGGAAAGGCATGGTTGGCCATACGTTCACAGTAACACCTTGAATTGGACTGGGTACAAAATTTGTCTTAATTCTAAGGTTGAACTGGAAGTAGAAAAGCATTGCTTTTGCCCATATGCAAGAAAAATTCCAGCTACATCCTCCCTTTACTGAGATAAAAAGTTCTGGAAATATTTTTTGAGCAAAAGATGGCAAAATTTCTTCCAAATATGCCTGAAGTGATGTTTACTTTTTGCATTTATTTGCTCCATGGTAATGTAGACAGAACAGAGTGTACTACATGTTAGGTCAAAAACCTTAAATATTTTCCTGTCAAGGCTGAGTCTAATATCCATTCATTGCCCAAAAGGATCAGCTGTAATCACCATCTGGAATGTGCTTTAAGTCTAATTGTGACATTCTTAACACATTGCTGAGAAAGGTATGACCTCATACTTAGAATCTTCCTCATGCTGGTTATTATTGTATTTGTAAGTCATGTAGCCAAAACTGAAATATTTTCAGTTAAATTCTTGCACTCATTTTGTATCTGAAAGTGTCATTCATTTGACAGATTGAGAGTAAGGATGATTAAAATGTTCATCTCTCTATCTGAATATATTTGCATATGCAAAATGAAATATGAACAAAGTCTCTAGCCATATCATTTGGGAGGGAAGACATACCATTTTTTATTTATAAACACCATTTATGTCTTTATTTTCCACTTAAACCTGGAGTAAGGAAAGAGAGTGTTTGTGTATACTCTGTGTGACTTTCAGGTTCATGATGACACATTTTATCACGTTTCCAAGACCAAAAAACCACCAGGATATCTCCACTAAGTATTAGCAATTTTAGCAATTAATATTCATGCATTTTAAAAAGTACCTAGCTGTCTTGCTCTGCTGACAGCTTAGAAAAGGTCATTCTGGCTTAAAAAGCATTAACTTAATGTATTTTTTTTTTGAAAAAAATTCTATCAGTTCATCATATGCAACCTCATATTGAGCTCTATTTTCACTTTTCACTGAAGGGTTACTTCCCACTCAGCTAGTTTTTATAGGCAGAGTTTAACAGAAGAGTGGCACTCACACCCAGAAAAGCAACAGTGTGGTCACATTAGCAAGTTTCAAGTTAAGTTTTCATCAGAAGTTCACTTAGCCTTGATGAAGATGTATATTAATGAGGCACTAAGGCTGCAAAATCTCTGCAGCCACTGGGCATCTTTCTAAGGAACTGGAGAGTGTGCTGAGAGAGAATACTTTAACTCTGTTTGACTGGTACCTGTCCAGTAAAATATACCATGCTCAAAAAATCAGAGGAAAATGCTTTAGTTTAGTTATTGAAATACTTGTTACAGTATCACATTACAAATAAAATACACTCATATGCTGAGCAATATTTATTCTTTTGATGGGCAGCAAGAATAACATTGATTAAAATCAATCAGCTTGTGAAAGATGACACTAGAACAATTGTAAAAGCAGCAAGAAAGTTTTAACTACTTTCTGTCTTAGAGAAAAAAGAAAACGAAGCAATAGAGCTAAGGGGTAGAGAAAAGCAAGTAATTTTAATTAGTTTGCAATTGTATGTCAAAATACCAAAACAAGATTTCAGCTAGTTCATTGGTATGATGTCGTCAAAAAAATTCTGGTCAGGAAGCCATTTGAAAATGTCAACCACTTAATTCAAGCTACTCTTGAGTTAGAAAAAGCTGTAAAGAGCTATATTATTATATTAAATAAAGAAGCAGAAATGCAATGTGAAATATCACCTCTTAAGCAATTGCACAATGTTCTCCTTTTGCTAAGAGGTCTGAGACTGAATTCTGATGCTCAGTTGTTGGCAGCTTATTGCTTCGTAATGGAGCTAATAAAAAGTACAGGAGGGAAAAATTGTTCCTGGTGTAAAATGACTGACTCAGCTCCCTTGATTTCATTTGAGTTCAATTCACTTGCCTCCAAATGAAATCAGCCCAATATTCTTAAAAGAAATTATAATGAGATCATTAGTCTTTATCCAGCAGATGTTGATAATTCAACAGTGACTATTTTTTAGAACAGCATGTTTAAGTTTCAGAAGCTCCCTCTTTCCAGGAAGGTTAATTACTCTAATGTGTTTATCTAGTTCTCTAACAGTAATACCCTATGTCACATGGCAATATCACTTTAAAAATAGGGCAGATTAAACAAATCTCTTTACTTGCCCTGTAAAAATATTGGTTGTGGTTTAAAATGCACTTTCATAAGTATGCCATTAATGGCTTGTCTTCTAAAACATTAAGGCATATGTAACTGCAGTATTATGTTCTTTATAAACCCTGAGGCAATGTTGAAAGACGATAAACAACAACTTAATTCTAACTGCTGTTGGCTAAATCTAAATGTGCACTGAACAGATAAGATCAAAATTAAGCAACACTGAAGATCTGCTTATGCAAAGCAGTATATACTTACTAAATTCTACTGCAGATTATTTCTGCATTTTTCATGTTTAACATATTTAAACAGGAAAAACTCATACCGCTGTGGAAAACAAGATGACAATTTACACCATGCTTTTAGTATTTAGCTCTGTTCTGCAAAACACTATATGGTCTTATATTAACAAAACCCAAGTTTTTGAAGGATCAAGCCCGAAATTAACATCTAAGTAACCCAATGCTTAACATGCATGCCCAGCTTTTGCTTCGGTCCTTTGCAGCTGGATGGAACTAATTAATGTGCCTGATTTTAAGCACAGTCCGTGGGTCGGGAAGGGGCTGCCCAACACATCAGCCCCTTCTTGTAAGAAATGCTCGATTATCTCATTGGAGAGGGACTACTGCCTCTGCTGGGACTGTGCTGATCCCTGTACTCGTGAACAGCCTGCAAAGGGGGCAAGAATGTTTGCTGATAGTAATTAGTTAGGGTAATAAGGGCAAAAACCAGTTGAGAAGCAACTTGCGAAGAATTTCTATTTAAGTGTAAAGTGACACACAAGGTTAAAAAAAAAAATAACCTTAACTTCATATCCAAGATGATGAACACTGAGCTAACCCTAACGGGAGCAAGATCTTGGGTAATGATTGTCCCATAAAAAGAACAGCTTTATGCTCATTTCTGGTCAAAAAAGCAAATATATGTTGGGAGCTACAGAGAAAGAAATAGAGACCGAAACAAAGATCACTGTGCTGTGGTATAACCTGTGGCTTTCTTGCATCGCAAATAGGTATTTTTGACTAAATTTGAGACAGAGTACTCAGTACTCAGCAAGAGTTGCTTTCTAACATCTGATGTCCACTATTATACATAATCAGAAGAGTCAGACTTGATGAACAAAATACTGTATTTCTGTTAGCAACACAGGAAAAAAATTAGCTATGAGGTTTTCAATGAAAATTAATTTGAATGAATTTAAAATTTAATTTCTTTATGTTAAAAGCTCAGTGATTACACTTTTCACATTTTCCATTTCAAATAGTAGCTTCATTAGAATTCTATCAGAAATGAAAGCAAATGTTCTTAAGAAAAGCACACAGAAGTTATGCTTAAAAAAAAAAAAAACAAACCAAACAGTAGATGAACAGTACTGTTTTTGACAAGAGACAAACACCAAAATCTCAACTATTTTGCTATCATGATTTAAATTACATAGAAAGCTGAAGATTTCCCAAAGCACGTATCTACATTTCATCAGATGAATTTCATCCTATGTGTCCACACGTCTTTGATCTTGGCTTGAGTCTCTAGGCAATAAAAGGAAAAGAAAATAAATAGTAACAGCTATTAACGTTGGAGGTTAAAGTGATATCTCAGTGAGAGAGATATCAGAATGCAGATCAAGTTAATAACAGCAGTTATTAATTATATTATGGTACTCCCTGCAAACCCCAGTTGAACACTGGTAGGTAACCGTGCTGGCATTTTACCAACAGCAGAAGAAAATAGTCCCTTCTCTAAAAAATTCAGGATCCAGAATTTGGGTAAGGCAGAAGAAATGGCAACACCAGACTTGCTGGATCAAAAGGTGAGCCAGAATGGTAGGTCAGCAATAAAACATGAAATTTAGCAGAGTGTGTGGAGACTCAGGTTTCTACTTGCATAAACAAATTACAAAGAAAAGAAAAACTGTCAGGGAAATGGAGCCAAAACAGAATAAAAGATGGGAATTATCCTGTTCCTGAAAACCTGGGTGCCCTCTAGCAGTGCCAGCAGTCTCTGATGCACAGATTGCCTTTGTTTGCCCCCAGCTGCCTCATGACATCCTTGCAATAACCTCCTCAGCACCAGAGTCTGTATGCTTTCAGGGTATGATGCTGCAGCAAAAGAAGCACAAATTATGATAGTACCCCTTTAAGTACCCTTCTCAAAGAATGCCTTGGGAAGGAGATGTCAGAGTAGGGCTATTGGAAACAGGTTTTTTTTTTTTACTCATTATTTCAAAAATTGAAGTGGTTCTGCAAAGGTTAGCAAAGGGACTACATTAATGTAGGTGCTACAGGTATTAAAAAGACAAGTACAAATGAATGGCTAGAGGAATGTCTATCAGCAGGTGAATACTGACAAATAATTTCAGGTAATATTAATGTTGCTTTTCCATCAAATCTGTTTCACTTCTATTCACAGCCATCTCATTGCATTGTAGGAATAATTTGCCAAAGTAAGGGCATTTTAAATTTGTGCTAGAGAACATTAGAAAACAGAATTGTTATTTATAGCTCGGAATACTTGTACCAGAAATATGACTGATTTTTTCTGGCCAGGGAACACAAAAGCACGTGACCCATTTGTTCAGTCAAAATCATCTGGAATTTGAAGACCAGCTTCACTTTCCATTCCAGCAGATGAATAATTGCTTTCAGAAATAATCCAGCAAACAGTTTCTACTCAATAAATTTGGAAAAATGCCACGAAAATAGTGAACGGGGAAAATTAGTTTTGACTGCTTAATTTTAATCTACAGGAAAAATTGACTAATCTCTGTGTCAGAATTGTTAAGCGAGCAGACACGCTTACACTGTTAACAAGAATATTCTTCAAATAGCAGCAGGTCCCATCTCGTCCATTAGCTGAGTATCTCGGTAACTCCAAATTTGCACTGCAGTGTAACCAAGCACAGTCAGGCATTAAATGAGGAAACTAGCATTTCTGGAATCATTTATAAATGAGGAAATTAGCATTTCTAGAACCAGCTACATTTACTTGAGGAAGTAATAAAGAACCCATGAATTATTCCACGTGAAAAGAGAGTTTCTAATAAAATATATCCAAGGTAGTAACAGACTACAATATAAAACCAAAACAGTAGGGATGAAAAATAATTTCTAGCTCTGTAACTTGGAAATTTACACTGCTGCCAATAAAGCACTGTGAATGCCACAAGTATGGCTGGAAGAGGACTTTTGGTTTGTCTCAGGCAGAGGAAAGCAGATGGACACCACACAGGGCTCTCTCTACACCTTGCACAGCTTTTTCCCTGGATATGTACAAACATATCCCTTGTCTTTTTTAAATTATAAACTCAGCATTGTTTTGAAAATTACCTATGGCTACTTTCAAAATCGTAAAAACATGTTTTCTTTCTCAGAATACTGTACATTTTAGAGTCATATATTTGTTGTTCAAAAACTTCGCAAGTAGTAAATGCAAAATAAACACCAATAGTTTAAGTTTACATGTGACTTCTAATATTGATTAATAAAACGTAAAATCGGTGCATACACTACAAAAAGTGAGAGCGTTCAGCAAAATTCTGAGATAAAATTTACGTATTGATACATTCTAAATGGAGCCTATACTATTTGAACAGTTACAATAAATAACAGTAGCTTGATTTTGTAAATTCTAATGTGCCATAGGTCTCTTCCACCTATAGAATACCTCCTTTTCCTTTTTCCTCTCTTTTCTGAGAAAACCACAGTAGTTCCTGGCTTGAAAGTAAGTGAACAGTCACAGTCATATTCCTTATGTTTCTTTTGTTGTTAGTCTAGAAAAACAGAAGTCTACATTTTTCTGACACGCTAGTAGAGGAGAATTATTGGTGGAAGAAAATAACTCTGACGCACAGTAAATTACCGTTGCTGCTCCTTGAAAGTTATTGCAGACCCTGACCTTGTGTTTCTTTTTCCTTATTAAAAATGTGCATACAATTAGTACATAATTTCTCTATTTCCACTGAGAGGCAGTAAGCCTTATCTGTGCCATTCCATTGACTCTACAAGTAAAATTATCAGGAAGCTTGTATTTCAGCTGCTGTTACACTGGGATATGTTTTCTGTTAATTGTTCTGTACTGCTTTATAACTATGCTTGGTTTATTTAGTTTTGCCTGTAATTAGTAATTTTTTATAGCACTGATACATTTAGTCTAGCTTGTAATACTGTATATAAATAGAAAAATTATAAGTATATTAGGGGTGAAGTTTGGACGTATTGAAAAACTCCTTTACGGTGAACTACACAGGCCAATAGGATACCCTCCATTTGCCTCTCTAGCAGCTAACAACCTTGGGCAGACTCCTGCTGCACCTGAAATAATGTGTCTTCTAACATCAAAAAAAGTATTTCAGGTATCACTGTAGTGCAATTAATGAACAAATATAGAACGCCATTTGATGCAAGATTTCTTAAGAACTTGTCAATGGATTGTATAAGATGTGAATGTCTTTGTCCTACTTAGCCGAGACAAGGGCATAGATTGCATTATCCATTATAATATGAAAACTGAAGCAAGTCTTTGTTGCCTGCTCTGGCAATTTAACTGTACTGCTTGTGATACTAGCTTTTTTTCATCTTGCAGTCTTGTGATACAGTATTTAAATCCATTATTAGACTAGAATATCATCATTTTGGGGCTTAGATTCTGTTTAGGTAATACTAAAACTAGATAATACGATCCTCTCCAATGTCTCTTAATGAGATAATGTAACTTTTTTAGTTGCTTCTATGAAATTACTAATGAGTGTGTTCAGTTTATTCATATCCAT
Organism: Rhinoptilus africanus; assembly: GCA_013400135.1. Classification (NCBI taxonomy): domain Eukaryota; kingdom Metazoa; phylum Chordata; class Aves; order Charadriiformes; family Glareolidae; genus Rhinoptilus; species Rhinoptilus africanus. Next base: position 66,213 of record VXBO01014793.1, read on the forward strand.
TTCACTTTCTCCTCCACAAGACCGTAACACACAGATTTTAGTCCACTTATTGGAAAACTGATGAATGATTAAGTTCACGACCCAAGTAATGGATGTGACAAAATCTGTCCTTATGTATAAAATGTCAAACACTACTAAATTGCTTACTGTGGAGAAACAGGACAACGTATTTTCCCCAAAGCTTTCATGTTGCTATCTTCATGAACAGCTTCTATTTTATTAATTAGAAAATATCAATCTTAACCGTGTTTCGGGATTAATTTAGCAGCTTAATAGAGAAGTGAATGGAGCTCAATGTTAAATGAATATTGAACTCCTAAAAAAAAGATCTTACAACCAGTAACTGGTCGATTTTACAAAAACTCTTCACAGACACAGTCAAACAGGCTTACACTCTCTCACTGACTCTTATCAGTTGTAAGTCAAAGACCATATGCTTCCACTCTGTCCCACAGCCTCATGGCAAAGAGAGATCAGTGCAGCCTGCACAAATTGCTGCTGAAAGAGAAGCCAACAATAGCTTCTACCTTCCAATGCAATGGACATCCCGGTGAAAGTCAATGAGAGAGTAGAGAGAACAAAGGCAAATTGGGAAAAAAAAACACAAAAAACCAAACCAAAACCAGAATGGCATAAAACCAGCAAAATTCTTATTCCTGCTGTAATAATGAAACAACAATATTGAAAACAGTAAAAGAATGAAGATTCACAACCAACTTTGGATTAACAGCAAAGAGAGATAAAGAGATAAAATGAAAGCTCAGGATGAGGACACCATTCTCATTAGGCCCCTGGAAGCATGGGGCTGGAAGCATTCCAAGAGATCAGACTGTCTGTAGGTAGGATTAGCTACACCTACAGCATTTACCTGACCTGGATAGACCCCAGGACAGGATCCTGTGGAATACTTCTGGTTACGCATGTACATCTTTGAAGCCCTATGAATTTCCTAAAGCGTTTTCTTCCAACCTGTTTAGCTCCTATACAATCACAGCTTGCCCACCCAATAGTGTGACTTTCTGTTCCATGCAGATAAAGTGTGCTTAAATGCAATTTAAATGACAATCTAAAATAATAGCTAGATGATGGGATCTCTAGGGTCAATCAAAACACAGGAAAGAAGAAATTGACTGAATTTAAAGCAAGGTGGGTTAATAAATACATCATTTAATCTTTACTAAACACATACCATTTTTCCACCTTTACATCATTTTCAGTGTTATTTGCCATCTATCAAAACTAACAATAAGGCAGAGAACACACTCAAGCATGCTCCAAAAATACCATACAGTCAGGGCGTGGCAGGGTTGTTGTCACTTTAAATTAAATAAAATTCAGTATGGTTAAGGACATGATATAAAACCTAAACTGCCGTATAAATTTATGATGGATAAAGTCACAGTAAAGCTGCTGCCTGTTTCCTTAGGTTCTTTGAAGGTGATAATCAAGTGTCAAGATATGTAAGGTTTTGCAACAGCCCATACAGCTTAATGCTGACTTTCAACTTGAAACGGTTTGAGTATTTTAAATAAATGCTATCTATTTCTTCTCCTAATTCTCTGACAGCAACTTTGGTAGGTCTTCTCAAAGCAGCCTAATACAAACGATCAGGAGTCAGCGCCTCACAGAATTCATAAGCAACTATTACTGGCACCAGTTTTAATAACAATATAACTGGCTTTTACATAATAGTTAATATATTGATTACTTCATGATCACAGAGTCACAGAATCATAGAATGTTTTGGGCTGGAAGGGACCTTAAAGATCATCTAGTTTCAATTCCCCTGCCACGGGCAGGGACACCTCCCACTAGACCAGGCTGCTCAAAGCCCCATCCAGCCTTGAACACTTCCAGGGATGGGGCATCCACAGCTTCCTTGGGCAAGCTCTTCCAGTGCCTCACCACCCTCACAGCAATGAATTTCTTCCTAATATCTAATCAAAATCTCCCCTCTTGCAGTTTAAAACTGTNCACACGCAGGACCTTGTACTTGGCCCGGCTGAACTTCACGAGGTTCACACTGGCCCCCCTCTCAAGCCTGTCATGGTCCCTCTGGATGGCATGCCTTCCGTCAACCACCCCACACAGCTTAGTGTCACCAGCAAACTTGCTGAGAGTGCACTCAGTCCCACTGTCCATGTCACTGACAAAGATGCTAAACAGTGCCAGTCCCAGAACTGACCCCTAAGGGAGACCGCTCATCACTGGCTTCCACTTGGACATCGAGCCTTTGACTGCAACCCTTTGAGTGCAGCCATCTAGCCAGTTCCTCATCCATGGATAAAGAATCCAGGATGGTGGAGATGGGCCCATTTCGGGCTGAAGGACCTGCCTCCAACTCACAGGATATATGCCTGAAGCACCATAGTACAGACCATATCAAGTGGTAGAATCCTACACTACTTTGGCCTCTGCGTTTTATATTATTTACCCAACCACATCTGGGTTAAGGTGAATGTATGCATTTGGGGACACAGCTTTTAGGATGTTCTGAAACAATCCCTCAGCACAATTAATGGCATAAATATTAGCTATCATGAGTTCTCCCTAAACATCACTACCATGATAATTTTTGTGCTTTCCATATTATTAGCTTTTTAATGTTGCAAAGAGCAGAGAAGGTATATAGACCTTAAGATGAGAAAAGTATTAAATAATGTATGCTGTAATTGAAAAGTGAAAGCCAGACAGCATCAAAAGTGTTCCAGGCAGTATAATGGTTTTATCTGTTCCTGAAAATGAGTCATTACATTTCAGCAAATGTATAGTCACCAATCTTAGTCTGCATAAAAATCTGTTATGGTTTTATGTGATTCAGTAGTAGATCTGATAAAAAATTTAAAAAATATTTCATATTGGGAAACACATTTCTTTGGAACTGAAGGAACACCATGTCTTCCAACATTTTCTGGAGGAGGAGTGAGGAGGAAGTTAAGGAGTTTACAATATTGAAATATCCCGTCTCTGAATTAAAAGTAGAATTGTAACAACTGTATATGAAATAATACAAATGAAAAATAAAGGTGAAATAAAATGTTTTTATTTTGTCAAGCTAAAATATTCTAGCTTAATTGAAGAATATTCTTCTTGATTCTTCCTGTTGGTAAATTTGACATTACCATATTTTGTTCTTTACTGCAGTAAAGAAAGATGTCAAAATCATAAAATCCTTCACAAAACAGAATTCCTGAACAAGAGATTGTCATGCAGCTGTAGCTGCTGTCCCTTAAAGTCATAACATGAACATACAAAATTGTGGTCCTACATGCTTTGAGGATCTACATGAACATACGCACACAACATACTTATGTCTCCTACCTGTAGATAAAGATAAATAAATTCCACTAATTTACTCTTCCAAGCTAACAAAATAACCTTTGAGCTCAAAAATAACAAAAAAGAGTTTGAGCTAAGAAGATAACATTGTCTCCTATAAGGGGAAAAGAAAAAACAAGAAAAGAAGGCAATAATCGAGTGGTAGAGAAACAGAACAGTCAAAGTTTCTGGATGGTGGTTCTGTATCCTGTTATTTTTATGACAAAACACATATTTCCCAATAATAGCAGTTGAAGCAAATTTCCTTATTCTTTTTTTTTTCTAGCTACAGGCTGAAGAAAGCAAATGGACTCTTTCCTGACTTTTCAGAGTTACAAATATACTTTATGTGTCTTTTGCACCAGCAATCAAATAATATCAAACTCAATGTAATTGACAACACTTGGACATCAATTTGCTTAGATATGAAGGGCTATTAGGAAGCAAACATTCCATTACAACATATATGTAAAAGCCTGGACACCTGGACACTTTACAGAGTTCACTAATAACAGAGAGAAACAGAATTATTACAGTGCATTGGCATCGACCATTTTCTCAGCAATGAGCAGCTGTCTTATAGCACTGTTAATATTATCTTTTCATGAGCTGCCAGCACTGACACTTTAAAAGCAACTGCTTCCACCTCTTCTGTCACCAGTGGTTATAAACACCTTAGAGTAATGTGACAACTGGCAAGGCTCAGGAAGGCAAATGGAGCAAAGTTAATTTTCAATGGAAAGAAGATGGAAACACTAGTGCAGAAAAGTTATTACACATACTAGTTTCAATTTGATAGTGAAATTTTGGAATAAGATGCGGACATAACATCTGCTTATCTTTAGGAATGAGCAGGAAAGGTTCTCCTCATCCCAAAAGCCTCTATGACTTAAAACAAAACACAGACATTTCCATGTGCACTGTAACAGGTACAAGACATCTTTGCAATATAAAAAAAAAAACCAAACAGGGAGGCATTTCTCAATGTGCAGCCTGGAGGCCAGATCATTTATATGAGATAAGGAATAGATGAATTATTTCCTAAGTAGTTGCCTAGTGAACAAAATAGAACTGCTTCAACAGATCAAAAAGGGACTAGATAGTCATCTGATAATTCAGACCACTCACTAGGGAGTATAGGAGCGTAGCCAGGCAGGGACTTTATCTGATTCTCCTGAGCTTTAGATGACTTATCTCATTTACTGATCGTTATTCTTTTTGGCATCTCTCTCTCCTACTCGCCTCTATCCCTGCTTTGATGAAAAATATTCAGATATGAGGTTTTTCTTCACTAAAGAGCTGTCACTGGTAGCATCACACTTTCCTTTTTAAAAATTATTATTATTATTTTTGGCAACCATGAATTGGAATCCTCTGTTGAAAGCAGAAAATGCCAGCTCTAATTATCCCAGAGCCTTAACTTATCACTGCCAAAATGAAGGCAAGATTGGCATATCACTTGGGTGTGTTACAACACAAGGTCAGACATTCTTACTGCTGTTACTGGAATTGTCTGCGGCACATAAAAATAGCAGAACAAGAAAAGAAAATCCCTACTAATGGGTAAGGAATATTTAATAGTCTATCAGTGGAACTTTCCTTTCATTGATTACAGTAACCTCCCTACTGTCTTCTCCCAAAGAAAATAAAAAGGTGGACAAAATAACATCCAGGCCTAAACAAGTTACATACATGGAACATGCAATTCACAGCAGATCGAAAATATTATTGATTTTAAATACATTTTTCCAAGAAACTGAGGCTCAATGGCCTTATAGCTACCCAGCACAGTTGCATTTTTCATTATTTTTTATATTACTCATGGAGCTGAAAAGAAAAATTCATATCATGAAACATCTTCAA
>VXBO01014793.1:81889-112742 GCA_013400135.1 Rhinoptilus africanus
TTTAATTTAAAAGTTAAATGCCCCTTGTAGTCAAATGCTAGGAAAAGGTTAAAATTGTTCATACCCAGCTCCCACTCGTACAGATTTCTGATTAATTTTTCCTTCATAACTTGTTTCTCAGCTTTCAATGAGTAGTGATGCCTTGTAAAGACACCTTGTTGCTTTCATTATAAAATAAATAAATAAGCAATACATTAAATATTATTACAGCGGATTATAAGTCTCCCATTTCAACTGATAATGGCATATTTTACCATGTAGACTAACAACCCATCTTCAAATTTATCTTCTAACAAATTATTTTAAAAGTAAAATGTAAAGTCAGAGAAATTTAAAAGTAAAAAATAAAAATTTTAAAATGGCCAGAATGTATTCCTAATGATCTCTAAAGATGACTTGCCCTAGCAGCTACATAAAGAGAATGCCAAAACAAATTAAAATCAGTGCGCAGATCTAAAGTATTTATTCAACTGGCTTCTGTGCATGCAAAGATCTATTGGTATTATGCAAACAAACACAGAGGGGAAGGATCTTCCAAGGCATTAGTGACAAGCTGAGAACATCTTTGTTAAATTACTGATGCTGAGTAATTTAGAAGTGTAAACAGTCATTCTGAACTGGTCACTATTAATACAAAGATGAAAATGCAATGATAGCTGAATGGATTGTCCTTAGCCTGCAAAGAACAAACCCTAAAATTGCCATTCTTGTTAAAACACATTGGGAAAAACTGAAAAATCCAATTCACAGGTTCCCCGTCTATCTCATCACTGCAAGGAACCAAAAGCAACATGTGCGCTCACTGCAACGTTAACAGCGTCTGAACGGTGAACCGCAATCCAGACCAGGGGCTGCCCAAACAGCTTCCTGGCTGTCATCACCTTCTCCGACAGCTCTTCAGCTCCAGGGAGGGAGCAGGACGACATGGTGAGCGGCCCACAAGAGCTCGGGCTCACAAGAGAACTCAATGTCCCCCTTTGCCTGACATGGGGTGTATCCATCAGGCCATTACCCTGTGAAAGCAAAGCGGGCTTCCTGCTTTTGTTAAAAGATTAGGATGGAAGAGCATGAGGCTTTTTTCCAAATCTGCAGCCAAGAGTAATGTGTGCAAGCTCTAGCAAGTGCTAAACAAGGAACTTGTTTATCAGATGGCTAAGAATGGCTTAAAAAATAACAAACAACAAATTAGGCTTTAAAAAATTCTTCAAAAAAACCTTTCTTACACTTCAGTATCAAAGACAGGCTGATGCAGTTCTGATCATTTTCAAAACTGGTTGACCACCATCACCTAGAAATTTTGCTGCACGCATAAACCCACCTTCTCGGATCTACAGCCAAGACTCCCAGCAACAGACCCATTACCATAGAAGCAGACAAAAACTCATACAAAAAAGAAAACATTATATTCCAGCATTCGAGTTCAGGGAAATTTATCTCAGGCTATGTTCCACATGGTTCATCTCCCAGGGAAAACATCACTGCCTCACAATTACTCTCTTGGCGTAGGCACACAAGAAAGGCAGCTCAGTTTGCACAGTCTTAAAAACGGGGTAAAAACCTGAACCGAGAAACTTTACACTCGTAACACTTCCTATTTACTCTGTAGGGGGAAGGATTATTCTTTCCATGAAAGTGATTATGCATAGACCATAAAGTAGGAAATTAAAAAACAGAATAGTCTATGTCTTGCTTGCATTTCAGTAATTGCCCATTCCACAAATGTGCTATTCTTTTTCGGCAGTTAGTATTTTATTATTAGGAGACCATGGATCACAATGACTTCTAATTGTCTCTATTTGTTATGTTTATTTTTCTTTTTTTTTTTTTCAGAATTTAAAATAGTGAAAAATAAGAACTTGAGAGTACGCACCGCCATCTAAAACAGTGATTTCATGCATGCATACTTTAGCTGCAATGATACATACTTTTCTCAAATAAATAATTTTAGTTGAGATAAATGAAAAAGCACTGGCCCAACTGAGCACAATTTACCCACCTAGTGTTAAAATATGGACAGTTCCACGTAAACAAAAAGGTATACATGAAATGAGGTCCATTATCATTTCCCATTTGGAACATTACCAATTTTGTAAAGATTTTGTTAGGTGCTCTGTTTAGTAAAACACAGGCAATAAGCTTTTAACTTCCATGACAGAGAAGAAAAAATATTATTTAACAGCATCGAGGCTCGCATATCTATATATTATAAGACTGATCTTTGCTCTTATGAAAATGTTTCGATTCACAAGTTCTTTCATATTATACAATGCTTTATTTTGGAATTTAGATATTATTCATGTATCTTTTCTATCATTTCCTTCACAGTCTAATTTTAAGTGGAGGAAGAAAAGGGCTATTAGTCAGGGTTCTGCCTCTATAGGATCAGAGTCTGCAGATAAAATACCTTGCTCTTGATTGCTGTCATAGAGACAGACTGTCCATTAGCCAGCACCACAATTGAATTAGGGAGGAATACCAGCATGGCAAATCCTAACCAGGAACGAAATGACAGGCAGCGCAATGCCCAGGACAAAGGGAATGCATTCCCTCTGGGGAACTGGGCTGAGCAACCCTCCGCCCTGACGAAGCCGGAGAGCTCACCTTCTACCACAGCTACCTTGAGCAAGGAGCACTCTCAGATTTTGTAATTCGAACCACAAGCAAACAGCATGGGGTTTTTTCCCCCCTGGATTACACACGAGGTGGAGCTGGTCAGCACACGTCAAGCACACATGACAACAGCTTCATCTGGTAGGGGAGACGGCAGAACAAGGAGGAAGCTCCTGCAAACCTCGCAGGTGACTGAGATACTGCCCAGCACAAAATGGAAGTCAGCTGTGCAAGATGTACCCAACGCAAATATCTGCGCACTAAAAAACAACATGAATAACTGCTTTGGATATTTATTTTGTCCTGTTGGTGAACACTTCTTAGGGAAAAAAAAAAAACCAAATAAAAAAACCCCAAACAAACAAAGAAAAACAAACAAAAAGAAAAAACAGTGCCAAAGAGCTCAAGTTTCGATATTTCTCATTGATCCACACAACCTGCCTACAGCCATACTTTTATTTTATGTGGGTGGACACAACTTCACTAATTTATATATAAGGCATTTTCCAAGCACGGCTTTCCAAAAGACGGCAAAACTTGCTTTTCTGTCCTGTAGAAATTGGCAGGAAATAGGCATTTTCTCCTACTTCAGTCTTCTTAATGGTAGGAAGGCAGACGACACAAATACAGAGGCTTTTCTGCAGAATTCACAGACTTTGTGCCAGTAAGAGAAGGTGGGGCTCACCTACGTCTTCTTTCCCCTGGAGTTATTTAACAAATTTCCTCCCCTCACTCCCTGTGAGCTAGACAACTCATATTTAATTGATGCATCTGTAACAGGCAATAAAAAAGTGTGTCATACCTTAAGATAATTTACTTTTAAAATGTCATTCAACCTGTACTGGTGTGCTTATTTGCAGGACTTCACTAATTGACACAACTTTATAGGGCCTAGAAAATATATTTTAAATTATGTCCTTGGAAGACAGGAATTAAAACTGAATAAAAAGAAAGGAAAAAAAATTATCTGTCACCTCCCATTTCCATGGGACCACTAATTAAAAAAGTAAGTTAAACTCAGTAATACCATCACTGACAGGAAAACTCCACGTCTTGTAGACACAGTCCTGTTAAAATAAAATAAAATTAATAATCCAATTAATAATCAAACACGTGTTTTCATCCAAGTACCCACCTAACTCATCATCTCTCCCTTCCCACACAATTCCCTAGTCAGTGATCAAGAGGAGAGATAAAAAACCTTGACTTCTCACCTGGCTGAAGGGGAAAGAACGAGTGGTTTGATTTTCCATAGGGGATTGAAGTCTCTACCTACACAAACACCTACCACAGAAACAGGAGGCTACTGAAGTAAGAGTTGTCTTCTGTTGTCCGGATAACATGAATATAATGCGTATTTTTGTAGTGTTGTCCACAAGCAGAACAACATGGAGAGGACACCTAGTGGTGATCTGTGATAATTAGGGTTGGTAGCGTGGAAGCAACACATGAAAGTGTTAATGCAGGACCTGATTTGGCAAAGCTCTTATACACTTACTTAATTTTTAAGCACTTTAGTAAGACTTACCATTCAGGCAAGCTTGTATTTATGAGCTTTTCTGGATCAGCATTACTGTGATGATTGGAAATAAAACAGTAAAATGTAGAATAAGATGTGTGTGTGAAATGCTCAGAAATATGTTTCATTAAACACATGAGCTTTAGCAAACAGCTAGAATGGATATCAACACTTACGTGGGCTCATGAAACTCGAAAAGGTTTGGCAAACTGAAAAGCAGATTTCAGTATAAGTCAATCAAAAATAAGATATGGCTACAAATTACAATTATCACATATTTTACTAGATTATTTTTTCCGAAGAATAACCTTTAGTGCCCAACTTGCAATAAGCATTCAGTCACTTTGAAAAGTCTTCTAATTCTCAGTAATCAGACTTCGCAGAACAAGAAAGACCTAGGGTACAGTTTTGGAAGTACCACTTCTATATACTCATACATTCTACTAGGTTTTGTCCTGTGATTAGAATAGCTGTAAGCAAAGCCATTAAACTCTGGGGTTTAAGCATTTTTTGGAAAAGATAAAAATAAAATTTATATCATAGACAAATGTAAAGCAAAGTGGCATATCATTTGACATGTAACAATGTATTATTCCTAATTGTCCATACCATTTATTTTTAATTGTTCCATTATCTATGAGCATATTTAACTAAGAGTAACGTACTAGTTGCACGCGAACCTACGTACGTAAAATGTTCAGGAGTCAGCAGCTTAAGCAGTGTCATAAAATAAGCTAAAGTAAATAAGAATTAGGTCCAGTATGTCCTGTTTGTTACTTTTAAGGAACCTATGCTAAAAANNNTCTGCAAATTACTGCAAAACTGTAACTTCTGCAATCACCAATTTAAATATTTTTTTCTTGCATATTATAGTGTATCTTTTTTTTTAAATAAGTATATTATCTATTTGTCAACATCTGAGTTGCAAAGGACGGGAATATTGTAGCTAAAAATCAGTTTTAGGACAGTGTGAATTTGCAAATTCAGTAAATTAATTCCTGCCAGCATATCTCCTGTCCCTTTGTTAAAGTGTTTCTTCCCGTTTCCATTGAGTCATTAATTTGGATAAGTTAGTAACATCAGACTGATATGAATATATCAATCAGATTTAATATATATTGCACCACAGGCTGTAACTCTGTTGCCTCTTAACAGCTATGGAGAAAGCTTCTGCAATGCATATTTTATTTACCTCATTATTCTATGTGTCTGTTAGCCTCTTGATCTTGTTTTAATTTATTTAAATGATGTGGAAATAAATTAAGAAAAGGAACTGTGTTTCACCACTATCATAAAAAAAATCTTTTAAATTCTTGCTTACTCATCTGAAAGTTCAGGATACTGACCAACTGAAGTCCAGGTGTGTGATCCTAAAAAAAGAACAGCTCAAACAATTTCAACCTGCCTTTTCTGTTGGAGGATATATAAATATCTTTATGGGATTAACAGACTTATTATGCAACCTGGTTTGTGCATCAATCAGTTTTCCATGAAGTATCCTCTTGGCAGGTTATGAGCAATGAGTTTGCTGGCTCTTCTCTCAATATTTTTGACATAATGCTTATTATTCTGGATCCAAATACATAGTATGTCACATTTATCTGCACCACAGTTAAAACTGCCATGTCAGCCCATATGAAAAACTATTAAATCCTTTTAACCACACGCAAACAGCCTCCAGTTTTGTGTCACAAAAATTAGGTAACAGTTGCTCCCTGTTGTGCATGTGCAAAACACACACAATACAGAAAATAATAACATCAGCAGCAAAGGTGTCACTGACTACCCCCATGGGATCATCCATCTACTGTTTCCTAATTCAGCGAAGTTCATCCCTACCCAGTTATTTTTGTTTTAAAACATTACAATGCTATGACACAGATCTCCAGAGTGGTAATGGATCACCGTGTAGAACAGGCACACAAGGTACATCCAGAGTAATAATAATCCAAAGTAATAATCAACTACTGTGATAACAAAAGCCAAATATGAAATCCATGACTGCCTTCATTTCTGGTATCTTTAAAATGCTAAAAAAAAAAAAAAAAAAAAACAAATACATTTTTCCTGCACGAGTTAAATTTTGGGATTTATCAGAACCGGATTCGTTCTACATATTTATCACTCTTCTCACATGTTCTAACAGTCATCAGAAATCTTTTTAAAAGCAGCCAAAGAGCTTCTTGCTGCTTTATTGTAGGCTTAACCCACCACACACACCCCTCCAAAAATAAAAAACTCAGACCCTCTTTCACCTTCCTGAGAATATCCAGGGAGCTCTATAATGTGTTAATATACACATAAAGATGGACTCCACTTATTTTTCAATACTTGCCAAATGCAGTATCATACAAGAAATATTTCACAAATCTTACTAGTCCAATCAAAGGTGAGGCTGCAATCAAGCACCCACTAGCAAAAGATTGAATGGACCACACACCAGCTATTGCTGGTTTAGACTACATCCTCTGGTCACTTCTAGTCCCACTTGGTGGCTAATTCAACCATTTTTCATTTAGAATACCTGGTTTATCTCTGAGAACAGAGGAGGCTGGGGGGGGGCGGTATTCATTTCTCTGCTTAGTAGGGCTTTAAAGTGGTAAGCTATTAACTCAAGCTGCCAGAAAGTAATGTCTTTGAACATGTTTCAGAAGATTGTCTCTCTGTAAAGCACAGATGAAACAAAAGCATAGCTTTATGGTAGAACTGCAAAATATGCTTAATCATTTGCCTTAGTTAAATTGAGTACAGAACTGTAGTGCTCTATTTCTTTGGCAAAAACATAGTTACACTGCATAACAGGGAGGTAAAAAGAAGTAGAATTTACAAAATAAGGTAATAAAAAATAATGATCTATTTCAGGAGCTTTTTGAGAAACAACTATAAATTTATTAGACTTTTATACTTAGTATTATCCAGCATCATGACTTTTTAAATATAATCTGACTTTAAATTTGAGATGTCTTCGCATTCAGATTTCTGTTTAACTACCAAGTGAATATAACACTGTAGATAAACAGCAGAAAAAGCACCAGGAATGGTACCACATCATCCTTCAATATTCATTTAATTAAATAAATCTTTATCAAATTAGGTAAATAAATGTATGCAAAACTATTTTAATAGTGCTTCTATGAAAATACTTTACAAAATAATTCTCATAACACTTGCTGCAAGAAAGATTTAGAAAACAGCAGTTATTTTTCCCATGGTTTTAGCACTTCCTTTTAAAATATATTATGATATTTATAACTACAGAAATGGGGACAAGCAAGAAATAAAATGACTGAATCATGGTGGTATGTGCCAAAGCATTAAAAACTTCCTAGCCCTAAGCATGTCAAAGTAGGGAATGCCGTAATTTCCTGGAAGTGTCACCATGCCAATTAGCAGGCAGTTTAAGGTCACATCTGGAAATAGTGGACTTGACAGTTTAGAAGGCAATTACTGAAAATTTGAACTACCCATTTTTTATAAAGAAGGTCAGTATTTGATATATTCAGCCTTCATACAGCCTTCAAATAATGAACATTCTAGGAAATCTACTCAATTATAAATGGTTTCAATTTCTCCTGGAAGAGAAAAATATGAACACGTATTTTAAGTTCTCTGTGATTACAAGAGTATTGACTTCATAAGTTAAGTGCTAGTCACCAAACTCAAATGTAGATTCAGGTGGTTGCTAAAATTTCTGGTATTCTCAATAGGAGCCCATCCATGCTTACTGTGTTGATCGTCCCAAACATATTTTTGGTCTTTGTTTTTAGCAGAAAGATGGTTACTCTGTACTATTTTTCCAAAAAGGCTTTTCTACTAACATCTGTATGTAATTACACTAATTGGCGAGTAAAAACTCTTTATTCCATTCTGCTTCTTGTGTAGCTCTTTAGAGAGACCTGACTAGTTTTTTGTAGGAATAAGATCTTAGCAAATGATGTTATAACTGCATAAATCTTACCTCTTCCCACTGGTGTATGTATCTAATCAGTCTTGAAAGGCGTAATAAACGTAACAGGCTGAGGATTTTTGTAAATCTCACAATACGAAGTGCTCTTGCTGTCTTGTAAACCTCTGAATCCATTCCTTTTTCTACAATGAGAAAGATATAATCCACTGGTATTGATGAGATGAAGTCAACCACAAACCAGCTTTTTAAGTAATTCATCTTAATGATCTTAGGGTCCAGTATTATTTCAGAGCTGTCTTCATTTACAGTCCCAGTTCTAAAATTCATGATCAAGTCCAATAGAAAAACAGTGTCTGATGCCACATTGAAAATAATCCATGGTGTTGTTGTTTGTTCTGTGAAGAATGTGATTCCAACTGGTATAATGACAAGGTTTCCAACCATCATTATGAGCATGATTAAGTCCCAGTAAAACCTTAAAGAAAAGGAAGAAACAGAATGGTTGATGTACTGCGGTAAAACACACTTAGAAAAAGGTCTCAATCATGCCGCCAACTTCACCTCAAGTTGCTAAAACATTTTGTTACTGCTAAGAAAACTCTTATTGTTTTAACTCATTCGATATATTCACAATCAGTAGAGAAGGCAAAGTAATTAATACATTTCATTATGTGCCTTCCTTCCCAAGAATACGGATCTAGGATAAAGACAGTACTATGGCTTTTCACTCCATGGCATATTTGAAAGGTGTGCATGTGTGGTACTCAGTGGACTTCTCCAGAGTCCTGTCAAAACCAATTAGTGGGTTTATATAACTAAAACTGATGTCTGGTGCCGATCAAAATTGCTTTAGCAATGCAGTATTTTTTTAAGGCTTCTATCCAAATGGAAACCCAAATATCTAACAGATAACATATTAAATGTAAGTACCTCTTTGCAAGTGTACTCATACCATTACAGTGCTGGAATAAAATTACAGGAAAAGGGGAAAAAAAAGCACTGAAGCAAAAAATAGAAACAAAAGTTAAATAACATCAAAATCTTCATCCACCTTTACAACTTGAACTTCCATGCTTTTTTACAACCTCATAGTCTATCTTCTTTCAGAGCTAGCTAAGAAGTCTGGACAACAATAGCAGCAACTTGCATAGTATAAAACGGGTACTGCATTTCACCATTTTGCTCCAGACGTATCTAAAGGCTCCCTCTAATACTGTTGAATGCTGCTAACAGTGCTGGATACAGATGGTACACTGAGCCAGACTCATAACTTTGTTACAGAAAGGTTGAGTAAATCCACCTGTTACATAGAATATACATCTATCCTGATGGAAGATTTCCAGGGGATGGTAGTATATACTCAACACATGTTAAGAAAATTGTGGTAACTCCTAAATGTCAAATTGACAAATATTCAATAAAAGAACTGAAAGTGACCTTGAGAAAGCCTGAACCAACGCCTGACCTCTTGTTCTGCTTGAGAACATAATTCAACTAAACTGATTTGGGGAGGCACAGACACTAGTTGACAACAGTTCCCCATGGACACATTAGACTTTCTAAAAGACTAGAGGCAGAAATGTCGCCACAACTATCTTCCTGCTCCAGCCCTCCGTGGCAGTGGGTCCCCGCAGGGTGCACGCGTGATAGACACGCCACCAGGGCACCACTCCAGCGCTGACTTCCAGGCCGCCTCCATCACACTAGCACCAGCCTCCCGTCATGCAACAAACACCGTCATCTTGGTGGAAGTTCATGCAATCAACAATAATAACAGTTTAACTGGCCACAGAACATTTCAGAACCATGAATTTAGTTTTTGCTGGACTTGTACAGAGCATATAGACTACATACTACATTAGATTTTGGAGATTGCTTACTGTAATTGCCAAATGATGCAGGCTTACAAATTCCCTTTGTTTCACATTTTTCCATAAAAATACCTCTATTTACAAATTGCTGATCTGAGAATTAACTGCAACTGTAAAACACACTAAAGGAACAGCAGCAGAGGATTGAGAGTGGCATGAAAATTCCCAGTTTTAAAATTCTTTATTCCAAGATAAACTTAGACATTAGGCTTGACCATCATTTGAGAGAGTAGCTGGAAAAGTCCACTTAACTGATACTCAGAAATTGCACGAAATAGACTTTACAAGTAATTCCCTGTGTACCACAATGTGATTTATGTCTTACACATTTTCAGTCTTACAATAAATGTGACTACTAAGTGCTGTAAATATTCAGTTTTATCCAGACTGTATGTATTTTTGCTTAGCGTGTGATGGTGTTCACCAGATCCATACCATACCTGTCGAAAACTTTCCAATTTCTCTTTATCTTTTTAAATTCATGTAACAGACTCCTTGCTGTGCTAGATTCCTTTTCAATAATCTAGAAGGAACTACTAAATTCATGTATCACTTCTGCTATTATCTACAGGTACAATTACCACAAACACTTTTACAATGCTATCGACCAAAATACTTCACAAAACTGTTCTGAGAGAATAAACGTCTCCAGGGAATCTTGAGAATGAGTGGAAAACAACTAGGAAATAATCACAAGAGGCGTACTTGTATCTGTGGCTCACACCTAAGCAAAGCATTGCTCGATTTCAGATTGACCTTTACGTTTCACCAGCACAGGGAGCAGTTATGCAACGAAGGCTAACCCAAGCTGCACAACAGCCAGCCAACATAAAACATAATACAGAACCAGGTGTTTTTATCCTACAGTAATCCATGGCTTAGAGGATCATTATGTACTGTGATTATGCAAAACACACTGGAGTTCCTGATGTTGAATGTCAGCAAAAGTGGTAGCGCTGGGGTTTCGGTCATAAAACAAGATTGAATGCTAAGGACTCGGAGATTGTACCAGTTTTGTATTTTGATTTTAGCCCACTATATAGTATAAGCTGATTAGTTAGTAAGATAAACTCTTATTATATTATGATTTATTTTTTATTTGGAAGTGAATCAGACATTATCTTTTAGGAAAACGTTTCCAAATGCCATTCGGTTGGGCATGTTACACAGTATTTTTCTTTCAGTTGAGAAAAAACAAGATGCAACTCCCTGTATTGCCCTTCTGTGACCTGTGCAGAGAAAGTAATACAATGCGTTCCTTGCCTACCGGTTCAGAACATCCTACTATTCATGTAACCAAGAGCAAGATGAAAAGCTTCACGAGATAGTGTAAGGAGCTGAGACACTGAGGTAGCCCTTTGCTTCAAGCTATTTATAGCATTATTTATTTATTTTTGCTACTCCCCCTGCCCCAGTGAGGAGGGTTATAAATTTTAAAACTCACAATCTCAGAGTTACAGATTTGCATAAGGAATTAGAAAATGTTCACAAAAAGCAAGGAAGAGAGAAGCCTATGACATAAAATCTTTAAAAATGAGGAAAAGAAGAGCCGGGGGGTAGCGAGATCTTTCAGAGCTCATAATCACAAGCAAGAACTGACCTTAGCCCCATAGCAAACAGCTATACAGCTTACTGGCCCTACGAAACTAACTCCATACAGCCACTGCTAGTAGCCATTGACTGAAGGTAGAGAGGTCAGCACCGCACCATGCTGAACTATTCCTGAAACTTTTTAAATGCTTCTGAATGACTCCGAGGTGAGTCATTCACCTCTAGGTGAAGAAAGTACTAAAAAAGTATAACTATTGAAGTATTAAAAGTATACTTCAAGTATTAAAAAAGTATTAAAAAAACAGGTTGAAGTTATATTTTTTCTAAATTTTAAAGAATTCTTTTATATAGAAATAAAAAAAATCACACTAATTATTACTTTGGTATTCTCAAATAAAACTAGTTGGATTCATAGCCGTCTTTCAGTGATCTTTTCACTCGTAATTTTTCTAATACACTTTCAAAACTTATGGTAATAACATGGTGGTTTTAAAGCTCTGGAACATGGTGCTGAAGCTCTGGTGGTTTATTTATTACCACAGGCTATCTTGGATAGGCTGAACAGTTCAAAATGCATGCCTACCTAAGCAGTGATAAAGAACTACTTAGTATTAATTAATCAATGTTTGTACTAAGCTTAATAACGTAAGGCACTATAAATTCTAACAGGCATTTCATTTTCCACTTTATATATCCAACCCAAAGAAAACTAAGTCTTAAAGAAGGAAATTTCATCTCTAAGATCATTAATTTGCTGCATAATTTGCTGTATAGATAGCTGTGTAAAAAGTCATTCAGATTTCCTTTCCTTATGATTTCCCTACGGTACACCCAGTTTGACCCAGCAGAAGTTTTCGTGGTCTCATAAACCATATAGCGGAATGAACAGCATCTCTAAGGCACTGGGTGCTGTGACTTAAGGTGACAGATCAGTCAGGGAGTTGCTCGTTTTCCAAGTTTCTAGAAAGATCACAAAAGTCTTATTATATAATAGAAAAGAGCAAACCATATCAGAAGAACTTCATGAAGTTCAGTCACAAATAGTCATCAGCCATGTTATAAAGTGGAAGGTCTCTGAAAAAGGTATTCATTCAAATTGCTTGTAAAATATTTTTCAAAGCAAACCTGAGGCATCTGAGACATGATTTTACTCTACACATTCAGAGAATCAGGAACTGTAAAAAATTTTCACAAAGCTCCCTTTTAGTTAAATATTTTGATTGACTAGCAGATGCTCAGTGAAATAAACACTGACTTTTTTTATCTCACCTTCAAACACAGCTTTATTTCTTTTGATTTCATGGATCATCAGTTCACCTAACAGAGAAATCAATGTGCTATACAAACCAAAACAATCTTAGTAGAAATAACAGTAATTTAAAACTTTATTACAACGTGCTATAACAAGCACTAAACTTAGTATTATCTATGTCAGAAATTGATCCTCATAGGATATGCCATCTTACTCTTGCCGTAAGAGAGATCAAAGCTAGACACACCTGGAAACATCTGCAACTTCCAGATAACTACTGGGATGTGTTGGAAAGGAGAGAAGAATGAAGAAGGGAGGGTTTTCTTCAGGGAACCCAAATTCTTTTCATGATTGCACAGGTGTCTGGGCTTGAAAACTTTCTGAAAAATCATCACTTTTTTTTTTTTCACAACTAGAAAGTGAGGATATCCCCTTCTGCCCAGCTATCCATTTTCATTCTGCCCGTCTGTCTCTCTCTTACACATACACACACCTAGAGAAAAGCATGCTGCTTCTGGGTAGAAGGCATACAAATTAAATATGACATTCCTTCAATTTTAACAAGAAATACTGTATTTGACATCCTCCATGGAACAAGTTCTGTTTAAATGTTGCAAATCTATTTTGGAGTGCTTCCATTATTTTGGCTCATGATTTTTTTATTTTAAAATTTCCAAACTTGGGATTTACTGTAACCTATCTATGTGATTACATTAATGCAAATGCATTAAAATAACAAATGAAGTGACACTTCTTTACATTGGCCAGTTTTGTACGAGCAAACCATTTATTTCTGCAGTTGTGTTGTCCTTCTGTATGGATAAGACTTTCCTCATCTGGATGTACTTAATTTTGCAAAACTTTAGAAAGACAGGAGGTCGGGTTTGGTTTTTTTATTTTGTTTTTAAAAGATAACTGTCTTCCTGAAATTGTTGATTTATATTCTTTATTCTCCTCTATTTCTGCTCTGACAGCTTTTAGCTTATCTTAAGTAAAAACAAACGAGGAATCTTGTAAGGCTGAATCAGAGTCCCTTCCATGGCTCAGCCCTTTTGATTGTAAAGCGCACGCTACAGTAGAATACTAACAGCATCTCCTACACTTCAACTGCTGAGGTTGAAGGGCAGAAATATTATTAATTAGAAGGCTGTGACACTTTCTCAGGTGAAAATTCCATCAATAATTGCTCTTCTTTTTTTATTTAAAACATATTAATCTAAATGAATGTCCAATGACTTAGCTAGGTAACCTGCTGAAGCAGCAGAAAGGCTTTCTCTACCTGCCTGAGACTGGTCAGTCTGGGGTAAGGCAGAGGCTAGTGTTCTGAAAACCCAGTTTCCCTGCCCAAATTTTGAGCAGTGGTGGACCTGGGAATGCTCCAGCCTGATGGTTTCATTCTGATTCAGACTAAAAGTGATTAAAAAAAATAAAATAATAATGACATTTTCACACCAGCAAAAATCTTCATTTGATTTCAGACTAATACTGAAGTCCTTTACTTCAAGGTTAGCCATGTATACTTAGAGATCCAATTTATGTGCCTTGCTGTTATTTTTTAAATATTGATGCCACTTCCTACCTGGTAGCAGAAAAGGAATTAAAAGATAGATTAATAAAATTGAGGAATACTGAGTCTTCTTTTTATATAGCCATAGAACGTATCTAAAAATTACATACTTGCACAATTTCAAACAGATTTCATGAGTTTTATCTGATTACTAAACACACTTAGCAGTGGAGATTTTCAGTTTGTTGCTCAGTTGTGATTCTATGCACAAGGCAGATGATTAGATAAATGCAGCTCTTGGGGGATCTGATCAGAGCCCAGTGAAGCCAATGAACAGCAATTTACTACTTTCAAAATGCTTTGGTTACAGCATTTGGTTAGGTTTAAAGACTGAGAGCTTCAAATGGTTGATTACTAGAAAAGAAAATCACAGTACTGTCCACGGAAAGTGACTTTAAAATTAACTAATTAAAATTACACTAATAGATACAAATAAATGTATGTATATTTTCAGTAAATTCAATTAAAATTTAAGAAGTGGACATTTTATCACAAGATTTTCAATTCTTGGTATGCACGCAGTAGCTTCTGTCTAAAGTTTTTATATTCTTTTACATGCATTAACAAATTAAGTCTCAGATTTCTGAGAACTAAAGGTAGAGGAGTAATGTTGCCCTCATTGCATACGAGAAGTGAGGAAGGAAAGGACAAAGAGACATCTACATAATATGGCAGTATTATTTAATGATGAGTCTCTGGTTTTAGCCAATAATCCCCTATCACAAGTGCTTGAATGCATCCATGTTTGCAGTCGCTTTTCCTCCAGAGAAACTTATTAAACTACAGTAGAAAGAATTAAAGGCTGACTTCCACTTAACCTTGTGCAGGAACAGTGCACCACTGTGAGTGTAGCTCCGATATTCCTTTTGCAGTCCCCCCATCTTTACACAGTTCCTCTATTCTTCAGCCCCATTCCTTGGTGAAAAAGCAGGGTTGTGCTCCTGTCCAGATAACTACCAGCTAGGAAAAAGTGCTCATGAAGAGTCAGGATTCACAAATGAGTCTTCTGGCAAAAGTTGAATCTGTCTGTGCTGACCTGTATGCTGAACAAAACAAGTATGTTTCAGATCATCACGACTGCTTCTGCATCAACATGCACCACAGCACAAGTAACATATCGTCCTCTGTTTCCTCTCCCTGTTCAAACTGTTAGACCATCACCGCTCAGTATCAGGTGACATTTTGTGTAGGGACTCCAGCTGATTTATTTCAGTTTCATATTACCAACCCTTAAACCCATTGCAAATTGCCACATACTGATTTTTCAGTTGTCAGCAAATTTCTCTAGTGGATCACTGTAAAATACACATTCACATCTCAGATTAGAAACGACCACTTTACGGGCATGAGAAAAAAGTTTAAAAGAGACAGATCTAAAAATATTTCAGCTGCATAATGATCTCGTATCTCATGTTGGAACACTTGCATTAATTAAGAATTTTGTAGTGACAGTAATTTTTACAGTGCCATTTAGAAACATGACATTTAGGATGCCTCCATACTAAGTAAAAATTCAGAGGCTTAAATTGGGAGAAGCCTTCTGTAATTCTTCTCAACAAAGTGTCATGTAAAAAGGAACCCACACACCCTTGCAAAACCAAAAAAGCCAGACATTATCATCTAATATTCTTCTTCAGTAGATTTTTTTTAACCAGCTCAATCTCTCAATTATCAGTGTAATCTTTAAAGTTTCTGCTGATGGGGAAAAGTCCATTTTCTCTACTTATCTTTAGAGAAGGAGATGATGTGGAAGACTGCTCAGTAGTTACTGACAGACCTCAGTCATCAGGTTTGGTGGGGAGACTGGCCTGTAACCACCAAGTAAGTTAGGACAGCTGGGTTTTGGAGGTGAATACCTCTCACAAAAAAACAGGACCATCAACTAGCACCATCGACTTAGTTCACGTAAAACATGGAAAGTTCTGGTATTTGACATATATACGACTACTAACAATTTAATTCTGATAATCAGAGGTAAAACTGGCTTTGTGCATACAACTGTACAAAGATACAGTGTGTTTAGACAAGCAGCTTCAAACAAATTTTAATTTTCTGGAATCTGGTGTATCGTTTCTTGAAAATGCTTATTGAAGGCAAGACTGGGCACTATGTTTAAACTGGAAAAAAAAAGAGGTAGTCTTCAAATTCACAAAGGGAAAAGTTTGTTGTGAAAAAACATGAGAAACTGAGGAATTTGTGTTGAAATCAAATCAAAATCATAATTTTCCTCATTTTTACTGATACTGTGATTAAAAAGGATTAAAATATATTTCAGATACCTTTTAGAAAAGCAAAGGAAAAAGAAATTTCAAATTCACAAGAGAGCAACATGATAAGTAATTATGGCCAGGTCACATGCATCCCCTTTTGCAAAACAGCTCAATACTATGAGCTCTCACCAACGCCTAGGAAAATCCATTCGACTTTCCCCATGTATCTTTGGGGAGCTAAGCCCAGCATCTCACACCTCTTGGAAATTCATTACCCCTAAGCCATGTTGTGTCTCCTGAAGTGAGGTACACTGCTGACATGTTCTTTTTCCCTAAACACATATAAACTAGAGCAGGAACCAAAACCTTCTTCCCAGGGAAGGCAACCACTAGACTGGAGAGGCATTGTCACTTTTCACTCCATCAGAGCAGGACAACTCTGAGGTGATACTGTATTGAAAGTATCCATGCCAGAAGTGCTATGCAAAGTAAATGTACATAGGCAAATCCTCTCCAGCAGAGGATGGAAATAACTCTGCACTTTCAGCATCTGAGCTGAACAGTTTTGATTCCTGAGCCAACACAGGAGATATTTAGGTACACGCTCAAATATACACACTGAAAAATTTTATTAGTTTGATTATTGAATCATTATTTTATTAATTTTATTAACTGAATTCATTGTACTAATTTATCTAAACATCAACCAATTCAAAATACAATGTGCACAACACAAAATATTTTTTAAAATGAAAGAAGTAATCTTCCACAAGCTCGCTTATCCCTTTCCCCATGTGCATTTATTACGAACCCTGTTTTACAGGGTGACACACCTTAGGAGATCTGCACTAATGAGCAGCTAGGAAGGAGAATGCTCAGCTAGGAAGTTCAATATTCAGTTTTACCATTATCTTACAAAACATAATTTCTCACTTCATGCACTAAAGCAACTGTCCTTAACAGAAATGAAATGCAGCTCTTGCAGGTGTCTTCTTCCACCAGCCACATTCAGAAATCCTCATTTTTTTCATTATTCTACTTGTATCCAGATCTCTGCTAGCCATTTGCCTTCCACAGTATTTAAGCAGATGCAAAGTAATTTTAACATTTCTTTAAAAATTCCCGATTTACATACTGCACATTTGAGCCTTACCATCCTTTTGACAGCAGAGCGCTCTGCCTGCATTGCCAAAACAAATCAACTAATTATGCAGCTAGACAGAGCAGTGATCAGATAGACCTGATATTCACTTGTTTAAAACAAAAAGGAAAACCCAGAAAAGCAAACAGAGCAAAGAAGAAAGAGAATACATGATGTTCAAAGATGTTCTATTTACTGGCTTAAGTAACCGCGATCTTGTTAGTTTTAACTCTGCTCCTCTTGTCATCTTTTCATGCTGTTTATCCTCTAACGCCCCAGCAAGCTCCACGCAAGCAGGCCTGAGTGAAACCTCATGTACTGCTGCTTGCGAGCAACTCAGCGAAGGGTGGAGAATTGGATTACTAACCAAGCTTCCACCTCCGACATTTTATGAACATTGGTCACTGTAACGGATGCAATTGCTGAATGGCCCTTTTGCAATTTAATTCAGTATGAGGAAACAAAGCCCTTTTTTTCAATGAAATTACTTTGATTATTCTTAAAAAAAGCAATCAAATGCCTTCCAAAAAATACTCACAAAAAAACACCTATACTTATTTATTAATATTTTTTTTTAAATCTGCAAAACAGGAGATAACCTGCAATGACAAGCACTCCAAGAGATTGCCTTTACATGCAATGAGGCCTTTTCTCCTTCCAGTACACCTCTGCCAGCAGCAGTACTGCAGGTCATATCCACCGCTTAGTTGTAATTAAAAAAAGAGGTTCCATTACATTTTGTCACAAGTATACACAGCACTGAAATAGATGGTCAAGATCCATTTCTAAAACCAGTACGTATTAAATTTACAAACTATATGTTGAAAGTACTTACTGAACTATGGCAGATTTTTTGTCTTGAAATACTTTTGTTAATTATTTTGTTTTAATTTAGTCTTACAAAATAGTTGTTGAGACACTGGAAAATATTTGTTACCAATATAGAGATTAATTTAAAATTCTAATCTTCATTGAGACAGACCATCCAAAGTAGAGCTGTTACACAAAATATGTATATTAGATAAGGGTTTTTTCCTCCACATCTCCTTTTTTTTGAAAAAAAAAAGAGAGAGGAAGTCACTTTAAGCTTCAGAAAAACATGTCAGTTTTCAGCTTGAAAAATAAAAGATTGATGAAGATGCTAAGTTCTGAAAATTTATTCAAACTTAACCACAGGCTTTGTTATACGCTTCACCTATAAATATTTATCAAAAAAAATATAAAAGGGAATTATTTAATAATCTACTTCTCGACTTTGTATTTTGGTAGTGTGTTTTGTTTTTCACAGTTGACTTTGAAGTCTCTTGGTAAAAAAATTCTCTTTCTCCAGTCTTCAGGCATTCAAACGAAGTAGTTCATATTCCTTAACAATGGCACAGCCCTCGTGCTGCTCTCAAGATCAGCCACACAGTACAGGTTAAGGGTGACAGGGGAAAGTGTTTGCCTGCAAGTAAAGTTGCCTATAATCGTAGCCACTGATAAACGCCTCTAAAATAAGCACTCAAGGAAACTTTGGTCAGGGACCTATGACCTGAACTATAAACAACAGCAAAAGTGCCAAGGAAGCTATTTACTCCCAGACAGACACATAGCTGTAGCTTTGATACAACAAAACAAAAAAAGCTTCCCTTTACCGTAGTGAATAAAACACCAGATGTCCATCTTTATCTTCCATCCATATTCACTCAAAATGAAGTTGCCTAAATATAATAAATAGGTTTCTGGCTTTCAGCAAATGAAAACATATTACTTTGGAGATCTCAGAGGAGGTTTTAGCCACAAGGCAATATCCCTCAGAAAAACAAAGTTTAATTTAGCCAAATATTTATGTTTCATTTTTGGAGGACAATGAGTTATGACCTATTCGAACATGTTTAAGCTAAAGATGTGTGATAATTAGAGCAGCCAAATAGATGTTAATAATGCATTAGTGGAGAATAGCAAGAAATTGAGGGGAAAAAATGATTAATAGAACTTTTCATCATAATCTTAGAAAAGATACTGATCTGTAAACTGCAAATCAAAATACATAATATGGCAGAAATGGAACATGAAGCAAACTCAAATTAATCTGATATACTAGTTCTGCAAATGCACAGCACCCATGGGTGATGTTTTTAAAAATCAGTTTTACTATTTACGGCTCCTTATGGCTAGAACTCTGAAAGATGTTCAGGCACAGAGTCCAGATGCTTACAAGTATCTAGGTCCCTAGCTCATTCGGAAATCCAAAGATAGGCTCCTGACTTCCACCTCGGATCTTCATCTAACATCCTATAGATTCGCACACTCTGTGCAGAGCACTGGGTAAAACTGACATATTCAAAACCATTCCAGAAATGGAAAAGTTTGTACTGGAAACATGAAACCACGTTAAATATCATATTCCATTTGCTCATTTTGCCAGTGGCATAAAACCAGTATGTACACTCGAAGTTAAGATGAGTTGCTATTCAGTGACGCTTTATGGCATTACAAGTCAGTAGCCCCACAGCAGGAACATCTGCTGACACTTTATGCAGATTCATGGTATGTGCGTTCCTGGGCTGTGAAGCTACCTCTCCTTCCCTGAAGCAAGTCTGAGCTCTCTCACACTGAGAGGAGCAAGTGTGGGAGTGGAAGTTTACTTCAGTTCTCCCCTCCCTTCCACAGAAAGATAAAATTTGGTCTAGCCTGTGGAGAATGTAAAAGTCGGCTGCAGCTTAGAAATGATAGAAACTACCATGGTCACATCGAGCAATGTTCATACAGTCCTGGGGAATGAGGGGGTTGGTGGTGGAAATTGCTGAATAACACGGACAGGTTGCATACTGAAGGAGCATTCCTCAGACCTGTCTTAACGAGAATCATCTTTCGGCAAAAGAAAATTAGCCTTCATGTGAACAACAGAGCACAGCATACAGGCAGACTACCAGAAAATCTACCTTTAGGAAACAGGGACAGAGGACATTTTAAAGGGAAGCAAGAAATTTAAAACTCATAGCTAATACCATTAAATAGGAAACTAAAACCAAAGACATTTAATTGGATTCAGTCATCGTTTATGTCATACTTAATTCACAGCTAGATAAGTAATATGCATATGAAATAACACAATTATTAGGTCCTGGATTTAATTCTTTTCAACATCAAAAAACTTGAAGTTGTTTTTAGGTTTCTTCTTCCATTTCAGAGAGATAACTCATCATAATAAATTCACTACTTCAATAAATACACACTAAGAACATGTACAGATCCTACTCAACTTTTCAATACCCAGCAGTATATCACTGCATTTAATATTCTGTTCTAAATTTCAAAAAACACCTCTAAGTTAGTAAAAACATGTATTTCAGATATTTACTGACAGAATGTATTCAATTAAAAGTCAATTTTGGTCATGTGGGCACCTAAATTAGGTTACTTATCTCTCACTTGTCCCACACATGCAACATCTATTGCTTAATAAGCCACTGGATTTCAGACATTTTTGATTTTGACCCTTCTGAAATGCTCTGTTAGATTGCCTACCATCTGGCAGTTCTTATTCTTGATACCACACTCCCTTTGCATTACAGAAGTGTGTTTCTTATAATTATACCTTTAATGTGATAGATGCATGCAACACTAGAATTCCCAAGCTGGCAACAAATGGGCCCAGGGTACAATTTTGGCAAAGTATCTTGTTACTAGGTCTATGGTAACAGCATGTTCAAATGCATCCAGTTGCAATTCTCAACAGAAAGCTGCCAACTTGGCCAAGTCATAGGAAATAGAAACTGTGTGTATATTTTTTTTTATTATTAAAAGGTATGTATTGACAAACTCCAAGATACTATGAAGAATACCTAGTCTAACTTCTCCCTACTAGTTTGAACCAAGATCTCAGTACCTCCTAGCTAATAGACTCAGTAAGAACGGGAAACTACATAGCAGAGCTAATAAATTAAAAAAAAAAAAATCAAGGCATCATTTCCATTTATATAAGGGAATTCATTATATCTTCAGGAAGAGATGCAGGAGGGAGATGGAAAAACAGAATGAGAGAAAAGAGAAGTTGTTTTCAAGAAAAAAAACAATCTGTTAGGGACTACATCATGCTCTTGATAACTTTCAAATGAGAACTGCAAGTTGCCTACAGAAGGATTTCACTACCTGAAAATTAGACCATGAGAAATGCTATATATAAAAGACAGAAAAAGCAGGATTCAGTATTTAGGGAGTCACCTCGATAACAGTTTCCAGGAACACTGGACACACAGCTCTGAAGTATACTTGGTAAGGTGGGTAACAAGAAAGGTACCCAATTATTAACTGAAGATTGAGGTATAGGCTTGATTTATTTTACTACTTATGGAGTTTTTCCCAAATTTTTGTCTAACAGACTAATCCCTACTTGGAAAAGGAAATCTTTGTGTTCCTACTGCATTTGTCTGGCACGAAAGACAAGGTGAACCAGAGTGAGAGGCAAGCTTGGCTTGGCTGTTACCTTCACTGAGAAATCAACTGCAAACAAGCCCATATGCAGCCATCCCAAGGGACCTGTAGCCCAGGATGTGTTTGGGGAACCAAGAAGCTTGCAAGGAAGTACTGTCAGCCAGTAATAAGATGTTTTAGTGGGTATTATTACCTACTACTAGTTTCACAGTAATTTCTCTACGAGAAAGAAATCATAAGGCCTCCTGGAATGAACAGATAGACAGAAGTAACTCAAAGCCTGATAGAAAACCTCTCAGCAGTCATGTGAAAGCTCGATTGCATCCCCATGGTTTTGCAGCCATACATTTATTCCATCTCCTGGGCACAGCTGATTAGACCTTACTCTATGTATCTTATAAAAGTTCTGTATGTTTTCCATAGCTTTGACTTAGAGCAAGTTAGAATACTCATTTATCATTAGGATCCTATGATACATTACCCTAAATTTACTGCAATCTATAGGTTTGCTTAACATCCCAACATATCAGAACCTCTCTGCCTATTGCTGCAGTCATCTGGAGGATCTGGTAAGTTACAGTAAGATACAACAGAACCAGCCCAGAAAATCCATACTTCATACTGCTGGCTGGAGGGAGCGAGTATTATCCTATGCATAGAATTGGAAGAAGTGATATCGTCAGGGCACATTTTATTTCTGTGGGGCTCTTTATATACCGGAGCTTTAGCACAAGAGTAAGCTTCAGTGGATTTCAGCCTGAGAACTGGATGAAAGAGAGTAATACTGCCTAAAAAAATCACTGCAGTAGATGTAATGTTTATGTGTATTCACTGTTTTAAATCACATAATTTTAAAAAACCAAACAAAACCAGAAAACCTCACAACCTTGCTTTATGAGCACAGTCAAAGCTATCTGTGCTTTTTCAGTTGAAAACAAAATATCTTAAGAAGAAATGTTTTTAATATATATGGCATTTTTAGAGACAGAAAATTTATTAATGTCAGCAGCGCGCAAAATTCCAATAATTAACAAATTCTTTGTTAAATAACATGCTTCCTTAGGTAAGATTTCCACATAAACAATATAGAAATTAATAAAATAAGAACAAAAACCTACTCTTTGCTACATGATGCAACTCCAGTTGTGGGAACTTCACTGGCACAAATGAAAAACAGTTTGGGGTTTGTTTGGGGTTTGGTTTTTTTTAAATATAATGGAAACAGACTGCATTTCTTTTGTAATCAAATTAACATTTTCTGAACACGAGTTTACTCCCGACTTATTCCAGCTGCATTGCAAACACAGGCAATAAGATTATTGCAAAATATCATGCAGCTTGCCTGAATCTGACTATCATCAGATTAAAAGATAATAGCAGAGATTTTATGGAAGCTAAATGACAGTGTCCTTGAGGTAGTACTGACATTGACTCCAGCTGATACAGTTTTTGGTCATTAACATACCTTACTATGTGTCTAGAACAAGCCCTCCAATAATTAGAGCTGAATACACTATGATTTTTAAAATTAAATCATGCCTCTGGGAAAGAATCAGAGAATAGACAGCTAAAGGACTTTCAAGCAATTAACAAGAACTATACTGTCAGGTTAAAAATTAAACATTGCAAAGTAGGTTAAAAGTTTCCTCTCTCTCAAAAATTGTATGTTGACATAGAAGATAGCTCTCAGGCATGCTGTTGAGTGAAAGCAGAGGTGAGAATGGATACCTCTTATTTACAATCAAATGAAGTCAATTTCTCTACTGATTTTCATATTCTGCTCTCCTCTCTAAAAATAGTATTTTGCCTTCTAGTACCTTCAAACCAAGCTTCTCAAAAGAAGCTGGCAAAGTTTAATTAAGTATTACAATGTCACTGATCTTAGACAGGTAGGCAGAAATGCAGAGGTAAAGATTCATACTTTTTAAGTGACCTCTGATTTCACTTGTCTCTATTTCTGCTGCCCCAAGCTGAACAATCAGAAACTGAGCCACTCAAATGTTAACTTGACTATATACTCATAAAAAAGCCTACAGAAGTTACCAAACATTATGCATGTTTATTTATCTTTGTAGCCACCAAAACCTAAATCCAGACCTTTATTTACTATTCCATGCTTTTACACAGTTCACAGTTCTGTCTGTATACTCAAGTAGAAGAAACCTAAAATAAAGAAAAAACTTTTACTGACTCAATTTTAAGTATTATTTATTTTGATGAGCTAACAAATAAAGTGTCAGTACACATTCAAAACTGTGTAGTCTTGCTAAAATAGTCAATTGGAGTAACAGAAGCAAGTACTTTCATCCCACAGACCCAAGCATGATGTTGATCTTAAGAGAGCTAAATTTTGATAAGTATATATGTATATTTACACACATACATATGTAATATTAATCAAGTGCTTTTTTTCTCACTGCAGTCAAAACAAAAAAGTCAGAAAAACGAAGAGGAAGTCTCATGACATTGAGCATCCCAGGGCAAAGTTTAAATGGTCACCTATAACTTCCCCAAAATGTCATCTGTTAGATTACTCTTGGGAATTCTGTACCATTTTGGTTTGATTTTGGGTTTGGGTTTTTTTAAAACATATTTCAAAATCATGATGAACGTATTTAGCCTTATTTAGATTGTGAAGAAGGTGAATATTCTAAAATAAAACATCTTGCAGAAGAAAAATGTACTTGTGTTCTTCGTATGTGCTGCCAGCAACCTTCAAAACAGCCCAAGTTAAATGAACAGTACCTCAGAGAACTGAGGAATTATTTGAGTTACGCTTACTGAGCTCTTTCTCTCTGTAAGCTTTGTTCCATGTTCAAGTATATAATATGTCAAAAGTGTGAAAGAAAATGCAATGAATGCACTGTTATTCCGGAACTAGAATGAACATAATGAAAATTGGGAAATGTTCAAGGTAGATGTGAGCTCAAACTATGCATCAGTATTCTACATTATCTGGAGACATAAGGATGTCTTATCAATAAAATTAATTGCTTTCCTTGAACAAACAAAGGCATAATCCTCTCCACATCCCCTAGAGGTACAGAAGGTGAGTGGCCTCAGGTGGACTCAGCTGGCTTGCTTTCGTGATTCTTGAAGAAAATCTCAAAGGGGACAAGAGCACATGGTCCTCATGAGCCCAAATGCCCAGCATACACCGCTACATATTTGTTTTCATCTATACATGCATACAAGTGGTACAAAAAAGAAATGCCAGTAGCTAGCTTCAGTCAACTAGATTTCATAACAAGTGAATCAGTGACAGCCAATGATGAGACATTAGTCAATATCAAAAATAATAGGAACTGAAGATGAAAAACAACCTAATGCATTTCTGGCCCATATTCCACATCAAAGCATTTCCAATAGAATATTTTGCTGCTTATTTTTGGTCCTGGTCTTAAGCATCTAATTTAGATATTCGTTGCTGCAATTTTACCCCATTACTTCTGTGTAATTTCTTTCCTCTTTGTAACATCCATTTACGCATTTGAGGACTGTTACCATATTTCTCCTCAGCCTACCTTTATGGGAGTTGCATTTTACCTGGGGAACTATTATAGAGCTTAATATATAACCTACTGTCAGAAAGAATTTTCAGACATTATAAGTTCATTATTTAGATTAACGCTACAATTTTGTCATTTTATCCTCTGGGGCATTTAAAGAAGTGCAAAAATTGTTGGAATGCAGCAAATAAAAAGCCAAGCACTACTAATAATCTTTTTAATACTAAATGGTTCTCTATGTTTAGTCACATACAAAAAGTGAATGTTCAAGTAACAGGAATAGTTTAGCTGTACAAAGTTTTTCTTGAATAGAAATAAAAATGATAGTTGCCACAAGTATTTGAAAATGATACATGCAAGACAGCCCTAGCTAAAACATTGCATCAGTCATAAAAACATAAATAATTTTTTTAAAAATTGTCTTGTGCAAGGAATGTGAACAGTATAATTATAAAGCCTTGATTATCAGTTTATTAGCAAATAACACAAAAGTCTCAATAGTGTAAGGGAACCTCGTGACAGATCCTGAGCAACAAGACTGAGACGACTGCCTTGAGAATCCAAAGCTACAGACATTTCATACTCCTACGCTACCAATGACATAATGTATCCATTAAAACCCACACTAATTTGTATCTGATCTATTTAATATAAACCAACATGATTTATATACTTAATTTTGCATACATATATCTATATCAATTACATTTAAGTATGATACAACACATTTTGTCTTCGTCGCATATAGCATTACCTTCCAACTCTACTGCTCTATATAAACCTATGTACGTTACAGCTCACAAAAAGATAAATCTCATTTGCTTCAACTGAGATGTTATAGACATATGAAAAAAGACAGGGACAAAGTCCTTACCCTAAGCTTCTTAAAATATAAATGACAGGTATAACATGTAGAGCAAAGACCAGTCCCAAAGAAGAACACATTTTAAACCAATGCATGCACAATTTTTAGAAATATGTATGTGAGCTGCATATGTCGCATGCAGAGTCTACCACCTTAGGGTGACTGCTGGTGGTGAAAGGCAGGTTTGAAAGATAGATTCACATGGAAAAGAACATCGATTCATAAGGCAAATATAAGGTCAAAATCGAGAGACGTATAAGAAAAAACATGAGGCACACTAATACGTTGCAATTATGACTTACAGTTTGACATATACTGAAATGAAAAAATAAGATGCACGCGCGCATGACAACATAGATGGGTTGCATAAAACAGCACAAAATATACAGGATGTTTGTTAATAGCAGCGTGCACAAAAATAATCTTCTGTAAGTACCTAGATGTACACACGCAAATATTACTGTATCTTTCACCGTGATTAAAACCCACTGACATTAAATTTATTTAAAAGGTGGCATTGATAAGAGCTTTCTGATTTATAGAGATTTATATGATAAACCTCATACATTTGCATGGTAACCCTCAACTGTGTACACATAAATGTTTTGAAACTGGAATGCCACGCATGTTAAAAATATCTGGCATACCTTTACTATTCACTCTGCTCTCTAATACTCTGTTCACGTTTTAGAATTAACTTTGCTTTTACTTTTCTGTTATCAGTAAAATAGGCTTTGTGGTCCTTGAATAGATGAGAAGTTACCCAGAGAGCTTCTCTCAACATAAAACATCAATAGTTTTTTGCTATAGTTGCAAATCAGTTCATACTTTGTATTCATCTACCCAGGAAAGAGACCTTCAGCACTGCCTGCACTGCACCTCCCCATACGCTGTTCCGCCAGACAACTCCACATCACAGTCTTACTTCACTGCACCTTGAAGCCAATTGAAATTTTTGTCCCCACTTCCTGTCAAAGGCCGTTCCCAAACATCAAACTGAGAACTTTAACCATCGCTCAGTCTCTCTCATACATTGCTATTTCTGGTCAAAAGATGCTTCTCCCGTGTGACTCTGGAGCTAGTAACTCTGTTTTCTTTCCAGATTGCGGACTACAGATGCCCTAGCTGATGTCGTAACAAAACCAAAATTTCCATGAGAGCACCAGTTTCTCTGTGTACCCATAGACATGGAGGGAAGGAGATGCTACAGGGACAGACTAACAGTGCAGGCACAAGCAAGCAAGCCCTCTGAGCATTAAAGAAACTCCTGACGTGCAGAAGGACACTGAGTAATTAATCGTCTGAAAAATCAGCCACGTACATTTCCACTAACAGAAGGTGGCCGTAACATATAAAAGTCACCCAAAGGCCACGTCCCCCGCAACTCTGCTATGAAAGGAAAGAAACGTGTCCGGCAGCAGCAGAACCACGTGTGGTTGCTCCTGTCTCCCGCTGGCTTCATGCTGGTCTCATCCAGTGGCTGTGAGGCCACCGGGCTGGACCGGTGATGCTCTCCTGCCGGCTCGTCCTTACGCACGTGAGAAGGGACAGCCGGAGGCACTCGGTATCTCACAGAACGCATGCAGGACTTCAATAAACTCTAACCAAAACACTGGCAATAAATTCACTTTTCTGAGTCATGCAATTACACAGAATTTTTGTCCGAGTTTAGAGAGGCAGTAATCACAGCTGCAAAGAGATAAACAGAGGTCTTCCTGCTGGGTTTGATGTGCATTAGGTGCTCAGTTTACATAACAGCTTCCAAATTAGACACTAACCTCAGAAGACTGGGAAAAGACAACCAGGAACAAAATGGTCCCCTTGTGGAAAAATTATGTAATACTTATTGAATTTAATTCTCCAAGGATGTATCTGCCTGATGAAGAGCCAATTCTTCCCTGAAAACACAGGCAGGACGGAAAGCCACAAAACTACAGACCAAGCCCCGCAACGGTGCGAGTAACTGGTGCACAGAGCACTGAATTTAGAGACACAGCTTCCACACTCTGTTCATACCAAAAAAGGGGGGCAGGAGGGCCCAGGGATGCTGCCCGCCCCACCACGCGACACAGCAAAATATTGTTTAGTGCAGATAAACATACAAAGTTTTATAAACATCATGAGAATGAGGTCAAGAAGTGTAACCAAATGCATCAAAGCATCCTAGCAAATGCACACAAGCATCCAGAACTAGAAAACCAGAAATAAATGAGAGTCCACAGGAGCCTGTGCCAGAAAGTCTTACGTGGTTAACCCACTATTCTCCTAAGTGTGCCTACATTTAAAATTCACTGTGATGTCCATTTTCACGTGTGCCAAACACCCTAATAATAGGTAAATTTGCAAACTTCCTCTAAATCTTCACACTTGGATACTGTAAAATATTCAGGATGTTTACCTTTTTCTTGTTATTTAGGTACAAAATTTAGTTCTTTCCCTTGGTGCTATCAACATTAACATGGTGAAATTAGAACAACCCTGATCTCTTTGGATGCTTTAAGGCTTGCCTGTAAACAAGCATTACATTTTTCCAAAATCACATGCAAAAATAAATCAAAACTACTCCACGCTTACACAGGCATTTATTCTGGTACAGAGACACTGCTAAGAGGCACTTACTAGCATTGTTGCAATTCCCACATAGGAAGATGAATATACTATAGAGTACAACTTCTTCTCCTGTTTCTATAAATACTGCCACCCAAAACAAGTAGTACCATTATACTGTTGCAGTTATTTCGGAAGAAATAACACAAATGTCTCATATTTCTCAGTGACACAGTCCTACTGGCTAAAAATTGGGTCCAGATCAGGCCACATCATCCCAAGACTAATGGAAGACTATGAACTTTATTTAAAAAAAACCCATCTCCATTCTAATAAAATGAAAACACACAAAAAAAAAACCAACTCAGGAAATACAGTAATTTAAGAATATGCAGACAACTGGCCTGAAAAGGATGCAGTGTTGTTTACTCCTACTGAAAAAAATAAGTAGACACATGCTATGATCTCTAAACCTTACCACAGGAAGAATTAGGACAGAACTAGAAGATATTTCTGCAATAAAACAGAATCAACATACCTATCACCTATTTCACGTATCAGCTTAAAAAGTTACGTGCTGCACAATATGATGCTAAAAAAGAGGGAATTTACTAGCAAGAATAATCTCATTCATTTTAATGGAATCCTCACGTGAATAAAGTTACTCATGCACACAGACAGGTAAGTAAGAGGGTGTCAGACCCCCTTAATCCCCTATGCACACTACCGCTGCACCAGATGTGACCTGCTACATCCCTCTCCCGCCGACAGAAAGAGAGTGGGTGGACTCTTGGCTCTCTCCCCCCTTAATGCACCTGCTAGTGCAGCTGAGCTGGCATGTGAGGGTGAAAAGGTACTCCAGGAAAAGAATGAGTGCAGCTTACTGCCTCCAGGGAGACAGGAAAAAAAGCAGGGATCTGAAGCACGATTTCGAGACATGAGTGAGTCCTGCCCGGCTCCTCTGCTCTTGCAGCTGTACTGCTCTGGGGCTCGACTGCAAGGTGCTAGCACAGCTCTCTGCGTAACACTTCACTCGTAATAGTCCCACAGAAACTTGGACTTTAGAAGTATTCCTTCCCGTTCCCGCTGGAAGCATGTTCTATTTAACCTACTTTTTCTTAGGAGATCCACGTAACTATTGAACGTTCTGGATTTTCCTTCTTTAAGCATGGTCACTGGTGCAATTCACTTACTCTGTGGGCGCAGGGTGTTCAATTCGAGCGGTTGACTAAATACGCTTAACGACACCGATCGCTCTTCAGCAAATATCGCAGAGAGCCTTAAATTTACAAAGGCGTACAGCCAGCTGGCACGGGGGAAACAACGAAATACACCTCAAAATGTAGTTTTTAAAGGCAAACAGCTCTTCCCGGGAATTTTTTATTTGCGCAGCTTTCCGCAGGGCCGCGGCAAATTCTGCGACTTGGGGCGAAGGCAACGCTCCCCTGCCCGAAGGAAACGCCGCTTCCCACCCGCCTTTCGCTGGGATAAAAGTTAATTCCCGGCTGCCGCCCTGCCCGGGGGGCGCTCCCTCCGCCCGAACCCACCTGGAACAAGTGTTTGAACGCCGGGCAAAAGACCCCGCATACCCGGGGGGTGTGTGATTTTTAGGTGGCGACCGGTACCTGCCCGCCCTACGGCGAGCTCTCCCACCCCCGTGGCGAGGAGAAGGCGGGACGGACCCGGAGGGCTGCGGGCAGCGCCCGGCCGAAGCGGGGCCTGCGGGTCCGTCCCGGCTGCATCACGGTGGAGAGAGCCGTGTCCTCCATGCCCCACCGAGACACCCGTTCTCTCCCAGCCCCTTGCTCCCGGAGAGGGGAGGCAAAGTTTTAGCCGTCGAGCCGGGCAGGGAGGGATGGAGAGAGGGGGAAAGGGGAGAGGCCGGGCC
>VXBO01014793.1:113101-126763 GCA_013400135.1 Rhinoptilus africanus
CCTTCCCCCCGCCGCCTCCGCTGCCCCCGCCGCCGGGGCTGCTCTGAGCTTTCTCCGCCGGGGCCGCCGGCTTGGCTGGGAAAGCGTTCGCGCTGCCATCGTCCCGGCTGCCGGCGGAGGAGCTGCGCTTCCCAGCCTCCATGCTGCCGGGCGGCCCGGGGGAAGAGCGCGGGGAAGCCTCGCCGCCGCCGCCGCCGGTGCCCTTCAGCGGCGCGGCTGGGGCTCGGCCGCCCTGCGCTGGGCTGGGCTCAGCTCCGCGCCGCCGCGCCGCCCGGCATGGCCAGCGCCGCCGACTCTGANGAGCCGAGTGGTGGCACTGCGGGTGGCGGCGGCATTTTGGGTTCATACCTGCCGAAAATGAAGTGAGAACCTGCCCTTTGCAGGTGTGGTGCACGCGGGACGGCGAGGAAGGAGGAGGGGGTGGGAAGGAGAAGGGAAAGCCCGGTTTTGGGTGGCATTGGTTTCCACACACAGGACAGTCCGCCCGGGTTAGACGGTGTCTTGCTGCCTCCGGGTGGCTCTTCCCCTGTCCCTGAACCTTTCCTTGGCTGAGGATGTGGGGCTGAAGGTGACAGCATGGGGACGCGCGTGGGATGCTGTGTGCGCAGCTGGAGCGCGCCGGCCGCGATTCCCGGCAGGAGGGCCTTGCCGCTATGGCCACCCACAGGTCTCCCTCTGTAGGGTGTAAAATGGCGGGGAAAATCCCAGAGAAGCTTTTCACATCTGCCAAGCGGTGGTTCTGGTTTTCTTTGTGCGTAAACAGTGGTGTGGGGTCCACCTGGCATTGGAGTACGTCAGGTATAGTTAAGAAGCCTCCAGGAGACGGAGGAAAGACTGTTGTACAGAAAGGAAGCAGGAGGTGTTTCCAGCTCCCGATACTCTCAAGTACACTCAAAGGAAATGGGATGTGTTTTGCCTTGGGTGTCTCCACACACGTTATCCCAACGGCTGTGTATAGTATTTGGGGAGCTGTGGGGTAAGGTAGGATGCGAGAGCACAGTGTTGCCAGTGGGAAGCAGCTGTTGACAAGCCATGGGCGAGGAGAAGGGCCTTGATCTCTGCTCTGAAAACTGGGAGATGGTGGTGTTTACCCCTAAAGGTGGCGTGAGTTTGTTTGGGTTGCAGAATGGTGGAGAATTGATACGTGGAGGTGGTATCACAGGAGCTATAGCATTATGCGTACCTGCAAAAGCATAAAGGCATATATTACTGCACATATGTGCAGGTCCTGGGGCTCCATTTGGCTTGACATAGGTTTGTTTTTCACACATTCTCAACATGCTTTTCATTTTGCACGTTAAAAATATAGCAAGAAATAATTACTAAAGTCTCCCAAGCTTGGCTGTGCTATTTTCAATGGTATTTGTCACTTCATTGTTATCCACTTCGTCCTTTAGAAAACAGATGCCTAAAGCAATTTTGGGAGAGAAAGAGATGTGCAAATCTGCACACCGCAATTTGCACAGTGCACGTCAGGTGTTTCAGAACGGGTTCTGAGGGCTTTTCTCAGCAATTCCAGCTCTAACAGAATGTTTATGCCTAGTGCGCTCCAACACACCCAGATTTGGATGATGTTACTGTGTTAAGTGTGGAAGATGTTAACATGAACATGAAGTTAGTGTGGAAGAAGAGGGCAAGCGTAGATGCAGCAGGATGGATTGCTGGAGGCTGGGCAGTGACCGGCATAGGAAGGAAAACACTCGCAGTGGGATTGGTTGAGGGCTGACATACATAAGCCTTCCCCATCTGGAGTGATACTTTTCTGTGTGATTTTATCCTAAAACAGTGAAGAGTGTGTGCACAGCTGCTGGTGGCTCATGCACAGCTGCTGATAGACAAAACCCTCTTACTGGTTTATCCCCAGATGATGTCCGCCTCTTCCCCTCATCCAATGTCTGTCACCAAATGATAATTAAAAAGCAGGAAATTATTGTTGTTTTGCAGCTTTGTGAAAGAATTAGCTCATATCATATTTGACAGAAGCCCTCAAAGGCAAGGGGTGAAAGGGCTAAGTCACGCTGTTCTGTTCCATGTGCTCACAACGCTTTACCACATCAGCATCAGTGGAACTGACACTTCCCACACTGCCGTGGTGTGTGTGTTGCAAACTTAGCTCTCCTCTCTGAGGCCCAGCAGTTTTCCTACCTCCTCACTCCTTGTTTCAGAGGACTTTTGTGTGCAGCCCTTGACCTGAGTGGTCTCTCCCAGCATAAGCTAAACAACAGGTAGTGATGTTGTTGTGGGAAATAGGCTTGTAATGGAGTAAATGAGAACAGTGAAATGGAGACATTTACAGCTGCCGTAAGCAGATCCTGATGTACATTCCTTTCATTGGAGAAGCGGTGAACATTGTATGAATGGTGATGGCCCTTCATTTCTGGATGATGAAAATTGTGTGCAGCAAGAACATCCCATTTCTTGTTTCATGAAACTTTGCTTTTGCTTGTGTTTAATTGGTCAATGTTTATCTGTCCTTATTAGCATGGACCACAGACCTACCAGAATGACTACCCCTGCCTAGCTTCCCCCTCTTTCTACAGTGCAAGAATCTGGAAATATTCTGTTTCCTTTGGTGGCATTATATAGATCCAAAAGTGGTTTATTATGTCAAAATGTCATATAATTTAAGAGAAGTTGTTAATGAGAGAAAACAACCTGCATTATACATAATGCATTTTCTGCATGCTGCTTGAACGTAGCATAGACTACACAGATACAAATCTCTTTGTAAAAGTGGTATTTTGATATTTTGTGCTTCCTCTGATCAAATAATAGATTTTTATAGTTTTTATTCTACGTAGAAAAAAATATATAATTCTTTGTGCATGTTTGAGTGCTATTTGTCTTAAGTTCTTGCGTAGCCTACATGGCCTTAACATCTCAGCATCTTGCAGTTTTTAGTAGTAAGCTCAGATTGTAAGGATGGGAAAGGATTTTAGTAATGGGTGGGTTTTATGTAGGAGAATGGATTCTTCTCCAGGTCAAAATAACTTGTGTTGTTTTCAGATGGGAGATTGACCTCTCCTGAGGCACAAGCCAACATATTAGTTTAGATGAGATAATTTTGGTTTCACAGAAAGGGAAGTAGTGGGCAATGGTGTGTGTGAATAGTTCTGATGACAGCACCAGGGCTACGTATGGTAGAAAGGTCACAAACGCACTTTAGCTAAAGTTATAGCTTGATTTCTGTCAGGTTTGATTGTGATTTTGTGATTATGTCAGGAGAGACACTGAAAAAAATGAAACTGATAAATGAAATTTCCAAGAAATCAGTGTTAGCAGAAGAAGCAAAAAAACCTCTTTTCCTGTTGTATCTCTTTGCTATGTCCTAGGTTAATGAATCACTACTAAAATTTTAGTAGGCTCTTTTATTTGTTTGTACTGAATTATTTTGATTACTTACTGGACTCTATCAAACTATTGTAACGTCATTTATTCCAGTGCTTTATATGACTCTATAATTGTAATACCAGTGTATATCTCAAAGTGGTTTTCCTTTTTTTCTGCCAAACATAGTAAATTTTTATGCCTGTAGTAAGTACAGCCCCACTTCTCTTTCTTTCTCATATTTTCTCATTTTGATATAACGTGAAAATACCCAGAGCAGCTCAGCTGTAGAAATGAAAAAGTAACAGCCTATATACTGAAGCATATGTAGTTTGTTCAGTGAAGAAACTGGGGCACAGAGAAGTAACAGGACTTCTATGAGATGACACATTAAGATGCGCCTGACTGCAGAACAAAGCTCTTGTCTCTCAAGTTTTAGTTTCATGCCCTGTGAGGTTTTTAAGATCATTTCTCAGCAGAAGTTCACCATCAAGTTAAATGCTAAAGCAAGATTAGCGAAGAAGGAAAATAATATTTATACTTATAGGACTATCTGTGCAAGCTAAATTGAGGATTAATCCAAATTCTTAATATGTGCTGTTTTCTGTGTCTGGTCACTTGAAGTTCGCAGTAAGATAGTTTTTATTTGGTCCCACACTGCTTATCTTACTTTTCGTGTATATCCAGGCATACATACTTACTGGCAACAAATGTTTGCCAAAAAATTGCGTACTAGCATTACATAGTGTTCCTGAGGAAGGAAGAATCTTACTTTTGCAATCATTAGTATCCCTTGAAGAAAACTATCACAAAGCAAATGCATCTTAAAGTCTGAACGTTCACTGGTAGCCATCCAGGTATTTATGTGATTTTTACCCTTTTGTACAGTTTGAATATCCACCATGAACACTGATGTAAATAGGATCTTGGTGATTTCTTTGAAGACCACTAAGAGCAGATGTGCTCAACCTGTACAAATTTCAAGTCCAAAATTTGCCTGACCAGGTAATTGGCACCTAAATTTGCTGCAAAGTGTAAAAGGCAGATTCTTCTCCGTTGCCTGTTCTCAAAAGCTGTGTTGTAATGTTTTCCAGAGACATGTTTTATGGGAAATACATCTCTTAGAGTTAAAAGCATGATGCAAAACAAATCCCAGGCAGTGGTGTATGTTCTATGGAACAAGAACTGTGAAGATGAAATTGCTCTGAGACATGACACACTTGTGTACAGATAGGAACACGTGTTATGTGTGAACAAAAGCAGAGTCTGCCACGGATATTCTACGGGGTCATACAAAACTCTAGTAGCCTAGAATAATTACAGTGAACTGAGATCTACTAAGCTGTCTACTCAGTTACACTTAATGTACAGAAATACACGCTTATTTATTTATAAATAAGCCACAGACGTGTTTTACCTCTTGGAAGATCTTGGTGTTCAGCTCTGGGATGGTGCTTAGTGCTGGAAGCCCTATTACAGCAGCTGAGTGTGGTGCTTCAGAACAACTCATAACATGGGACAGGAAGGTTTTATGGTTGCCCATGTCCCAGGGTGAAATTACAGCACAGAAAATTCCTGCTGTTTTTTAACAACTCTCTGGAGTGTCTTCTACTTATGCAAATCACTTCTAAATTTGACAGAATATTTGTGTGCTATGGGTGCTTATCTTTTTTTGAAGAACAATATTTTAATGCTAGCGTTTATTATCTGTTTAATTACCTTTCAGATCTTAATCCAATCTTTGTGGAGACACCACCACCACAAAAGGAAAGTAGAACAGGGAAAACAAATTCTAATTTGATTTTTTTTT
The DNA here is from genome assembly GCA_013400135.1 of Rhinoptilus africanus. Lineage (NCBI taxonomy): Eukaryota > Metazoa > Chordata > Aves > Charadriiformes > Glareolidae > Rhinoptilus > Rhinoptilus africanus. The sequence goes on from VXBO01014793.1 coordinate 118,239, forward strand.
TTTGAGTTGTAGGTGTATGGATAATTTTTTATTAATCTTTACTACTGTCTGTATTGTTGGGTACTTACAGTGCTTAGAAATCATTAAGAAATCATTTTCTCTAACAAATGTTCAGCCGACTAGCTAAATGGCTTTACCAAAGTACTTTACATCTTTTCTGTGCTGAAAGTAAGTCTTTTTTTGTTTAGTTCATATGCAAGTGGGCTCCGTATAAACTTTTCTGTTTGTTAAAGTAATATCTGTCTTATGATCGTATTTATTTGAAGAAGTATGATTTGACACAACAAAGATGTAGACATTTCTGAATAATTTCTATATAAAACATGATACGTGTTTAATAGAGAGCCTAAATATGAAAAAAATACACCATTTCCCTAAAAATGCAAATACCTTTAATTCCTCTGGAATGCAGCTTCACATTACCAATAGTTTTTTGCTCCTGTTGCCCACGGTGTTCCTACATACTTGTATAATCACTTCACAAAAACAAGATCTTGTGATTTAAAATGTGCCCTTGTGGCCAAGAAGGCCAATGGCATCCTGGGGGGCATCAAGGAGAGTGTGGCCAGCAGGTGGAGGGAGGTCATCCTCCCTCTCTGCTCTGCCTTGGGGAGGCCCCACCTGGAGCNCTTCCCTCTGGACGTTCCAGTACCAAATAAAGAAATGGTTTTTTAAAACTTGTGTATTTCAATAATGTGTGAATATCATCATAAACCAGAATGACTAAGTACATGCTGACAAATATTTATCTGCAATAAGCATGTATTGTGTATATATATATATACATACTGTATATATATATATACACTACCTTTTAAATAATTTTCTTTCCATAGTCCTAATTTTCCAGAAATCAACCGTCTTGTCAACCTTCCCATCGTAACTTTGCTCCGGTTGTCAGAACTGGTAGGGTGTAGTTGACTTTTGTTCACTTTTTATGTTCATTAGTTAAGGTTTTAATGGTTGTCGGTTTTAATGGTTGTCAGTTTTAATCCTACAAGCTACTCTTGTGTGTTGGCTGACTTAATTTAAGTACTTAAGATCCATCACTTCACCATCGTATTTTAATGGATGTAGACACTAGTGGCAAGCAATATGCATGTTGTGTTGTATATTCAGTTCCTTATACAAAGCAACACCTTGCAGGACTAATCTCTGTCTTCAACATAATATTCATTAAGTTAAATCTACTGCTTTTGAAAAGATTCTTGGAATCTTTCTTAAAGGAATAACCTAAAATCTAGAAAGCTGATGTTTGCTAAATGTTTACAAAAAAGAAGGCCTGCTCCAGTTGTTTCTATGTTGTAGATAGGTCTTCGAGTTACTGAAAATCAAGAAATTTCAGCTATTATGATGACAATGAGAAGGTGGAAAAAAAGCCCAAAAAACTGAAGACTTTCAAAAGATTTCTTTAAATCTACACTGCTTTTTAGCACATTCCAGAATATTTTTTTACAAGATTCCAGAATACATTTTTTTCAATTCAAAATGGGGAAAAGTGTTTGTATTTTTAATGAGTACCTTGAGGGAAGCAGTGGGGATGTATAAATCTTTTCAGTGTTGACTTAAATCTTCAGTCTTACCAGTAACTAAAATGGAGTCCAGAGATGGTCGCAGCACTGATCTAGAGCTGGATCTTGCTTGTGGTCTTTGAGATACCTATTTATGTAATCATTTTCCAGAGGTAATACTCTGTATTACTCATAGCTAGCCCTGCTGGTGGTAGGCGCATTTCAATTTCTAGCTTGAGTAATTAGAGGAACACACAGCACTATTCCCTGTTGATTGCACTGCCTCAGAGATGCAGGCTAAATGGAGACATTGAACACGCAACTCGGGAAAGATTGTCCCAGTTTTTGCTGTCAGGCTTCCTGTTCACAGCAGCAGATTCCTTGCAGCTAAAGGCATCTGTGCTGCAGAGGAGGGGAATAAGCCATCACAACTGGCAGAAGCAAACAGTACAACATGGACAGCTGAACAAACGTAACCTCCTGGATTGCCATAAATACTTGGAGGTAAGTACTGCTACTGCAGACACTGGCTTTTTACGTTTGAAAGTATGTTCTCATACTCTTTGACTTCTCCTACTTGGAAAGTAGATGATTATAAAGAAGTTCCACCTCTAAGATGATTTTTCCCCTTTCCAGTTGTAGTATCAGTTCATGAGGAAATGGCAAGTGCCATAATGGAGTTACAGGCTTGGTGTACTTTTATTAAAGAGAAATACGAATGAAATAGCAATCTAAATCAATTAGCAGCAAGAATGGAAAATGAAAAATGACTCCTCTTTTCTTTCCCTAGGTCGCTGCTGGGAGAAAACACGTATGACCTTAGTTGTACACCCTAAAATTAGATGGTTGGATAGCTGATGGGAAGTTATTTTTTGACAATAGGGAGACTATGGCAATTGGTGACAGATAATGGCAAATAAATCTCGTGTAGGGGGAACATGGGCAGCCTTTTTGGTGCTCTGTAAAGGAACTATTGGATATGAATTCCATGCCTGTGGGAGCCTTACACAAAAGACTCCACAGAACGATAAGGGACTGTGTGTGTCTGTAGCAAGTTCAGGTCTTCTGGAAAAGTATGGCTGGATAGAAAACCCAAACTTTATGAAGTGCGTGATGTAAGTTCGTTGCTTCCTCAAGGCTGTCACGTTGGAAGCATTAGGAACATGAAGTGTGAAGAGGCTGTTAACCACAGTAACATCCAGGCCAGCTCAGAGGAATTCAGAGTTCGACACTGGCAGTAATTATCAACATACTTGTAACTGAAGTATTGCTGAACTAGTGGTGGCAACTATGGAATATTAAGGGAAAGGTGATTTCTGATATCTTAGTGATAGCAGAAAAAGATACGAAGATTTTGTGTTCCTATTCAAAAGGAAAAAATGCACAAAAGTTATAACTTTTAGGAAAGGCTATACATAGTAGGTGTCCTCAACAATAAAGTAAGTATACATAAAGCTTCAGCAAATGAAGGCACTTTTAGTATTTATTTCCTATAGCCTTTCCTATATATTTATTCTTTTATTTAAGAATACCTTTTTAGCTGACTGTATTCTCCCAAGTGACTTTCAGTCCAGTAAAAATTACTACCAAGTACTGCTTTGCATGGAAGTTAGATAGACACAAACGCACATGGATGGAATTGGCAGCCAGCCATTCATCTTTGTGCCTCTGCATACACAGAGATATGAAAAGGTGTTGGTTTGACACATGGATCAGCTGAGATTGTTGTGCTTCTTTAAGTGTCTTTGTTCATCTGTGTGAGTGATGGAAGAACTGGACTCAAAGGTTAACTAGAAACAAAAACACTACGTGGGCAATCTTTCTACAATATTTACTTTATTTTAGCAAAACTCAGAGGAAATTGTGGTTTAGTTCCTTTTCGATGGGTGGGGGGTTTTGTTGTAGGGGAAGGAGAAGGAAGATTGTTCAACAGTGAGGAATTGCCATTTGAGAATAAGATGAATCAACAAAAAGACAAAGGAAAAATAAGAAAGAATGTAGATTTGCCTTCAAACCTTACCTGAAAAACTGGATCTTACTTAGGAACTAAAAAGAACTTTACCAGATCTTTCGGGTAAAGTTAAGCATCAAGAGAAGCAAGATATTATAAAAAGGATTAAAAAAAAGGAAAATGTGTTCAGAGAAGTATGGGGAGCAGTCTACACAAGATGTGATCTTTCAAAGTGGTTGCAACAAGATACTACTTGACATAGAAGGAGCATAAGTTGAAGGCAAAGAATATCCTCAAGACTTTCAAAGCTTGTGAGAAAATGCATGCCATGTGAAGCAATCGCAGCAAAAGAGAGGAAACAGGTGTCTAGCACTTTCTTAACAGAGAGCTTTCCTATCTTGCTTGTTTGTAATGGCATTCAAAATCACAACAGACTTCTATGTCAGTAAAGCTCTACAGAAGGTAGATGATGTTGATCTTAGATGATAGGACATTATCTGTATTCGTTTTGTGAGAAAGACATGGAATTTCAGACTATGATATTTCAGGCTGGAAAATCAAATCTGGTAACTAGAAGACCGCAATACAACTTGAAACTAGGTAGTGGTAGCGATAGAAAAAAGGTCTGGAGAGCTCTTTATCTAAAATTTGCTCTTTCAGAAGTGCTTGAATACCTGTCTTTATACACAGGGTGGCAAGTTGCAAAGGATATGAATGATTTTGCTGATGAGTTATTATGTCCTAAAGTTGGGTTTGTGGTTTTGGTTCACCTTTTTTCTTGTCTTTAAGAAGTACAGCTTCTCTGGGCAGGGACTGTAATAGATTCTTCTTGTGCTGTTTTAATTTTCTGTCCACAAAAAACTGAGGCTTTTACTTTAATATAATTACAAAACTGATTAAGCTGAATATTTCTAATCTAATGAGGATCCTAGCACTTTTTATCATCTTGTAGGTGATCCACTCTGAATTTCAGTTGTGTGAAGAATCCCTTCTTAGTTAATGTTCTGTAAGTTAGTGTCTTGGTAGATCTTATTCTTGAATTCTATATTTTCAGCAACTTGGATAGATTTGTAATCTATATCTTCATTTGTATTGGCTATTCACTAGCCATACTTGTAGTTCTCTACTGCTATTTAGTACTGCTGTATCTGAGCACTTTCTATTTAAGATTAGTAAGAAAGTCCCCAAAGTGCTACCCATGTCTGTCTTTCGTCATTTAAAAACTATTAGACATTTGTGATAGATCCCTTCTATGCATTGAAACACTGAAGTAAAAATCATGTTGTCATTTATATTGCATGTTCAGAGTTTCGTTCTTGTCAGTACTATAAACTGAATAGAATTTTTTTAAATCCATAAGTCACTAATATGCATGCATGCATTAGAGGGGCTTCCTAGAGCATCATGCAATTTGCGAGAACTATGGCTTCTGAAAATCACAGTAAGCAGTCTATAATCCTTTAAAATATGCTATAGGATCATTTATAAACAAAATCTAGACATTTGTGTAGGCTTTGTATGTTATGCATTGTGAGAGATGTGTTCAGAGTACAGATGAGCTTATTCATATGTTTATATTTCAAAAATTGCCTATCATCAAAGTACACATGAGCTAATATCTTACAACCATATATATTTACTACTGAGAATTCATCAGTGATGATCTGTTTGGTGATGATGGATTTAGGTATTCTGTACTTCTTCGTACTTTGAAAACTGTCACAAGCGTCCACTAACAAAAACAGGGGAGGATGGGAGACATTACTTCAAGCACTCCCTAACTTTAAAATCCATGATTGACAATGCCATTGTTTTGAAGAAGTATGTATTTTTACTTTTTTTTTTTTTTCCCAAACACTTTTCCTTTCTTTGCCTCACAGTTAGGTTCATCTGCAACTCTGAAAGGTCTAGGTCCGTCACTAAATGTCTTCAGCTAAGAGAGGGCAGATAACTCCTACATAGAATTAGGTTCGTAGAATCATAGAATCACTTAGGTTGGGAAAGGCCTTTAAGATCATTGAGTGCAACTGTAAACCTAACAGTGGCAAGTCCACCACTAAACCATGNAATAGCTGTTGACCAACACTCCCAGGTCCTTTTCTGCCAGCCAGCTCTCAAGCCACTCTTCCCCAAGCCTGTAGGGCTGCTTGGGGTTGTTGTGACCCAAGTGCAGGACCTGACACTTGGCCTTGTTGAACCTCATGCCATTGGCCTCAGCCCATCGGTCCAGCCTGTCCAGATCCCTCTGCAGAGCCAACCCGCCCTCCAGCAGATCAACACTCCCACTCAACTTGGTGTCGTCTGTGGAGTTGGTGCTAGACGGGGAGGAAAGACATTTTCCTAACGGATTTAAATAAGTGTCTTCTGGCAACAGGAGAACAGTGGGTTCAGTGGGTCCCATTCCTGACTCTCAACTCAAAATGGAAAAATTTGAATACCCGTTTGGAAGAAAGACCAGGGCTTATTTCCTGCCCAAAAGACACTTCAGCATATGTGCTTTTTTTCTTAAAATCTTGGATATTCTGGAAATTCTAAAAAAAAAAAAAAAATAGTTGCCACAACTGAATATAAGAAAAATATACTTTGTTTTGTCTAACCCTTAAAAAAAAAAAAACTGAGCTGTTTTGTCCATCTGCTAAAATTCAGCTTAAGGCAGATTCCTAGCACAGGAAAAAACCATAAAATTTTGAATCTGTGGGTTTGTGCAGCTGGCAAAATTTCTGCCCCCTTCTTTTCAGCAGTNTTTCTTAAAAATTTTGGAATTTTGGAAATTTTAAAAAAAAAAAAAAAATAGTTGCCACAACTGAATATAAGAAAAATATACTTTGTTTTGTCTAACCCTTAAAAAAAAAAAAACTGAGCTGTTTTGTCCATCTGCTAAAATTCAGCTTAAGGCAGATTCCTAGCACAGGAAAAAACCATAAAATTTTGAATCTGTGGGTTTGTGCAGCTGGCAAAATTTCTGCCCCCTTCTTTTCAGCAGTTCGAATGGATTTCACTGTTGAATGATATTATTAAAAGAAGGAGGTGTTAGTCCCATCTACAATGTGATTATGTTGTCACTATTGTTGTCAGATAAAATGCCAGCAGCATGTACTCTGGTGAGAGAAAAAGTAAGAAAGAACATGGTAACACTGCTGAATTGGACCTTCACTTTTATTTGCTCAGCCACCTGCCGTTTCAGATCTATATATGGAATATGCCTGCCCTGCAGCCAACAGAAAAGTACAGAGATAGTCAAGCTATCTGCACAGTTGAGCTTGTTTATACGAAGCAATCTAGTAGCAGCAGCAGCATGGAGCCCGATGTGAGTCAAGGTATTCAGGTGAGAAATGAGAGCTGATTAGCTTATGCACTAACACTTTTAGACCTATTACGTCACCTCTGCTGCCTCTCTTAAAGCTGTTTGTCCACCCCTGTAGTGAACTGCAGACACACTTTAAAAAGAGGTGTTATTATACTTGAGAGGCAATGAAATATGTTGTAACTTGATAAATTTTCCTGATGTATTTAGTTAAAAATATTTTATATTTCTTGCATTCTGTCTTTCAAGTACTCAAGCACTACAAACTTTACTGTATTTATGTTTCATATACCATAAATACACAAGCTGCTGGAAAAGGTAATACTTTTTTTACAGCAATTGTGGATTTTTTTCATGTTTCTCAGTTTCTAAGTTGATGAACATTTTACCCTTATACTAATCAACTCTACTTTATAGAGATACTTTTTCATTAACAGAGAGACAGATTGTCTTTTCCTCAGCACTTCTGCCCACTCCAAGCAGATGACTAAAGAACCACGGAGAGCATATGCTCAGCTATGCCAGTGAATGCTACACAAGCACTTTTTCTGCTGCTGTGAAATGTGGCTGTTACCATCTCTCCATTTCTCTCAGTACACTCAAAGGCTTATTCAGTTGCTAATGCTGTTTGAGTCATGGAATATCTTTGCCTACCACATGGAAACAGGAGGAGGAAAAACATGGAACATACACTTTTAGAAGGAGACTATAAGAGAAAATACGAATAGCAATGGTGGAACTCTAGCAATACCTATAGGACTGTGGAATAAAACTTTCACGGGGAAAAACTATTCATTAAAATTCTCTTCTGACTTTTAGAGTTCAGATGTTAAATATGCAGCTTGAATTTTAATGTACAGAAGCAATCTAACAGGTCAGAACTTCTACTGTTAATCATACTAAAAGATTTTATATAATGCTGTCTTTAAAATAGTGAGTCTTTTAAAATCTGGGTCCATTCATTTTACATGAAGAGACTTGGATACTTGTGCTTGTGGTGAGTCATCTATGCTGCTTTTATTTTGAAATATGATTCTGGTTTGAGACTGCATATATAGAAATGCTGAGTGACCTGATAGTATCTCAGGAAACAGTAGAAATTCATTATTTTAACTTGTAAATATGAATAAATAGGCTGTTGTTAATCCTTAAGGCTGCATGTTATTAATACAGAAGTCATGGAGGCACTGAGTGTTGACATTGCACTCTATTACCTGTGGGATCTGGTGATCACTGGAAACAAGGCAAAGACTTCAGTTTACAGTAAAAGTTAGAGCAGGTCTGACTGTCATCTAATGAAGGAAAACAACCTGGCAACACTTGTAACCATCTTTAAGAATTCTGCGATGATAGCAATTCATGTATTTCTGCCGTTTAAGTCAGATCCCACTAGTTCCAGTTCTGTAGGATAGACTGCTCCAAATCCCACATATGTGCTAATGTCTCCTAAGCAAATCTGTATGTTCCCTGATCCCAAGTTTCCAACAGGACAAACACATCAGAAGGTAAATCATCTTTGTGGGGTGTGATGGGCGTCAAATCAGCTTGCCACTGACCTATTTGGTAGTGCTTTTTACACTGTAAACAGTCTTCATCTTTTATCATATGGTGCCTTGATCCGTGGTCATTGAGATAAAAAGTGATCTTTTTTCATGAAATTCTGTAAGAGAATGCAGTCAGGCAGGTCACCTCACTTTCAGTCATAAATCAAACAAAGCGTTCTGTGACAAAAATAAAAAAAAAATCTCATCCTGCACAA